>OZ014557.1:0-600000 GCA_963966155.1 Clivina fossor
AAGCCGTCTAGGAGGAGTTGCGTTCACAAATTTTTTATACAAAGTAATTGTGTTTTATTATTTTGTCTTATTACTCAATATGTATCACAGAAGTAAAGACTGATCCAATTAGATTATTTTTGTCTTTTTCTGTAAATAGAAGAAATTCTATTTACTAGTAAAATTCTGTAACTCTACAGAACTTACAGATGTAAGATGACTGGACCCGTTAGTTAGTTAAAATTTTGTGATACATACATACATACTCACGCCATGTACCCAAAAGGGTGTGGCACAAACTCTTTTTATCATCTTGATATCAGTCGCTTCCAAACTTTCCTATCCAGCACAAGCAACTTTCATCCACATTCCACAATTCCTCTTTCATACATGTGCTCTTTTATTCCTACTACTTGGAAACTTTTGTTCACGCAAGTCACCCTCTCAATCATACCACCACTCCAACTACTGATGAGTAGGACGTCCACCTGCAAACGTATACCATCAAAATCATTCAAATAAATCTTTTTAACCAAACGTTTATTAGACGCATATTTGCTCAACATGTCCGAACCATCTTAACTGACTAACACCAAATTTTGCTACATTTTTTTCGAATTTTCCACTCATTCTACACTAATCGTATTTCGTACCTCCGATTCCTCCTATAGTTACACCCAGCTACCCCACGTTTAAATCTCATTTCCACAGCAGTCATTTTCCGCTCTTATGCTTTTATGCAACCAAACCCAACATTCACTACCATACATCAACGTAGGCACACCAAAACTGCATTATAAATACTCAAAAAAAAATTGTTATTATTTTCTTGTAATTTATGTAATTAAATGTTTTGTAATTTGTTTTTCAGGAGGATGGTGGTAAATTATTAATGAAAGTTTGGTTTGAAAATTCACATCTGCAAAATTCAGTATTCAAGCATCACTCATTTTTATTATGTGTAAATATAAATTCGTTTGTTTTTTTGTATATTTGTATAAAATAAAATTTCCCTTTTTTCTATAGAATAGCTGTGTCTTTATTTTTATTTTTTATCCCTGATAAATGTATCCAAAGAGGCCTGTTTAAGTATATACAATGCAGTTTTGGTGCTTACGTTGATGTATGGTAGTGAATGTTGGGTTTGGTTGAATAAAAGCATAAACGGAAAATGACTGTTGTGGAAATGAGATTTTTACGTGGGGTAGTTGGGTGTAACTATAGGAGAGATCGGGTACGAAATACGATTAGTGTATGATGAGTGTGAAATTAAAAGAAATGTTGTAGCAAAAGTTGGTGTTAGCGAAAGTTTCCAAATAGTAGGAATAGAAGAGCATGTATGAGAGGAATTATGAATGTAGATGAAGCAAAAGTTGCTTGTTTGGATAGGAGTGTTTGGAGGCGACTGATTTCGGGATGATGAAAAGAGTTTGTGCTACACCCTTTTGGGTACATGGCGTGATTGTGTATGTATTTTAACCCCCCAAAGTGCTCTACGAGGTAAGGTAAATGGAGTTAATTCACTCCGTGCCCTCCAAAAATAATACCGAAACGGTTACCAGACCAGACCAGACTAGTTCAGAGTAAATCGAGTTCGAGTGGAATAACCAAACCCATCTTGCATAATTGAGAAAATAAAAGAATCAAATAAATTAGTTGATTTATTGTTTGGTTTGTAGGATGCTCCAACGAAAAGTTTTATTTCCGTTTTTAGACAATCAATATCGTAAGTTGTTGAAATTTTAATTTTTTATATAAAGTTAATAAAGTTTTCATTATTTTGTTTATGATAAATAAAAGATATTATTGCGATTGTTCTTCATTTATTTTCTCTTAAAATTTGGTAATACCATTGAATAAGATTATATAGGTATTCAATGGTAATACAAATACAAAGTGATGTTACTTTAGTCCTTATGATGTGCTGTTTGAAATGAAATTGACTAGAATAATTTTCGAAAAATTGTATCTAACCGTCATAAACTTTATAAGTATTAATTTAGAAGGGCATACATTATTTACTACAGCAATTTATTTTATTAAGCCTGCTCATGCTTGTTGGTCGGTTTGCTTGTACAGATATTAAGTTATTGTAAGTAATTATAAAACGGTCAGTTGATTTTCCTTAAGTGGTCCGGTCCTACTTGCAGATACATAGAAAAGTGTGTGCTAAACTTTACAGAGTTCTGTAACGTGGCTATGAGCTATAATAAATCGGTAATTTATAAAAATTAAATATACTGTTACTGCCATCTCTGATAGAAATATTTACTTCGTTAATATTTTCAATTTTAAATAGGTGACGGAATTTTATTAATTTTGAATGTATACAAAAGAAATTACCAAATGATGGCTCAGTTACCGCTTGATAATAAAAAAAAAAGGAAAAAATCTTGATATAAAAACTACAACCAAAATAAAATAATATATATCTAGTATATAAACTATAAGTTATTCAAAGATAGATATAAAGTTATATTTAATTATATTAACACTTTCTGTGGTTGGCTCTTGATGAAACATTTTTAAAAAAGTATCTCCTGACGATGACCGAAAGGTTGAAATGATCGTAGAGTGAATAAATAATTTGTGAAACTAATCAAGTGTTTTTAATAAATATAACTTTATCGTTATTTTATTTCTTAATAAAGTTATATTTTATTGAAAAATAAACGTTTTAACTTAGATCCCAATTACTAGGAAACAACATAAGAGCGTTGTTAAACACATATTCAAATAACAGCATGATACATTTTTGTATCGATTTTATGAACCATTTTCTTTGTATCTGACTTGAATGTTTTCTTTTTCTATAATATATGTGACAATCAATGGATACGGCCCGTATTCATATCCCCTTTTAGAGTACTTTTAAATAAAAGTGCCTATATTTAAAAGTATTTACTTTAAAAATATTAGAACAATTTTTAGCATTTTTTTTTAAATGTTAAGTATAATAAAAATATTTAATTTATAAAATTAGTTTCTATTTGATATATAATAAAAGTAAAAATGAATATTGAAATCTTGACAGCTTTTAACTAAAAGTGCTCTAAAAGGGGCCATGTGTTTAGGACAGTTAGGAAGCAATTTATTTATTTATTTTACAAATAAGTTTGAGAAAGAGAAAGAGTAGGTACAAATAATAATAAATACAAGAATATTTCACAGATTTTTATTATATTGTTAATAAATTCCAATAAAAAATAATATTTTTCTATTTAAAATGAGTACGATTAAGTACATATTTGTTATTTTTTTCGGTTGGTCCATTTTGAATATGATCTTCAGTACATTCAATTTAATTCTATTACACAAATTCACAAATACAAATAATTTTTATCAGCATATATTTGGCAATACTTATTTTTAGGAATGACTATTTAACCCTTTAACTGTATATCACATATAAACATTTTTCAAACAAGATTTTCTTTATTATAAAAAAAGAAATTTAAAATAGTACAGTAATCAAAACAAACATAATTATGCCATTTGTAGAACAATTAAAATTTATTAAATATTAAATATTTAATATATAAAAGTAAAAAAAGAAATTAATTATACAGTAAATGAAAGGTTAAAACAAACGTTTTTCATAAGAAAATAAACCATGCACGTTACCCTCTAATTGAGCAGAATATGAACGCATTTCAAATTTCAAATCACCTGCATACATCATAGTTCTGAAACAAATAAATTCATCAAAATTAAATCAAAAGTACGTTCAATAAAAATATGATGTTTTAAAATTTAGACCAGTTTTACTAAATAATTTCTATCTTATGAAACATTATCTAACATGATTTAGAAAATTTTAGTATATATGTTTTTTTTTTGCGGAATTACTTTTGTTTTTGGTTTTGAGATTTTAATGAGGTACATATTAAGTTTTGAAAGATTTTAAATCGTTTTTAATAACATTTATAGGTCTTCATTTATAGTACTAAATATGCAGATAAATAATTAGTTTTGTTATGAAAAATATATGAAAATTTCAATTTTTTTTATTGATTTTACCAATTAATGAATATATTTACCTTAATTGTTCTAATGATCTTGCACCAATATCTTGGCAACTATGTTTCAAACCACATTGTAAATATGGAACAAATCGTAACACAGAACCTTTGTCAACAATTGAACCACTTACACCCTGGGCTACTTTCATTTTATCCATTTCACTGAAAACAATTGTATTATTTAATCATTAAATTAATTAATTAATCACTAAACACATTATTTAATTCTAAATATTAGTAAATCAATCAATTTAATTTTTTATGAGCCATTTGCACTACCATCTTTAACCTATATTATTTTCTTATTGAAATTGCAGCGACACTGTATTTTTGAATAATTGTTTATAAGTAAATGTTTCATACTTGTGGAAATATCTATCCATTGCGGATCCTTTAACATCTTTTCTATCCATAGCTTCCAAACTACCCATTCCACGGTATTTCTTCAATCTGACACCATCAGAGAAGAAATACTCTCCAGGTGCTTCCGATGTACCAGCTAATAATGATCCCATCATCACTGTAGAAGAGTCAAGTGCTAGAGCTTTTATAATATGCCCTATCGATTGAATGCCACCATCAGCAATAACTGGTACACCAAAACGTTTTGCATATTCGGATACTTTGTAGACAGCTGTAGCTTGTGGACGACCCACTGCCATTACTTCCTGCGTTATACATATACTTCCACTGCCCATGCCTACTCGTAAACCGTCTACGCCTGCTTTAATAAGGTTCTTAGCTTGTTGAATTGTAACAACTGAAATCATCAATTTATGTAAGAAATATCTTTAAGAAAACCATTAATACATTTCATATTTTGCACTCGGACACATCAACGAAAATCATTCAAAAGTTAAAACTCTTTGAAATTTTCAATTTCAATCAGTTTCTCTATTAATTCTGAGCATTATTTGGCATATATACATTTCCTGAGATATCCCTTAAAAAATCATTTAATGCCAACCAAATTTTGCAAACAAGAAAACTAAGATTTTTGAAAAATTGAAAAATTTACAAAAACGATCTATCTAAAAATCTTTCTTAGAAGCCCCCAGTGTGGCTCGGAAATTATTCTAGCAGTTAATTTATTCTTTTAAAATAACATTGTGAGTCTTCTATATTTCACATTAGTTTTGGGGGATTTAAAACTATCTGATCCTTAGAAATCAAATATCTATAGTCTTACTTAATGACTGAAGTGATGCAAATATTCTAAAACGAATTTATATTTCTAAGTTGAAAAGTTATTTTCCACATATTATTAAAAAAAAACACTTGTTTTTCAACCTTTATATACATAAAAAATCAAAGATTTCGTAAATTTTTTTTTTTTCGAAAATTAAGTCTTGTGACATTTTTATAACTTGTGTAATTGTTACAATGTTATGGTTATATAGAATTATTTATGCCTCACCAGCTATTACAAAAATGTCAAATTAAAATGCAGATTATTTTCAAAATGCATCAAAATTTTTTTGTAACGATTTACTTAAAAAAAAAAATTCGAGTCATTGTGCATTATTTTATTACCATTTCCACCAATAACTTGCAATTTCTGATATGTTTTTTTAATATATTTAATCATTTCTATTTGATAGATAGAATTACCCTGTGATGAATCCTGTAAAAAAATATTTAATATATTTACTTTTTTTCTTCAAAGTTTATAAAAGCATAAAATTATGTTGGAAATATTTTTCCACTAAAAAATATCGTAATAATCATATTTTTGCACCGACTTTTAATTCCAAAATATAAATTATAAACAACTAAAAGCTAAAATAGAATAGAATCAAACTTTATTTAGCTTTTGACTAATAAACAGATTAAGAATATTGAAAAAATATTTAGTGTTCAGGCAGTGAGGAAAAACATTTTTACATACAATATAATAATAACATAATAAACTCAGAACTCATTATATTAAAAAATATTATAGTTCTGTATTGATATTTATTAATAATCGATGTTTAGACGAACTCAACGTAGGTCTTCATCAGGAAAAAAGATACAAATGAATACAGAACTATAATCTAAAGCCGTTTTATTTTATTTATAATAATTAATGTAATGAAAACTTACTAAAACAACTACATCGAGCCCAGCTTGTGCTAAAAGGGCAAGTCGTTGTTTATCTTCCTCTCTAGTACCGATAGCAGCACCGACTAGTAATTGTTTGTTTTCATCTTTCGATGCGTTTGAATAATTTCGGGATTTTTTCAGATCCGTACGAGCAATCAGTGCCAATAAATTACCTTCATTTCCAATAATAGGTAATTTGCCTTTTTTACTTTTTTCTAAGATACAATTGGCTTCTTGTAATGTGACGCCAAAATTAGCTGTTACTAGATCGTTACCTTGAGTCATAACCTATTGATTACAAAATTATTTATTCCGATTGAATACATTCTTATAAAATTTGATAATTATATTTATCTACCGTATTTGCTCGAATATAACGCGACATCGAAATTTTTCGTAAAGATATTTGGAAAAAAAATAATCCGCATTTAACCGCGCGTTAAATGGGGATTATTTTTTTTCATAAAAGAATTCAAAGAAAATAAAATTCAAAAGTTGTTACATTCTATCAACTAGACCTCGAATTTAGCGCGAGTCAATTTTTTAACGGGAAATAATTAGTCAAAAAAATATCGCGTTATATTCGGGCAAATACGATTATTTTAACATTGAATATTACTATAAATAACTGCAAAAGAATATGTTTAATTACCAAACATAACTTTTAGGAAAATTATTTAAATGGTAGACTTGGCAATGCGATACAACAAACGTTAATTTTTCTTGCCGTTTTATCTTGTAATGAGTATAAAAACAGACGGATAGTTTCAATTTTATAAAGAAATTTTATTGTAAACTATTATACCAAAATAATTTTAATTTATACATCTGTATCGAGATATTTTCTGAATCATATTACTGGAATAACTAGGTTGAAATTAATTTATATAAAATATCGTTCTAGTTATAATTTTCAGTACCGTCAAAGTTACGGTTGATTCCGATTCAAAACAAAACTGTACTACTATCTGATGTTAATATGTATACAAAAAAACAAACTTGCAAAATACATAAATCGCATGAAACGTTGAAAATAAATGATATCACTCAGATGGCACTAACAACCAACATGTGACAATAGATTTCAGAGCAAACCTAATGCGGTTTCATACTCGATTTGTACAAATCAATTTTTACCCAACGAACCAACGACCAAGCGCAAAACAACGAATTTTCAACAATAAATTTTCTATACATGTAAATAAAAATAATACTTACATCTTGAAGTTTGACATTTAAGTTATCATTTTTTTCTAAGAAATCAATATCGCGTGATGTAACAATACCGACTAAATTTCCTCCTAATTTTCCATTTTCCGTAATTGGAATACCACAGAAACCATGTTTTTTCTTAACTTCTATAACATCTGCTACCTGAGAGATTATTGATTATTGTTATTGTAGTTTTTCTATCTAAATATAAAACTTACTGTATTATCTGGACATAGTACAACAGGATCGCGTATGAAACCATGTTTATATTTTTTAACTTTAAATACTTCATTAGCTTGAGCTTCTGGGAGACAATTATGATGAATTATCCCAATGCCACCGCATAACTTAAAATAAAAGAATAATATTTACTGTTAGTTTCTTAATTATAGATTACAATAAATTATAGATACGTGACTAGTAAACATTTTATATATATTATGACGACACCTCGGCTTTGGTGCGTTATTTTAGTTCTCCTTTTTATTTCCGGATATCGTGCGCCAATCTCGTACTTCCTGCAACCTGTAATACGGGAAAAAGGGAACGGATTGCAGATAGCCCAGTCGCGTTTGTCCGGGGTTCATACACACGTTTAATGGAAGAAACACAATTGTATACGTAATTAAAAGAACACAGTTTGAAATACTAACAACACAAATTTTATTTTAAGAAAAATTTTATCAAAAGAAATTATTAAATTATAAATTATAAATTAATCTAATTACAACAGTAACAATCAAGAAATTTCCAACAACAAAGATTTAATAAACTACAGTTCCGTGCTGACCGACTGATATATATATATTTTTTTAAAACCAGAAATATAATTCAACACCGTTTTATCTGTCCACGAAACTAGATCCAATCTGACTGTCTAAAAAATTAAATTTTATACTGACTGCTGAATTTTTCTAAGTCCGAAAAATTAATTCCAAAATTTTCTAAGTTCCAAAAAAAAATTAAAACTGACGACCGAAATTTTCCAAGTCCGAAAAATTAATTCAAAAATTTTTCTAAGTTTCAAAAAAAATTAAAACTGACGACCGAAATTTTCCAAGTCCGAAAAATTAATTCAAAAATTTTTCTACGTTTCAAAAAAATTTAAAACTGACGACCGAATTTTCTAAGTCCGTAAAATCGTAAATCTGCGGCCGAAAATCAGCCAACGAGTGAGTTCGTTCAGAAGCTAAACAAACTCCCCTTCCCCTGGGTCCGGACACCGGTCAACCAGGGAAGGTTTGTCAGTCTCGACGCGAGACCGAATGTCTTTTTAAGCTACGAATCTTCCCTTTTATAGGCGACAATTCGTTAAAACTAGTTATAACCGCTTGCAGCGCGCTGTCTCACTCGTATTGCGAGAGAGCGCGTCAGTTCTTCTTAATATTGTTAAAAACAATTCTCGGCCGGTCGTAACTATACGCGCAAACAGATGTCTCTACTCATACCGTACGGAGAAAAAAAAAAAAATTTACTAACAGCTGGCCTTCGCACAAAAAAACATTAAAAACATCGGACATGACTGAACATCGCTATGAGATAATTTCGTTCTTTTTATTATATTATAACAAAATAATTCAAATTTTAATTTATCGAAGAACGTTTAATTGACGAACTTAAAATATGGAAAAATGAAATTTTGACCGTTATTATCTCATAGTGAGTTTTACAATTTTGCACAATTATACAACCCAGATTACATGCTAATCTAAATAAATTTAAATATACAGAGTGGCCCAATGAAAACAGTAATGCAAATTTTGGCCACTTAACATCATTTTTGCGAAAAACGCTCGAACACGTCAATTTTAGTATGAAGGGGGATATCTGAATCGATTAGTACTATTTTCCTAACATCAACCCTAAGAGAAGGAGGGATTGCACCCCAAAAATTTTAAATAGAAAGGGGTATCAAAAATGATACCGTTCTAAAGGCCTTTCAATTCGCTTTTTAACAGTCTTTTTATTTTTCAAATCCGATCATTAATTCCAGAGAAAAATCGCTTAAAACAAAATTTATTAAGTGCGTAAAAGTACAGACAGAAACTCAAATATCAGTTTATTAAGTGTTCGAAATGACTACCACTAACTTTCATACAATGATAAAGGTTTTGTACAGTGTAAAATTAGCGTACCAACCGTACTTTAAACTAATTCAATTTTTATCTACCTGTTTGGTATACTTCGCTTGACCTATAGTTGAAGTCTCCGATTGAATTACTTAACTTTCTTTAAACGATTTTTCTCTGGAATTAATGATTGGATTTGAAAAATAAAAAGACTGTTAAAAAGCGAATTGAAAGGCCTTTATAACTGTGTCGTGTTTAACACCCCTTTCCATTTAAAATTTTTGGGGTGCAATCCATCCTCCTCTTAGGGTTGAAGTTAGGACAATAGTACTAATCGATTCAGATATCCCCCTTCATACTAAAATTGACGTGTTCGAGCGTTTTTCGCAAAAATGATGTTAAGTGGCCAAAATTTGCATTTACTGTTTTCATTGGGCCACTCTGTATGTGTCGTACGCGAAGCGTATCGTCACAATATATATATATACAGTGTGTCCCCGGATGGACCTAACTATACTTGCAAACTTTCTTATTTCGCATTTTAGGAAGAAAAGTCATACTTCATAAAAAGTTTTGCTTCTTCTAGCAAGTTCCAATCCACTATCAAAATTTCGAAATAACATACAGGGTCGTTAGAAAACGATAAAACGTAAAATTTGGTTAAGAGTAAAGTACCTTTTATTTGAAAGGAAAGTCAAAGAACTGCTGGAAAAAGATATATGAAACGTCAATACAAGCTCAAATATCTAATCTGAACATTGTATCTTAAAATTGATTTTTTTTGCCTTTATTATGATTATCAAGTAATAGGTACTTATTAATTTTGCCAATGTGATTGTCATAGTTATCTAATAAAAACAAATGCAACTGTGACAAATGACTAATTAAAATAATAATGATTACACAAATTTAGCGAAACTTCAATTTATTACACAATTAGAACAAAACACAAAAACAAAGAAAAATTATTGTACATGTTGCCCTCCTAGTTCTATACATTTTTCAACAACTGCTCTAAATTTTTTCAACACTAGACGTATGGTTTCTCTATTTATCTCCGCTATAGCTTCTGTAATTTTTTGTTTTAAAATATTTTCATCATCCTGGAAATCAGTCGCATAAACTTTTTGCTTAAGATATCCCCATAAGAAAAAGTCTAATGGAGTAATGTCTGGAGATCGAGGAGGCCATCTAATAGGACCAAACTGTCCAATCCATTTATTAGGAAAATGACTATTTAACCACTCTCTAACACGAATTGCTTTATGAGCTGGACAACCGTCCTGTTGAAAATGAAGCGCCTGTCTCTTCTGCAAGTTCACCTCGTCTAGAGCAGGAAGAAAGAAGTTTTCCAACATTTCTATGTATGTGTTCTGGTTTACAATTCCGTCGAAAAAATAGGGACCAATAATTTTATCGTACATTATCGCACACCAAACATTAACTTTTTTGTATCGCTGACTATTTGTTATAATTCGAAAATTTGGATTTGCTTTCGACCAATACCTACAATTTTGGCTGCTAACGACTCCATTTGTTGTGAATGTTGCTTCGTCAGAAAAAATAATGTGTCTATAAAACAATCTGTCCATCATAATCCGTTCTCCCATCAATAAACAAAATTCTAAACGAAGCTCATCATCGCCTCGTTCAAGTTTATGTAGTCTCACCGGTTTGTAAGGATGAATTTTATTTCGTGATAGAATTCTCTGTAAGTGGCTTTTACTGATAGGTAGATCAAGTGCCCTTTTTCGTAACGACTTCTTCGGGAAAGTTCTTACAGAATCAATAGCGATCAATGTTGCGGCATCATTTTCGTCAAGAATGTGCTTTTCCTTCTTCAAATCTGTTACAGTGCCTGTTCGATCAAACTTTCTTACTAACTCCCGAACACAATTTACAGAAACGTATACTCCCGGATATTTCCTATTAAAAAGTTCAATTGCATAGCGATATGATACTTCACCAATACCGTAACATTTCACTAAATAAATTCTATGCTCTAGAGACAACATTATTCAAACATTGACTGACAATTTTTTGACATGAAATTAGTCATTTGTCACAGTTGCATTTGTTTTTATTAGATAACTATGACAATCACATTGGCAAAATTAATAAGTACCTATTACTTGATAATCATAATAAAGGCAAAAAAAATCAATTTTAAGATACAATGTTCAGATTAGATATTTGAGCTTGTATTGACGTTTCATATATCTTTTTCCAGCAGTTCTTTGACTTTCCTTTCAAATAAAAGGTACTTTACTCTTAACCAAATTTTACGTTTTATCGTTTTCTAACGACCCTGTATGTTATTTCGAAATTTTGATAGTGGATTGGAACTTGCTAGAAGAAGCAAAACTTTTTATGAAGTATGACTTTTCTTCCTAAAATGCGAAATAAGAAAGTTTGCAAGTATAGTTAGGTCCATCCGGGGACACACTGTATATATATATATATATATATATATATATATATATATATATATATTCATCTCGAGAAGTACATTTTTCAAATTACGTTAGTGTATTTAAATAAATCAAAAGTAATTTCTATAAAATTTTATCTTACCGCCATAGCAATTGCCATGTCAGATTCTGTCACTGTATCCATTGGAGATGAAAAGAGGTGCCTTAAGTGTAATTCCTTTTGTTAATGTGCAAGTTAAATCCTTAAAAATCCACAAAATGATTATTTTTAAAACTTGCGCATTTAAAATATATAATTATACTTACAACTTCATCGGCTGCAAAATCTATATAACCTGGCAAAATAATGAAATCGCTGAAAAAAATATGAAAAGATTTATACAAATAATTCTAGATTTTTAAAATTACAAATATTATAAAATTACTTATATGTTAATCCATTGCCAGAGCTTATAAGTTGATATGCTGTGCAACCGTCTTGTAACTCAGATTCACCAATATTATTAGCCATCTAGATCCGAACAGAAACAGAAGAATTAATAAAAAATAAATATAAATAAGAAATTTGTTATGTTTCATCTTTAAAATTCGAACGCGGCAACGCGGTTTACTTACAACACGTGGGTCAGATAATAATTTAAAATACAAAAAGAAAAATTACTTTAAACAATGTAAGTTATTGTCATAAAATAATTTGGATAAAGAATTTTGCTTTTCGTAAGAATTATTTACTTACATTGACAGTGATTATATTCAATAATTTAATCGTAAAACTAAAATTGATTATAATTGGAAGTCTATAATTTCATTATGTTATTTGACACCCCACCATAGATAAAACATGATAAAAGAGGTGGCGCACAATTCAATGTCCTTATGTGTTAGCGTGAGAGAGAGAGATGAGGTGAGGGGGGACGTCTTTAAAGGCCACAAAATACACGAAAAGAGATAGACATATACCGACATAGTTAGATTTCAGTATATGACTTGTTTGCAGCAACAAAATGGATGCCAAATTGCAAGCGCTTATGTGTTCGGTTTAAAAACTAATGAGTAATTATGCAACCCGCGTTATAAATTTGACTAAAAAAATAAGTATAATATATATTATAAAATAATTGAAAGAAAAGTGATTGAAAATTGTTTTATGTAGAGTATGTGGCATTGCTAAGAGGAATCGCGTGCGGAACAATGTTAACAACAAGCGCAAAATTTGGAAAATGTTGCGAAAGTAGATGTACGTTAATTAAGATGATTTGACCATGATGAAGAGAATATATATGTACATTTGCGTGGACATACTATAAGTAAATAATTGAAAGTGTTTTGCAAGAACAAATGTTTCTAAGTAATAAGAATAAATGAGCATAAATGAGAAGTATCATGAACGTAAATGAAATAGTTGTATACGTCGATAGGAACATTTTGCGTAAATTAATTTCTTTCTTAATGAAAAGATTGTATGTTATATTTTTTTATCTACACGGCATAATGGCATAAATATATGTAAAATAATTCAATATATAGTAAAAAAATCTTTCAGAACGAAACGCTAATATACGAAAACGATGTTGACAATCAGTGCGCAAATAGTAACAGAAACAAAAAGCATTAACATAGGAAAATTTATAAGGCTCATATTCTCACCTCATTTATAAAAGTGATTTTTGCAACGTTTGCCTAAAATTATTTATTAAGCACTTTATAATAGTTTATTTAAATTTTATAATACCAAATATAATAAAAATGATCAAAAATAGAAAAACTATTTATACTTGATGAAAAACATAAGCAAAAACAAATTTCGAAATAAATGATAAAAGCACTTTTTCACGAAAAAGTGAGGTGAGAATACGGGCCAATATCTCTTAGGCCCGGTTCCATAAACGCTAGTTAAATTAATTTTGAAGTTAATGTATTTACTCTATAGATTTCCGTATTAAAAAGAAGGCATAAATTTAATCTAGTGATATTAAAAAATTATTATTATTATTATTAACAATAATCTATAGTAGTAAATCATTGAAATTATATTTGTTATTTATATTTATTTTCTAAAACTAAAATTACTTTTCCACATCCTTAGCGACAAAATCTTCTAACTCATTAATCAATTTTACTAGTTTTTCTGGTTGCATTACAAAATATGCCCATAAAAGTCTTCTATGTTTCATCCAATAGTTTTTGTTTAATTCTTTCTGAAAAAAAAACATTTAAATATATTTTTATCTTCTAATGGAAACTTGTTAGGTAAAATTTGTATTTTAGTCAGTTTTATTGATTTAAAAAAATCAGAAGAAAACTCACTTTAGTTTGTTTATATTTATCCACCGCAAATCTGCAATCTTTATCCACTTTGCTCAGAGTTAAATTCACATTATTTAAAGTGATTAGAAAGTTGTAATCAAACATAACTGGCTGCAAAGTTAGACCAGACCAAATAAAGTTCTTAACTTTTTTCAATTCCAAATTTCTGAAAATCAAATTATTTTCAAATATGGTTAAGACACAGTCGAATTATCAGAAGTTGTATAAAAATATATATTGTTTTATTAAATTAACATATTATACTCTGGTTCAACATTCAATTTAATCAAGTCGAAACAGAAAAATATTTGAAACTAATTTTAGATTTAATGTATTTAAAAATAATACAAAAAAAGTATATATTGTAATTAAAAATACAGTAATAGTTCGGCTAACAAATATTTTTACGAACTAAAGTTTGGCTAATGAATCATACAGCACGAAAAAAGTGCAAATTTTTCAAAATTTACCATTCCAAAACTTGTTATTCGATCAATGAATAATTCCTACTACAAATCACCTCGTGGAACAAATTAAATTCGTCAATCGAAATACTGCTGTAATTGACGATTCGTTATATAATAATTAAGCGACTTTCTATAATGTGTATTAAATTTAAACTCACGCATTTATAATTTCATCCAAAAACTTTTCATTTTCATTAACAAAAATCGAATTTTCCAAATATTTTAATTCTGTTTTTTGTTTCACTAAATCAGAAATTGTATCATCAATATTTTTCACTTTATCACCAAAATTGCCAGTTAGATTTGATATTAAATCTTCTTTAAATAAATATTTTTCTAAATTATTACTTTTATTCTGTAACAAATAATTTGTAATGTAATTAAGTTTTAAAAAAATTTGCTGAAACAATTTTCAAATTTGACATCGAATAAAAATAAGCGTCTTGTAGAAATTTATGAATATTTTTTAATTGTTCTTTGTCGATTTTAAATAAATGAAATAAAAGTACATAATGTGATAAACTTTCAATGTTTTGCAAATATAAAATTTTTAGATTTGAATACATATCTCGGTATTTTTTCAAAATAACTCGTTGTTTTCCAAAAGAAATTCGTTACAATGATAACGAGAAAATTGATTGGCTAATGACTTTAATTCCAATAATATTGTCAAAAGAAGATTCTTTCAAATTATTATCTTTCAAATTATTATCTTTCAAACTATTTATTTTGAACTTCATTTCTGTTTCTTCACAATCAGATTCAATAAAATTTATAAAACTTTCTTCTAACCTAAAATAGTTATTAAAAATGAACAGTATTTCAAAGATATTGAATTTTATTTTTATTTACTTACGAATATTTCATTCTGTTAAGTTCTTCTGTTATATTTGTTAAATTATAATTTTGTTCTTTGTCCTCAATTTTATTTGACTGCCATAAGTTTAAATTAGTAGCGTAGCTCTCGCAATTTTGTATATAGGCACTGAAATTTCATTGCGAAAAAAATCTATTTTCAGCCATTAAATTGACGTCTGATAACATTTGCACATTATTATATAAATTCGAATAAAGTTCATCTATATTTTACTCTTTATTACACATTCATCTGAATAATGTTTCAGTGAAATTTGAGAATTGTAGACCATCTCAAGAAAATATAGCTGCAATCAAAATATAATTTTTTTCATAAATACGTTGTTCATTTTTAACAAAAATCAAGGTTGCACTTATCATAAATCGGTTTCCTAAACCGAAATCAACCGTATAATGGTTTATTTACTATAAATCTTTTTTTTCCTGATCAGGATGTACGTTAAGTACGTCGATTATTAATAAATATTAATACAGAACTAGAACCTAAAACCGTTTTATTTTAATATAATGAGTTCTGAAAGGTTTTTAACTATATCAGTACGATAATTTAAACTATACAAAATATGGTGTTTCTATTGTATTAATATCTCGTTTTGAAATCATATTTTTCTAATTTGTAATTTTCTATTTAAATTAATAAAAAGTTTAAATGACTTAAGACTTGAAACTAAAAAAAAAGTTAATTTGTGTGATATCGTTTACATCAGTTCATCTATAACCATGTAACTAGATATTTTGTTTATTAATGTTTTTATGGTTTTCTAAACAAATTCCCGTACATTAATTTAAAGAAAGAACCAGCTTCTTTTTTACTCTAGAACGCCCAATGACACATTTTTAGGCCACATAAAATTACATGAACATAATTATATTTATAATTTTGTGTATTATAATTAACTTTAATTGAAAAATTATTAAAAAGTTTATAATCTATGTTTTGTAAATGGATCTGCTTAAAGCTAGTATTTTACTTACAATTTCCGATGCAATGATTTCCAATTTGTATGATAACAAGACATTATCCGAATCCATTGTAGTTAAAGTAAATTTGATATTATCACGACCAACACATAATCGACAAAGTTTTTCATTTAAATGTTGTTTTAATATTACTTGAGAATCGAAACATTGTTTTATAAATTTATAAGCTTTATTCAACTGAAGAACGCAAATTGTACAAATACCATTCGGGAATCTGATCTTGCAATCTACCTAAAAAAGTAAAAATTCAGTTACAAAAATGTGTATTACAATCAAAACAAATGATTTCATTTTTACAATTTCTGGCATAATTGCTTCCAATTTATCTACGAAACGTTTGCCATCTGAATCCAGATCAAGTATAGTGTATAATACATTTTTATCACTTATACATAATTGACAATGTTGCATTAAACTATTCATGATTTAAATTAAATTTTCTTCCAAAAAAGCTTCTTACAATAAGTAAAACATAAAAATATTGTATTTGACAGTTGTATTAGAGGTTAACTTATAAAAATCTGTCCGGAATCATCCAGTTGACCAGATGAATTTTGTGTAATGTAATTTTTTGCTGAACGCAAAATGTAATTTTTTACACTTTTACATATGTATATTATTGTAATACGTAAATGTTATGTAAAATAATGTTTTTTTAATTACAATACCAAATAAAAACTCATGTACTTGAAAATTTATAACACAATATTTAACTGGCCAACTGGTTGTATCAATTTGAGATTGTAAGGATTTTACATAATATGATTTTCAGCATTATGAACTCGTGGTTCAACGAACTAGTTGACCTTGGCCTAGTTGTAAAATTTGTATCTAAAATGTGTGTAGTAAGTACACTTTAAAATATGATTTTACTGTTAATTTCTGTACAGAACCTTACGTTATATTATTTAAAATCAACCTAAATGAGTTCCGATAATTAATTGCCAATTAATTACCACCTTATTTATAACGAAATAATTGTATTATTAAACCAAATATAAAACTTATAATATTGAATTCGGAAATTTGTTATAGAACATTATTGATCCCGTTGAACTACTTGCAATTGAAGGGTCGCGGTCGGCTTGAACAACGTTGTAACTAACATAGGTTTTCAATGTTAATTTTAACGTTGTTCGCTAAAACGACGATATTTATAAAAAATATCGATTTTATTACGCTACTTTAACATGAATCAAAAAATCGAAAAACTGTCTGACAAATTTATCGAGTAAGGTGCTATTATTAGTGTATACGATGTCAAATATTATTGTTTGACATTGTTGGAAAATTACCATTTTCCAGTTTTATATCACTCATAAAAAATTAATTAATAACAAATCAAAAAACGGACTTTACGAATCTATCTGAAATATAAAAGACTACTTATATACGAAAATTCAGAAAGATTCATAGAAAATTGTTAGCTCTATCAAGCTGGCACAACAAAAAAAAAACAATATAACAAACATTTTTAACCATTTATTAACTAATTAATTACCACAATTTTTAGTTTATAACCGTTTTTTTTAATAAAATACGGAAGTCGGGCCAGCTTGCTATGCAGCCAGCACAACCATTTAATATAATAAAGCAAAACCATAAAAAAAACAACAAATATTCTTAAAAATTTATTAACAAATTAATTACCACATTTTTAAATTTTTAACCGCTTTTTTTAAAAAAAATACGGTTGTCCGACCAGCTTGATATGAAGCCAGCACAACTTTATAATATAAAGCAAAACCAAAAAAATAACACAACAAACATTTTTAATCATTTATTAACTAATTAATTACCACATTTTTTAGTTTATAACCGCTTTTTTTAATAAAATATGGTGGTCGGGCAGCTTGATATGAAGCCAGCACAACCATATAATATAATAAAGCAAAACCGTAAAAAAAAACATAACAAACATTGTTAACCATTTATTAACTAATTAATTACCACATTATTAAATTTTTAACAGCATTTTTTAAAAAAATACAATTGTCGGACAACTTGATATGAGGCCAGCTTTATTTGTACATATTATAAAGTTGTGCTTTTAAAAAAAACATAATCTCCATCATCTCCACTAACAACAGCAACTGTCTCTCCAGCACCTTCCTCATCAGCAAGCTGTATCACCTCGAGCACAACATACTGCTGCCCGTCAGCACCATCATCGTCTTCATCATCCGACTGTCCACCGGGGGACATCACCTCAATCTGTTGCCCATCAATAATCTGTATCTTCTTCTGCCTGCCCGGTTTCAACGCCAATTGCTTCTCCTGAACACCCGAATTGGGGTCATGTACCGTCGTTATATCTCTGATTAAATAACCCCGGTGTCGGAATGCTCGGTCACATTCCGGGCATTTGTGCGTTTTTTCCCGTGGCGGTGTTGGAACATAATTCGGCTTATGATAGACATTTTGATGGCGTTTTAGTGATCGTTTTTGGTGATAGAACTGATCGCATTGGTCGCATTGGTAGGGTGTATGATCGGTGTGGATGAAGCGTAAGGGCAGAGATTGCATTTGAAGCATTTCTCACCCACGTGGGTTTTGTTATGTATCTGAAACGAGCGGATGGGTTATTTTGAAACATTATTGCTAGTTTTAAGGCGTGCTTGGGTAGAATGCGCACAATTTTTTTCCTAGATTTTTCTTGTTCTTAGTGAAATATTATTGCGTCAGCAAAATGGCTTGCACATTTAATTGGAAATATTTATAAGAATATATGTATATATCTATATATATATATATATATATATATATATATATATATATATATATATATATATATATATATATATATCAGAGTTTGCTAGCTTTTGGAAAAACATACATACATACACAATCACGCCATATATAATCAAAAGGGTGTGGCACAAACTCCATTTCTATTTATTCCGAAATCAGTTTTCTCCAAACATTTCCCTATCCCGAAAAGCAACAGTGTAAATGTCATTTGTATCATTTTTTTCTGATGAAAACGTACATTGAGTGTGGCTCGATTATAAATAAATATTAACACAGAACTTTAACCTAAAGCAGTTTTATTTTTATATAATGAGTTTTTGAAAGATTTTTTACTATGTTAATAATAATTATAAATAAAGGTTGAAAAATCAAGTTGAAGGTGAAGAAAATTAATTTACATACATACACAATCACGCCATATATCCAAAAGGGTGTGGCACAAACACTATCTCAAAATCAGTTTCCTCCCAAATATTTCCCTATCCAGACAAGCTACTTTAACTTTATCCACATTCATAATTCCTCTCTCATAGCATGCTCTTCTATTCCTACTATTTGGAAACTTTCGCTGCATGCAAGCCAATCTCTCAATCATACATCACTCCAACTACTCATCGGACGTAAACTGGCAAAAATATTGTTTGTGTGGCCTTGGAGCACTGGTAAGATTTTAATTGTAATCTTTTTAAACTTTAGCTGCTTTAGCTTAGCATTCGAAATACGTATTTAGCGTTTATAAATTATTTTGTGGTTTAATAGAAATTATTTTATTTTATCTTATCAGTAATCTGTTAGTATTGTCAATACCTTATTGCCGACTTTCGTATTGACAAGTTTTCTCTAATTTCATCTGCTTTAAATTCTTTTTTGTGGTATTTTACAAGTAAATAAACCAAATGTGGAGAGTTACAGATGTTTACAAAATTAAACTTTCTGTAGAAAAAACCTAGTAACTTTTCTGGTGTAAAACTTACTTTTATATTTACTTCTCCTAGTTAAAAAATAGACTATAGCTCTCGCCATAAAAATCTGTGTTTTCGGAAAACAAAGTGTATAATTTTTTTAGACATACGTAGCGATTATCCTCTTCTTCTCACTCCTGATATGACAGATTAATTTTTTATTATGACTTAGGTAGATCTTAGCTTAGTTCGGAAAATTTGTATCGCGTATACATAATAATTATATCGAAATGACAGATTTTTATGGCGAGAACTATATAGAAATACTTACAAATATTACAAGAAAAAAATCAAAACAAAAAACTGTTAATTAGTTTGGTTTTCCAAACTCACTCTTTCAACAAACCCCTCCTTATCATCTCGACTTACCTTATAACTATATCTATCCGGAAAAGACTTCTCACATCGCTTACATTTCAATGGCATATCACTCGTATGTAATTTCTGCACATGTATTCGCAAGTCCTTCTTACGTCAGCAGTTCGCATTGGAAAATCGGCTTACCATCCAAGTTATGAGTCAGTTTGTGCGCTTTCAACGAATTGGACTGGGTGAATTGAGCGGGACAAATCTCGTATTCGTAGGGCTTCTCGCCCGAGTAAATCCGAAGATGACGTTTCAATTTAAATGTATCGGGACTCGCGTAGGTACAGTGAGAGCATTGCTGGGGCATTGATAGGATCGTTCGCCCTTATGACAACGGATATGACGTTCTAGTTTCGAGAGTTCGACGCTTGCGTAGTCGCGTTCGTGACATTTGTTAGGTTTCTCGTGAGTGGGCCGGTATCTAGAGAATTTTGAGAGAAATATATAAAAAACAAAAACATATTAGTTACTCGAATATCGAACGAATTAGGAGATTACTGTGACATCATTATTATATGCACTCTTAACGAAAAAATTATGTAATTTTATCTACAAGCCGTGAGACACTATGATGCCCAGTATTTCTAGGTATAATTACTCAACTGCTGTAATTTTATTCATAATTGTTTAAAAATAAATATATTACAAACATTATATACCAACGAAATGGAAAAGTACATATGTATGCAATATTAGTTTTTTTTTTTAGTTAGTCTCTTTTGTAAATTTATAGAACTTCAATATATTTTAGCTGTCAGAAATTTTCCATAAATAGGTAAAATTTGTTTAGTACTAAGATATTATTGTTGGTATAATTACATACATTTGCAAATTTACATAAAGAATGTATTTTGAAATTAATGAATTACACTTAAAATACTTTAGTATTGGTCTTATTATTAATATGCAAGCTGCAATTTTACATAATTTAAGAAATTATAGCAATAATACGTAATTTTCCATTAAGTAGGTGATGCAATTTTGCAGAAAGTGAGCAATTTTACATACTTATTATTTGCTTTATATGATTATTATGAATTATCTACAAAATTACAGAATTTTGAGATAGAAATACAAGATATTTATTACATATTTTTTATAGTAGAATTTTACTACTATTTTCCTGTAAGTTCGCTATTTATTTTTTACAGTGTATAAAATAAAGGATGGTATTTTTTCGCAAGACAGCATTGGCATTATGCAAATGTAGAATAAAATATTTTTTTCTCACGATAAAAAAAAAATAAAATTGAATACACAACAAATAAAATAATAAAATTCAAAAATTATAAAATTGAATACACAACAAATAAAATAATAAAATTCAAAAATTATATATATATATATATATATATATATATATATATATATACACTTACCTAACATGTCGTACTAATTCTGCACTCGTCGTAAAGGCCGAATTGCAAAACTTACAATGACACGGCTTGGTTCCGGTATGTGTATTAACATGATTCTGTAATGAACAAAGTGTCTTAAAACATCTTTCGCATACGCTACACTTATGTGGTCTCTCTTCGCTATGCGATTTCATATGTCGCGAGAGGAGATAACGTTTTGGAATCGTATAATTACACAAATGCGCCTGTGTTACCGTTTGACTTTTACGCGATAATAGTTTTACGATTTTCGATTTATCTTGTTCATTCTCGTCTTTATTGTCGTCTTTGTGCACGACTAGCACGTAAGAGACCTCGCCTAAAATACAAATCAAAATATAATTAAGCTACCTCCATTTTTTCGTAATCCACTTTAAACCAACAATAATTATTTAAATAATTCATTTTTAAATATATTTTACCACGTTTTTAAAAGGAACTAAAAAATATAAAATAATTTTTCCCATCCCTCTATACAGATTGTCCTGAAAATTTGTGATTGTAATTTTTTTTTAATAGCTATGACAATTTAAAACAAAAAACGTGGGGCGCACGCAATAGATAATAGTAAATTGTGTAGGAAGTAGTTGTCGTTGCGCCCCACGTTTTTCGTTTTAAATCTTATTGTCATAGCTATTAAAAATTCACAATCACATATTTTCAAAACAATCTGTATTCTAGTGGGGGGGGGGGTTGCTAGAAGAAATCATTTTTAACCTTTTAATCCGTTTTAAAAACGTAGTTCTGTAGTTTCTGTATTTAAATTTTAAAAAAAATTGTTAATATTGCCGTGTCATTCAGTTCTAAACCTATGTTTCAAGTCTCTAGCTCATCGGGGCAGTTAAGTTCAAAATCGATTGCGAAATTTGTACCAAACACACAAACAAACAGACAAGAAGAAAGCGAGTTAATAGTTATTTACCTTGGCTAGCAACGCTCGGTACAATCGTACAATCGGAATGAATCAACACTTGATTCGTACTATCATCGCCCGCTCTAATCATCGTATCATCACCCTCGGCTTCATCATCATCATCGCCGCCAGCATTCACCACAAATTTCTCTTCTTCATCAACACCCGACACAACGGCCATAACCGGTTGCTGATCGGCGCTGGCCTGATGGTAATAATGACCCGATTGATCGATGAAATAAGTACCATCTTCTTCCGATTCTTCGGTATCGGAATCGGTGATTGCTGCGCCATCTAAACGAGGAGAAAGAATTAGTTTAGTGTTTCACTTTTATATCTCAAATTAATTTCATGTCTTATCTAAATAAAACCAATAACTTAATGAGATTAAAATTTCGTGCATTTGTATAGATAAGTAATTTTTATGTTTAGGGCTTTACTTGTCTTCAAATAAAGTAGCGACCCTTTCAATTCTCTCCTTGTTAAATTACTTAAAATTTAAGCGAAAAAACCTTTAGAGTGATTGATCCGAATACGAAACTAATCATATTTAAATTATATAATCTAAACGAATGCGTTACTTTACTTGAATTCACAAATAAATAATAATAAAATTATATTTCGATAGCAAAAAAATTTATTTAATTAGTTTTTACTTGTTTTAATGTTTATATGCATATTTTTTTGTAATTTTACAAAAATTTACAAATTCAAATTCAAAAAATTATATCTCTACATAATTAATTTATTTATTTTTTTGACAACATATTAATTATAGATAATTATCCAAAAAATTATATTATATTATAAGAGATTTTTGTCAAAAAAAAACATTTATAGTATAATACAGAGGTTACAAATATTTGATATTGAAGTTAGCAAAATGCGTCCTTTTAGAAATAATTTTTTATAATAGAGAAATGCTTACTATTTTATAAAATAATCAAAAGTAATATTTTGTTTAGTATGGTACCAATAAAACTAAAAATTTATCAAGCAAATTTTGGTAGTATAAACTTATCTGAAAATTATCATATATTATTTTCAAAGGAAATTTCCATTCTTCAATCTATACTTTAAAAACAAAATCTCACTGTCCAATAATATTATAAATTTTCTATGACAACAAACTCAAAACCTTATTTTATTTTATAAAATAAGCTTTACATGACTTGCACCATTACATTTCCGAAACCCCTGTCCCCCTCCACTCGGAGTCCTTATATATAGACGGAAAACTAATAATAGAGTAATTTGGAAAATAAAAATAAATAAATAATAAATATTTAAGAGTGTTACATAATCGTAGAGTGGCAAAACTTACCCATCTTATAATTATTGTGTTTTATCGTAAAAATAATTGTACATTTATCACATTTAAAATCACCCAAAAAATCTAAAAATATTCATAATTATTATGTAATTTTCTACTGTAAAAAAATGTACACTTTATTATTAAATAGTTAATTTAAATTAAAAAAATTATTGCAAACAATAAGTACACGATAAATAATTAATTATATAAACTATTAAAATATTACTGTTATTATTATTATCATTATTTTTTTCCATACGTTGAAAACAGAGATACTTTTTTAATGCATCTACCAGAATGCTGTACCAAATAAATCGAACTCGCAAAATATAAATTACAACTTTTACATTTAAATACATAATCTAAAACAAAATAAAAAATTATAAAATACTTATTAGCAACTAATCTAAGTAATAAAACAATTTTTTTTAGCGAACTCATGACCGTAGTAAACCAATAGGTCTGTATTTGGTTCGATATCTCGTACTGTTCGATAATACATCTTGCCGCAATATTGAAATGCAACCAAATTTTGCTCTTCTCTGGTGGCGAGCTACATCAAATTGGATGCGGTATGTTAATTGTGCTTCTTCTTTTATAGAGCAAAATTGACATAACGCATCCAATTGCATATAGCTGGATTAGATCCGTCGATGATACCATTTCCTCTCCTATTCTTTTTTAACTATTCACCAAAAAGAAAACTAACATATTACGAACAAGATAAGCTAAACGATGTATTAACGCAGTTGTCTTAATTTTTTTTAAATATTACTTTTAATATAAAACTGCTTTATTCTTATTTTAATCGATATAACAGATCTAACTAAATAAAATTATATTAAGTACGTTTTCCATAATGTCAACAATTATTTAGATCTACAGAATCTTATAATTTCAGAATTGTATTTATACCTCCCAATTATATTTCTCGTCAGCCGTCAACAACCGGTTCGGACCGTAACACGACGAAACGAAATTCAGTATTCAACCTCAAACTCAATTTCGTTTCGCCTTCATACGGTCCGAACCTAATTCGATATTTCAATTTTTTTAATGCCCATACAACTTCACCACTATTAGGTATTTTTGATGTGGATACTTTTAACAAATCTTTAAGAACAGTTTGACGTGCTTTATCTACATTTTCCGGATCAATACGAACAGGATTATCTGGAAAGATAATAAACTCGTGAAGGTGACAATCGTCAATATAATTCTTCATACATTCGTCACAATCTTTAATTCGAAAAAAAAAACAAACAATAATTTGCTTTAAAATTAAGTTTAAAAGATATGTGAGAAAATATTCTTACATATGTACCGGTCATCAGGAATATCCTCGTCTTCGGCATAATTTCTTTTGGAAAACGAACGTTTAGGATATCTGGGTTTTGATACTAAGTAATGGAATAATATATAGGATTACATATACAAAAATGTTTACCAATTTTTACACATAACCCTAAAATATACTAGTATTGTCTAAAGGTCAATGCAACAAGTTATTACAAAATCCAGGCTAATTCGTTGATTTTATTTCTGTTTAGTTTTGTATGTAATAATATGTTTAATAATGTTAATTTTTGTTTAACATTGAATACAAAATTACTTTAAAAATAATTTATTATTTACCAAAGTATTGAAAACATTTAAGTTATAAGATTTTAAGATTTATTACTTAAAAATACGTATGAAAATCCAGGATTAATATTCAAGATGGTTCTAATAAAAATGATTTAAAATGCATTATTTCAAATCGATTAGAAAAATAACAAATTAAAAAATAAATTAACAAAGTATAAGATCGGAGAGATATAAACAATTACAAAAGAGAAAATGCATTTTTTAAGAAAAATATACAAACAAATTGATTATTTAAAAATAAAACTTACATTTCGGCTGTTTAGGTGGCTTATTTTTCTCTGAATCCTGTAAAAAAAAAAAACAATTGCATTGTAATATTTAATATCTTACATTATTATTCCAAATCATCCCTACCTCAGCACATTGTTTTTGTATTGTTTTCTTCATGTTTGACGTATCATCATTTTGATTGTTTTTATTTTCCTTATTTGCATAAGCTTCGGTCATAAAATATGGTTTTGGAATATCAATACCTAGTTTCGAAATGCACAATAAGTATTTTGCACATATAATAAATTATTTTTATAAACAGTGTTCCACAAAATTACCTGCTTGTACTTGTTCTACATAATTATCGAAAGTAGTTGTAATAGAAATTTTTCGTATGTACTTCTCTCATCCCATTCTTTAGAATCGAAATATTCATAGACATTCTCCAGGTATTTCGGTTTGCCCGATATTTTCTATAACAACATGTCAAATGTAGGTACCAAAATATAAAATAGTTTCAACTTTGCTTTTCTATTTAATAACTACTTATATGTACTTAGATTTACATACATCATAAAGCTAGTATTTATTGTACATTAAAAGTACTTACAATATTAAAAAATCTTCTAATATTTATAAATATAAAATTCCAACACAAAAGTCAAACAATATCGAATATTTCTTCCGAAACCCGACAATGGGTGACACTTATTAACGTTATGAAATTGGTAACGAATGTGGAACCGCTCTGATATTAGCGTATCTGTTGATAAATTGGAAAATTATATAAAATATTAAATATAAAAAATTTATAATTTTAATTCTCATGTTTCGGCTTTAGGTGGAATCCTGTAAAAAAAAACAATTGCATTGTAATATTTAATATTTTACATTATTATTCTAAATCATCCCTACCTCAGCATTAAAATACATATGTATAAATAAATAAAACACAGAAACTAACCTTCATTTAAATTAATTTTAAATAATTGATCATCAATGAATGCAGAATATCAATTTGGTATTGGTTATAGGCCTCCTGCACGGATTTAAATATGCCTTGAACAGCGCCACTGTGGCCACGGCGATAAGTTCTGGACTTATGTGAAATCGTACAATACTATGAAAACAATAACTATTTAACGTAGATCCATGAAATAAATAATACGAAACAATCTAATTAACTGAGATCAATACATTATTGTTATTATTTAGATTTGCATGTTTTGGTTCGCCCATGCAATAAATATAGGTTAAATTAAAGATATCAACAAATGCCACTCTAAATCGTTGCTGATGAATTAGCATTACTGTCAAATACATATTGTAACACTTAAATTAACTATTATTAAGTATAATTAGTGTTGCTTGTTTGGATAAGAATGTTTGGACGAGGCTGATTTCGGGCTGATAAAAAGAGTTTGTGCAACACCCGTTTGGGTACATGGCGTGATTGTGTATGTATGTATGTATTAGTGTTAATTATTTATAACAAATAATAAACAGTATTTTACTGCAAATATCTGACAATTTTTTGTGGTTTTCGGACAATAAGTTTAAGTGTTTTCAGAGATAAATAAATAAATAAATAATTATTAATAATAATATATTATTATTAATATTATTATTATTATTATTATTATTTAAAATTTATTCTATCAGGTGACCAACCCAAATTTTACTGCGCGGGACCACTAGGGCCTATATATCTAAAACTTTGTTTTTTAAATCAACTCAGCAAAATGAGCCAGTAAATTAAAATTAAACCATCTTCAATCAATGTGTTGAAGAAGTTACATTAAAATTATAAAATTACAAAAATAATATAATTTTAAAAATAGTAAATAAAAATTCTAAAACAATTCGTAATGCTAGCTTTAATAGTTATTTCAAATTGACTAAAAATATTTGATTTATGCGATTTTATAATCTTATACCTGTGCTTTTTTGGTCAATAATACGGCATAATGTTCTTAAGTAAAGTTGTTCAGAATTTGAAATTATGACTATGCAAAATTTCAAAAATTGTTATTATCTTAGATAAACATCAAAATCTTTAAATGTTTGTTTGAAATTGATTGCTAATCTAAGTAATTTGCAAATGATTTTCTCGTTATTGTTTTCTTTGTTAAAAATGTTGACCCTAGAACAGCGTGTTTACCTAATACAGTGTTACAGGCTGGGGGAATCATCTTATGCTCATGTTATTAATAGATTTTACGAGCGATTTCCAATGGCAACAATTTCTGTCAGTGGACTAAAAAAACTTGTAAAAAAGTTTACAGAAACTGGAAGTGTGCTAAATGTGAAGAAGAAAAAGCTAGTTCATGATCATGAAGACGCTGCTACACTCTTGATAAGAAAATCGGTGAACAATAAAAATTAGCTATCATATCTTTATAAAAAAATATTTTTTTCGGATGAATCAATTTTTACAACTAATGGCGTCGTGTCTTCACAAAATTGTCGGTATTGGTCTCATGCAATAACTTATGATAAAATTATTAGCCCATATTTTTTTGACACTAATTTAAACCAACATAAGTATTTGGATATGCTCGAAACTTTTTTTTACCTGCCATGGAAGACGCGAATTTAGAAGGTTTCTATTTTCAACAAGACGGATGTCCATCTCATTCAACTCATCTGATTACAAATGTTTTGAATCAGCACTTTCCTGAAAGGTGGATTGGAAGACATGGTCCAATACATTGGCCAGCGAGATTGCCGGATTTGACCCCATTAGATTTTTTTGTGGGATTATTTAAAACAAAAAGTTTACAAATTTGTTTTTAATGATAACATCGAATTATTAAAACAAAAAATTAGGGATGTGATAGATGAAATTAACCCAATCACCATAGCAAAAGTATATGACCAGTTTAGAGTTAGGGTAGAAAAATGTGCGGATATCGAAGGAAGTCAAATAGAGTAATTGTTATTTAATTTCTTTTCTTAATAAAATACAATCTTAGAAAATATGTTTTTCTGTTTGTTTTTTTTTTATCTAAAATAATAACAATCAAATGTTTCTTTTGCGACTACTGTTACTTTCTACTTTTCTACTTTCTGCTTTGATCAATAGAAATACGTAATGTATTTCCAAGAAATTTATCAATATGAACTAAATAAATACAAGATGCATATCTATATTCAAGCGAAAATAATATTTAAAAGTTTACAAATAATTAAAAAAATAAATAAACACAATTCAAGCGAAACACAATAATTGATTGCATTCTGCTCCGAGAGCTATATACTATTTGTTTTTAAAACATTTTGACTGCAAGCAAAATGTGGTATAATGATCGCGGTACGGTGTCTGTAACATTTTCAAAAAAAATAAAATTTATACATATAGAAATTTTTCATATAGCTTATATGACAAATACGAACTTAGTTTATGGGGGTGTATGTCTGTGCGTCATTAGCTCGCTCGCTTGGTCGTCGTTAGTGGACAGGACGGTCATGTAGTTTTATTTTTTCCAGTAATGCCAACTATGCGAGAAAAAAATTTAATGTGAATACATTATTTATCTGAATTTGATTAAATTTTCAGAAAATTACTTTTTGTTGTAATAAAAATACTTTTTCGAGTTTTTGAAAAAAAATTTGAATTCTACGGAAAATTTCCTGTAAGACCCAAGTGCAACACTAATTTTTTTCGAGTAAAACAATTTGTTTGAAAAAAAGAATTGAATTAAAATCGATCAAATCAACAGAACTAATAAAAATAAATTTTCAACCATCAAACATGGTTTCCCCAACGAAAATTTTTGTAACATCAAAGTTCAACCAGTTTAGAATAGATTTAGCGTCATAACGAGTAAAAAAATTTATATACTCATATGGAAAAAAAATTGAAAAAAAAAGTAAAAAAAAAAACCCGAAAAATCGCATTTTGCAAATTCCAGATGGCGATTTTGCAGTTTTTGATATTTTTTTCAGATTTTACCTTTAATTTCAAATAAGAATCATGTGCGACACTAATTTTTTGAACGAAAACGTTACTGTTAAATTAAAAAATCAAAACTGTCGATTTAGACGAACTCAAAATCAATAAAAAGCAATTGTTATTGTACAGGTCAATACAACAGTTGAAAATATCTGTAAATTTGGATTTAGACTAATTTTTGGGCGTAGAATCCGAAAATGTTATCAGTTTTTCGTAAAAAATTCGGTCCATTGCATGTCATGCTGAGTTCGTGTGGAATTACCCATATGCAACATTTATTTGAGGATTAGTATCTATTCTAAATACATCTAAGTTATATATTTATAATAAATATTGTTGAATAAGTTAATGGGAATAAAATTTGAACAAAAATATAAAATATAAAAAAATTGCGTCAAAGTGATCAGGGAAAAATTCAGATTTGCCAATGGTGGCAGATAAAATTAGCATTCTACATTTCTGAACCAAAAACAAATTAAATGTTAAATATACGTTTAAAAGATTTGATAATTTTTTTTTTATAAATATGAAATGACAAAACACTGAGAAACTAATACAACTTTAAAATAAATATCTCATAAAATCGTTTCCACACCTTTAACTAAATTACACACCATTAACAAAAAAGTAATTAAAACTTTTGTTGTATAACCGTTGTTTACAATTATCAAAACAATAATAATCCAAAAATAATTTACTTTGATTGTTGAGCTATGTCGTGTTGATCAAAAACATGTTGAAGTCGTTGTAAAACTTATGTTGTTGGTAAACCAATTTCATCATCTTCTAATTTTGTTCTTTTCCAGTCATTTTCTCGCATATTTTCAAAATTTACGTTATTTCTTTCATATTTGTATTAGTTTATATAACACGCAAACAATCTTATTGCTACATGTGTATTAATTGTTTAATATGCAATAAGTGTTTTTATACAACTGATTCTTCCGCTAGAATAACAAACAAAAAATACAATAAATTATATTACTGATATTATAATTAATAAGTATTTTATCGTTATTATGATCAATTTATAATAGAAGTAGCTAATGTTTACAAATTTACTTGTTTATTTAACACGAGCATTTATGATAAAAATTCTTTATGAAAATAAAAAATTCTACTCTATTTTTAATACATTAATAATTAAGTATAATTACATATTGTTTCGTAATTCACTATTATATTTAAAGAATATTTGAATTATTAATTAAAATATTGCATGAATATATTTTTGCTACTACTCTACCGTAATCACCACTGTTAATTAAAAGATAAAAATTATTAGGTTTTATCTTTATTATTTCATGTTTAAAACAAAAACATCAATAAATATGTTTATATCGTTGATTGTTAGTATACATTTTCAATTTGTTTTATTTTTTTTACTGTTTTTAAGATTATATTTAAATTTGACAGTCATTTGTATGAGAAAGTAATTTTTTTTAATATTTATGAAATTTTAAACAAATTTGATTTAAAAACTAATAAATAATTAAATCGGTAATAAATTTTAATATTTATATTATAATTTAATGCAATAAATTGGAAAAATAATGATTGAAGAAATACATAATTAATATGTATGCACCAAACGTACCAGCAAAGTATTGCGTATTGCAAACACTTAGAAATTTTATTTTTGCTATATAAAAAAAAATATTATAATATGATAGAAATAATATTCATATATTATTTACTATTTTGTAATTAAAATGTAAATTATTATTATTACATGTACCTATATGTATCTTTATTACCAATTTGACTGAAAGGAAAAGAGGTATAGGTCTCGGTATGGTAACTGTAACAATTTCAAAAATATTAAAAAAAAAATAGTTTTTCCCGTGTTTCCAACTTTCGAAGAATAAATTATTAAAGTTTAAAAAAATGTATTATGTTACATTAGTTATCTATGATTAACAAAATTTGCACAAATATTTCTTCTAATGTCCATAAAAATTACACAATTTTATTATCGTACAGTGTTACTAACTTTTCAAGAAAGAATTACTAAAAAAATTTAAATATAATATTAGCTTCTTTTTTTCTCACAAAAGATTTTCCTAGTATTCACAAAATTATATAATTTTTATACCGTACAGGGTTGCTAAATTTTGAATAAAAAATTACAAAAATTTAAAAAAATTAATTTTGGTTTTACCGTTTATCCGAAATTAATCACATTTTTACGAAAGATTTTTCTAGTAGGTACTCACAAAAATTATATAATTTTACTATCATACATGGTTGCGAACCTTTCCAGAAAAAAATACTAAAATTAAAAAAAAAATTATTATAGCTACATTACTTTTACAAGAAACTATCTTAGTGCCCACATGAATTATATAATTATACTAAAATACAGTGTTGCCAATTTTTCCGAGAAAACAATTTTTCGGCAAAAAATTAATAAGTAATTTTTAAAAAAATTTGGATGAAAGAACAACTATGAATTTCATTATTGGTATTTAAATTTGTTACAATTTTAGTTTTGAACATCAATACCAACTCCGAAGATTTTACCGTCAAATTGGTCTACATATGCTTTTAATCTTGTTAAATTTAATAAAATAGGTGAGATTTAATTTGGTTACTTGTTCTTATTGTGTATATTTTTTAAATATTAATTCTTAATTTTATATTATTATTGTAAAAAGTAACATAATTAAAAAATACAATATAGGTCAGTTGCAGAAAGCATTATTTAAAATTTTAACTAATATTTAAAACAATTATCTTTAGTTTAGATTCTAAATACAGTAACAGCCGTAACATAGGCCTTTACTATAAACAACTTCAATTACGTATCAGTTTACATTAATAAATGGTATCGTTTGTTATAGGTATTCTTTAAAAAATAGCTACGCAATTATTAAGTGATAATATTTTGAAAAGTTAATATTCTAATCGGGTGATTAACTACATGATCAGCTAACAACATTTTATGGCACTGGCTTTAGAGCCAGTGTATTTTGTAATTATAATTATTAATAAATAATAATATTGTTACTTACCTGTTACCTAATATCACTAACATCATCTACAACAATTTTGAAATTTTTAATCATTTTAATCATTTAACCAATCAAATTTGTTAGGTTTTTTTTTTAAATAATTTAATAGACTAATTTTAAAAACATTTTTAAATTTACTTGTATTTGGTGAAACTTTCTGGAATTTTTGAAAAAATAAATTAGATAACTGCCAAAAAGCATCTGACAATAAAATAAATGGAATTGTATGATTGAAAGTGTTTTGCGTAAGCGAATGTTTCCAAGTAGTAGGAATAGAAGAGCATGTATGAGAGGAATGAATATGGATGAAGCTAAAGTTGCTGATCTGAATAAAAATGTTTGGTGACAAAACTAATTACGGAAATAGTGGAAAGAGTTTGTGCCATACCGTTTTGGTGTACATGACGTGATTGAGTATGTATGAATATAATAAACAAAATAGTTTTAAAACAAAGTTTTATTTTAATTAAAATAATTAATTAGTAAATATAATAAATGAGTAAACAAACATGTCTACACTCATTAATTTAATATAAAGTAAAAAATAATAAAAAGACTCAATTAAATATTATTATAAAAACTATAGGATTCAGAGGAGAAGGAATGCTATATGATGAACTATATTAGGATACACAAAATTTCAAAACAATATATTTTACAAAAAAAATTATATAAATAAACAAATATATTATTATAGATAACATAAATAATTGCAAAATATACATTTTTAATTAATATTGAGATTCATGAGTATTTTACAAAAAAGAACAATAACTATTTGACAATTATATAGTTGAAGAAAAATTTGTTATATATGACAAAATAAAAACTAATTAATTATTTGTGAAAAAAATATGTATACAGTACAGCTATTGTATAGTGAAAAGTGATAAAATATAACTTTGTTATATCGTAAATTGATTTAGAAACTTATTTTGTCACATTCAACAATTTTGACTTTATGTGTATATTTTTATCCAGAAGTTACATAAATTATATATGTGTGTATTTTTTGGATACAATGTAAAAAAAAATGGCAAAATTACAGGAAAATATTGGTAAAATTTTACTATTAAAAATCTGTTATTTCATTTTACGATTAATATTCGAAATTTCTAACTCAAAATTCTTTAATTTTTACATAATTCATAATAATCATGTAATATAAGTTAAAATTACCTAATAAGTATGTAAAATTGCATACTTTCAGCAAATTGAATTACATACTTAATGCAGAAAAACATATTGCTGGTATAATTTTTTTGTATATTAATATATTTTTAATAGTTCATCGAAATAATGAGACTTAGTACATATTTTGTATAATAATCCTAATAAAATATTTTAAGTGCAATTCATTCATTTCAAAATACATTTTTATAAATTTAGAAATGTATGTAATTATATCAACATTAATATTACAAAACAAAACAAATTTTACCTATTTATGGAACATTCCTGACAGCAAATTTACTGAAGTTCTGTAAATTTACCAAAAGAAGCCTTACTAAATAACTGTAATATTACATACGTATGTACTTTTCCAACCAGTTGGTAATATCATATTACGTATATTTACATTAACACTTTCTGTGGTTGGCTCTTGATGAAACATTTTTAAAAAATTGTTACGAAATAAAATAACAACATAGTGATATTTATTAAAAACACTTCTATCTTCTGACGATGACCGAAAGGTCGTCTAAACGATCGTAGAGTAAATAAATAATTTGTAAAACTAACCAAGTGTTTTTAATAAATATAACTTTATTGTTATTTTATTTCCTAATAAGTATACATATAATGTTTGTAATAGTTCTGATATGATGTATTTTTAAACAGTTATGTAAAATTACAGCAGTTAATTAAATATTTTGATTTTTATTGGTAGTACTGTCAGTATTACCCAAAGCTGGGTAGTATTTATAAAAAAAGTATTTTAAACATAATCTAACAATAAGTTACATTAGTATTTTAAATACTAGTATTGAAAATTTTCTTTTTAATAAGTATTTAGTATTTCCATTTAAAGTTTTAAGTTTTTGTTAATATATGTGAAATATTTCAAAGTATTTAAAATACTAAAAAAGTATGTAAAGTATTGTATAGTATTTAAAATACTCCAGAATATTTATAATGTTATAAATTACTTCAGTGTATGCTTTAATATCAATAGGGAGGGCACAGTTGTTTATTTTATAAACTCAAAAAAATTGTACTACTAAGATCTTTACACTTTTTTTTATGTAGAATCCGAATCTGTAATAAAAAATAGGGGTTCTTATTTAAGATATTAAAATTGACCCCCTGCCCCACCCTCTCAGATGGCCCCATCAAAACCATTAAATTTTTATCCGAAACATATTTTTGTACGACACATATTTGTCGAGATATTCCAGTGGATTAATTAAAATATAAAAATTGTCTCATAAATTTGGGGTGCGTCTTATCTTCGAAAAATACGATAAATACTTTTCAAGTAGTATTTGTATTTGTTTTTAAATATTTTTATTCAAAGTATTTAGTATTTTATATTTAAATATGTACTTTTTAAAAGTATTTTACCCAACTCTGATATTACTGATTAAAAACTACTGAGAGTAATATTGACCGTGTAGAGCAGTGATTCCCAAAGTGGTCCAGGTGGACCCCCAGGGGTCCACGGAAGACTCGACGGGGGTCTACGATGGCGAGAAAAAAAAATGGGGGTTCACTGGTTGTAAGTGGGGGTCCACGAAAATTTATCTGGTTTCGATCGTAAAGAACTAAAATGTTGGCTTGGCTGTACCTATCAATGTAGGGCCTACATTGTAGGCAGATAATACACTAGGTACTAAAAAAAATTCCAAATTTTTCGGTGATTTTTGACAGGCTTTATTTCGGTGCAAAATGGTCGTATTGAGACTTTAAAAAAAGCATTTTGAAGCTTTATGATTCAAATTTTCAGATTTTTGCTAAAATATTTTAGGAGTTACGGTTCTCATGCAATACTAACAGATAGCGCAAAAAAATAATATTGCAAATTTTTTGCTTGTTTTTTTTTTGTCCACGGGTGTGAAAATTTTTTTTCAGTTAGGCCGGCATATGGATCTGATAGCCTGTTTATTTAGTATTAATTTCCTTTTTTTTAAACCTCCGTTAATTTTTTTGAGTAGTGTATTTTAAGAAAGTCAGCGACTGTTAACTTGTAAAAACTTGCATATTCGATATTTTGAGTACAACGCGTATCGAGACTTGCAAAGCGCCGCCCGCTAGCCAGCCAGCAACGCTAGTTAAGACGTGCATAGGGACGAAATACGACTTGTACTGTGCTTGCAATCTTGCATGAACTTGTTTGATTCTTCACCAATATAAATACGAATGCCAAGAACAAACGTTACTCATTTGCTTTACTCATTTGCTGTGCTCATTTGTTTCGGGAATTTTGAAAAGAAACGTGTGAGTGAATCGATGTCAGTGTTTGCCAGTGCCGGAAAAAGTAAGTATACCTGCCTATTTGTTATACATACTTTTATTTTATATTGTAGTAATATTATATTATTTGTTATGTTTGCGTGTAGTAGGTACGTAATAAAAATTAAATACTGAACAGGGCCATTATTCGATACTTCTATAAAAGAACAGAAAGCCGAGAAAGATTGAACTTTTAGTACTTTTTATTATAAAATTATTTATTTACCCGACTGTGGTGATTCACTAAAAGAGAGTTATTATAATTGACCTGCATGTTTGTACATATTTCAGTGCCCTCGTAGTTGCTAATGCTAAATGACTAAAAATATTTTCATAAAATGTACCACTCGTATAGTAATGTATCAACGTAATAAATAAAACATTAAAATCGCGGTGTTTTGACGTCAAAATATTCTTTAAAAGTATTTTCTCTCGAATTTACAGAAATGTATCAAAATATAATTAATCAAAAAATGTTTTGCATTACATTAAAATAGATTCAATCTTAGCGGCTTATTGCTTTTAATAATTAAAATCAGTTTTGCCGCCGGCATTTTGGTTTTTTCATTGCAATAATTAACTAATTATTCCCATTCAATTCTGTTCAAATAGCCATATCCTGTTAAAATCACCTTATGATTACTAAAACAAACTTTTTTTTTTCTTTACACGTAGGTAACTGATACGAAACATGGCTGAATCTAAGAAGAAATGTCGACAATACAGTGTTCAATATTTGAAATTTGGTTTTGTTCCATCAACGGCCGACAAACGATTGCCCATATGCCTTTTGTGCAACAAAGTTTTGAGCAATGACTCGATGAAACCATCGAAGCTCGAAGATCATCTAAGAAGGTGTCATCCTGATAAAATAGGCAAAGATTTAAAATATTTTCAAACATTGAAGGAAAAATATGAAAGAAGACCCACCGTGCAAAGTATGTTCGCTTCAACGTCTCAAAGTAACGATGATGGCTTGCGGGCATCCTACAATATCTCATTGCTTATCGCGAAATCTGGAAAACCGCACACCATCGGTGAACAGTTAATTTTACCCGCTGTTGAAGAGGTTTTAAAAACTGTTCTGCACAAACCTCCATTTGACGTACTTAAAAAAATTTCTTTGAGTAACAACACTGTACAAAGGCGTATTGATGAAATGAGCTCTGATGTTGAAAGCTTCTTGTGCAATTATCTGCAAACAACTCATTTTTCTATTCAATTGGATGAATCAACATTACCTGGCAATGAAGCCTTATTATTGGCATATGTTCGATTTGTTATGGACGAAGAAATCCATGAAGAGCTACTATTCGCGAAAACTTTGAAGACGGACACAAAAGGAGAATCAATATTTAATGTCCTGAGCGATTTTCTTAAGGAAAAATCGATTCCATTTACAAACATTACTTCGGTGGCAGCAGATGGAGCTCCTGCCATGTTCGGGCGATATCGTGGGTTTATAAGCCATCTTCAAAGAATTATACCAGGAGTAACTGCAATTCACTGTGTCATACACCGACAACACCTGGTAGCGAAAAATTTGAGTGATAGATTGCACCAATCGCTTCAATTTGTGATTAAAGCAGTTAACAAAATAAGAAGCAACGCGTTAAATACCCGTTTATTTGCACAATTGTGCGACGAAAATGATGAAGACTTCCAACGATTACTCTTACATACTGAAGTACGCTGGTTGTCGAAAGGTGCATGTTTAACAAGATTTTACTCACTTTTTGAATCAGTTTTAGAGTTTTTGGAAAGTAAAGATCCAGATTTAAAAGAAAATCTGATCAAATTGAAAGCAGACATCGCGTATTTGACAGATTTGTACAAAAAATTTAATGACATTAACTTGCAGTTGCAAGGGGACAGCCTAAATTTAATAAAAACAAAGGGTGTAATTTCGGCTTTTCTTGGAAAATTGAAATTTATGAAGCAAAATATTAGTCGGCGCGAATTCGCACAGTTTCCAAACTTGTCACAGGCAGAATGTCTTGATGAGGATATTCAGACATACGTTCAACATTTAAATGCCTTGCATGATGACTTCAAAAATAGATTTGAAGATATTCTGACGATGGAAATACCACCATGGATCATAAATCCATTTGATGAAACGGAAGTGGCGAATGTGGTATTGCAAGAGGAGCTACTCGAGCTTACCACCAATGAGGAGCTGAAGGTGAAATTTAAAAAAGGCTATCAAACATTTTGGCTGCAAGCAGAAATTGCCGAAAAATATCCTGGACTGTGGGAAATTGCGAGAAAACTTTTGATAGCGTTTCCCTCGTCATACCTTGTCGAAAAAAGTTTTAGTGTGGTGACAAACCTATTAACAAAAAAAAGGAGCAGATTGAATATCACAGAACGGGGAGATTTGCGGTTATTCCTGACAAAACTGAAGCCAAATATTGATAACTTGCTATCAATTCATCAAGTGCATCCCTCCCATTAAAAATGACTATTTTTTTTAATTGTTGAAGTTACGTTATTAATGTTTAATTTTAAGTCTATTAAGTCTAATCATATTATTTTAATAAAAAATTTTAATGAATAATGAAAATATACTATTCTTCTTTTTATTTTTACCACTCCGAATTTAGAGTTGGAACTCAGCCGCGACGCATATATCCATCGTTAGATCTAATCTTCACATTTTTTGACGAGTTTTGGGAATATGGTAGAAATGTAGCAGCAGGGGGTCCACCGAAACCAGTAAATTTTTGAAAGTGGTCTACGGGGAAAAAAAGTTTGGGAACCTCTGGTGTAGAGTTTGCTTAGCATCGATCAAATTGACTGTCGTGAGTAACTTATCTTCACTACGCTACTGTTTATTTTAATTATCTAACAATAAGTATAATAATTATGATTTACTTACCACAGTTGTTGTACTGCAATTCAAGTATGAACTTAAAATATTTTTTTTTACAATTCGAATTACAATTATTTAATTAAATACAATCCTAAATTAATAATAGTAGATGTTAAATATTTTTCTAGATTTACCGAGAATGAATATTGTTTTTAAAATAAAAAACACAATTTTGTCTTATAGCAAATGTATTATAATAATCTATTTACTATTTAAAATATTGTCAAAATGTTAAAAAAAAATTTTTTAACATGGTAAGAAATGTTACAGAACTTATTATATTAAAATAAAACGGCTTTAAAATATAGTTCTGTATTAATTTTATTAATAATCGACGTTCCAATGTAATTGTTTTTCTATGTTTCGTTTATTTACTGTAAATAGCATTTGTATCTTTTTTCCTAATGATGATGTACATAGAGTACATCGAAACCTCTATTATTAATAAAATTAATACAAAAATATGGCCGTTTTATTTTAAAATAGTTTTCTATTTTGTTATTGTATTATATAAACTTATCAATCTACATTTACTAAAGAATCAGTTGATATATTTTATGGAAAAGAGAAATCAATAAGTATATCTATTTTACGACAAATTTTTCAGTATCTAGAGAAAAATAATAAATAAAATTTAAAATAAATTGTGCATCAACGTTCCAAGCTAAATATTACTTTCGCTGTCTTCTCCTCTCCCCTATGACATTCAGAAAAATGTCAGTTTTTAAATTTAAACAATAGAAACCATATTTTTGGTAAAAATTTTACAAGCACTTTAAATAAATAAAAAAATAATGTAAAAATGTAGAACTTTCTTATTATAATTGTAATCTTTTTTATTGATCGAAGAAATATAGTCAATAAAATTGACTTATTGAATGCAACGCTTATGAGACGTAGATCACGAAAATGCGGTGTTTATAAATGGAATATTTATTATTTATTTAATATTTATTTAAATATTGCACAAAATTAATTTAAAAATTTCTAAAATATTAGAAAATTACAAGATATATAAAATAATCACAATAAAATATGTACCGAAATACAATTCAAACAAAATTATCTGTCGCCATTTCCTGTTGTTCAGACAAATTTCTCCGTTGATTTGACATTTTCAATTTTGCAAATTTTCGAATGTTGTAATTCAAATAAAAATAAATAATTTAATAAAGTACATTGCGTAAATTAGCTAATTTTTTTGTATCATTTCGCGTCAAGCAGATTTTTAAAAGTTAGACAAATAAGTAATAAAGAAATTGCTAAAATATTAATTCAGTATATTTTATATTTAAACAAAAGTTTTTATCTAACCTACTCACATTATATATTTTTTAAAAGAATAATAATAACTAAAATTAATATTAAAAAAAAAAATAGGTAGGCTACTCACACTAACCAATATATTCATGCACAAAAATTCGATACTAATAAATGTTTATTCAATAAAGTTGCATTAATTTATTATAAAAATAAACTTTAAGATGAACACATAATGCTTTAAAATATATTTCTAATAAATAGTTATGATAAAATTTTTATTAAGAAAGCAATACAACCAAGAAAATCTAAGGTTGTTGAAGACTTTTTTGATAATGAAAACATAATTTACGCTACTTTGTTTTATGTGAAAAATGTTACCGATGAAATAGGTTAAATTTTATTAAGAAGGTATATTAAGGCTTCCTATTTTCCCACATATGAAATTGCAACGCATGTTGAAGAGTGTAAAAGATATTATTCTTTTGTAATGAAATTATACAGAGAAAAAATTACAATAGATAAAAATACACAAATTTAAAATTTCACACTTATTAACATTTATTTTGAAATAGGGGTTCTGTTAATTTTAGAATACTTTATAAGACCTACATGTTAACTTTAATCCAATTAAAATATTATTGATATTTGGATTTCAAACTAAATGCTTATTAACTTATTTGTTCTACTATTTCTTTGATCCCTATTTCATTTTATTCATAAATTTAAACGTTTAAGGCCCGGTTTCATAAATAAAAATTTATTGCTTACTTAGTTACTGACGCATTAGATTTAAAGGTCTGTTAAATAGTAACTGCGTTTCATAAAACAAATCTTCGTCTTAAATAGTTAAGTGACGATTTATTTATTCCGTATTGTAATGTGTATCGTGTATTACGGGTTTTCACAAAAGTTACTCACTTCAATGCAGAGTTTGACAGTTGTTTTATAACAAAAAAAATATATATATAATATTTTAAGAGGAACAACATTGGAAAGTGTGAAAGAAAATGATTCCAAATAAATTGAATATAATTATAACATAAAAAATGCAATTGATTTTTTTTTGAAATACAAAAAAAAATTCATAAAAAATTTAATATTCACATTAAAATAAAGGCAAGACCAGCTAGTTGAAAATAGTAAAAAAAAAACAGATGATACAAATACAAAAATGAAAAATAATGCGTGCATGGGATAAAGTCGCCAATAAATATACTGAAATCTATTATTATTATTTACAGCGGGTATCGAATGATTTCTCAATGTTTGCGGTTTTATATAATCTTCCATTTGGTGAGGCACGCTCAATACACATTGTTTCGATAGTCTGAAACGCATTTTAAATTCATTATCATTATATATTTCAAATTGATGTATTTGTTTGCGGAACAATCGTAGTAGTCTCGGTTTCGGTTGTTCATATTCCGAAATTTTATGTGTTGACACACTGGACAACGACGAACATATTTTAACTGATTCTATATTACTTACATTACTTACGTTAGACATTTTAAAATAATTATAAACAAATTATTCATTTAATGAATTGCAGTTCAAAAATAAAGTGTAATAGTTACTACTGAATCAACGAAAAAATAAGGTTATAAATCTCTACTTAAATATTTAATGTGTCAAAATTCTCCACTTAGTTTACTTGATAGATTTGATTGCCAAGTAAATTTAAGTGACGTTTATAAAACTGAAATCTCCAGTTAAGTAAATTTAGTTGACAACTAAATTTTACTTGGCTATTAAATTGTTTTATGAAACCGGGCCTAAATATATTTGTATATTTCTTACATCTTTCATGCCTTCTATTTATATACTTAAAATTTTAAATATATTTATAAAAGTAATAAATTTACTAATTGATGTCCACCTATATTTTCCTCCTGTAACTTTTTCTTTGCGTAATTTAATCCATTTGTAATTATGTGTAGTTTCGTCTATGTGTAATTTTGGCAGTGTAATTTTGTCTACTTTTAGATGTGATTAGCACATGTGTAAAATTACCCAACCTTTTTACATTGTATACATTTTCATTTTGTTTTAGTTTAATGTTAATATGTTTAAATATATTTCTATACCAGTGACAAATAATTTAAATTATTATCATATATTTAAAGTGACAGATTATTTTGAGGACTGAGCGACGATAAAATATGGTTCCAAGCTAAATATTACTTTCGCTGTTTTCTCCTCTCCCCTATGACATTCAGAAAAATATCAGTTTTTAAATTTAAACTTTAGAAACCATATTTTTGGTAAAATTTTTACAAGCACTAAATAAATAAAAAAATAATGTAAAAATGTAGAACTTTCTTATTATAATTGTAACCTTTTTTATTGATAGAAGAAATATAGTCAATAAAATTGACTTATTGAATGCATCGCTTATGAGACGTAGATCACGAGAATGCGGTGTTTATAAATGGAATATTTATTATTTATTTAATATTTATTTAAATATTGCACAAAATTAATTTAAGAATTTCTAAAATATCAGAAAATTACAAGATATATAAAATAATCACAATAAAATATTAGTAATAGATTAGATTCGAATTACCTACATATCGCAAAAAGTAACACATAGTTGCAATTGCAATTTCTACTGTTGGTTCGACACAGACAAGCAGAATTAAAAAATGAGAACAATTCTATTTTAAGGAGAACTGGAAAATTTTTATTAAAAGAAAAGGACTGTTCTTTTGAAAGCAGGAAAAATAGCAATTCTAGTTATAATACATTTTAAAATGAAAAATAAATATAAACTGATAAAATTGAAAAATTTGAACCCTAAGTAAATAAATAAAAAGAAAAAGTAAAATTATTAAAATAAAAGGAGGTCATTAAGTTACTAGTACAATAATGTGAACATGATTATACAGTAGTTGTTTATTATATACATCACTGGTGGCAGCACCAAACATGACTACACGGTCAAGTGTATTTAATCTGATATCTCCAGCAGTTATATTGAAAATTATTTAGTGACAATTGTATCATAGTGTTTATTTTTGCTTGAATTTAAATTTAGTTATTTAAAAAGTGTGAAGAAGTAGTGCATATTCGACCAAAGAAACATTAATTCTCACAATTCACACGTAACAAATATACTGTTTGTTTTACAACTATTAGTAAGGTTCAGCTTTCTTATTATATATTTTAATTTATGTTTAGAAAGAATAACATATGTTATTCGGAATAGAAAGCTCTTTTTCTGTTTCGCCCAGATTGCTGTATCTGAGTTCAACACAATAAAGATTGTTTTCCATTCCTCGTAACATAATACACTATTAAAATACTTTTTTTTTCAGAAAAATATAAGAATAATAAAAATAGTGTAAAATTAATCGAATTTGTCAGCATTTTATTGAAAATCTAAAATAAAACATTAAACATTTGTATCAATGTCAACTAATTTTATTATTAAAATAAAACTGTTTAGGTTAAAGTATGTTCTATATTAATGCTCAAAGTCCGTCTTTATCAGAAAAGTTGATCATTTTTTTTTTTAATTTTATTTGCTTCTCTTATCAATCTACGTTAATATTGATTGATCTTGCAATAATTATGTTATCTTCGAATTTCATATCATAAAGGCGTTAGATTTAAATAAAACTTGGTTTCTTTTATTTAATAATTTATAAAATTTTATGATCTAATTACTAATTTGTTATCTAGTAACTTGTTTCTATGTTTATTTACTTCAAATGTCATTTGTATATTTTTTTCTGATAAAGACAAACGTTGAGTTGGTCGAAACTTCGATTATCAATAAATATTAATGCAGAACTTTAACCTAAAGCAGTTTTATTTTAATATAATTAGTTTTGAAAGATTTTTACTAAGTTAGTATATACTATTATTTTAATTATTATTTCAGTAATTTTTTTCAGACAGTATAGTTTTGTCTTTAGGTATATTAGTGAATTTTATAGTTGAGAAATTATATAATTATAAATTAAAAATAATAAACTATAGTTCTGAATTCACAATCAATTTCAATTTAGCATATAAAATAAAAATATGAACCAATTGAGACCGAGCAGGCTATCAGTTTTACAATCTCGTACCATTTAAAATAACATTGTAATTGTTTGTGAATTGCCAGATCAAAATTTATTATCATACCGTTTGTTGCAGGATAATAGCGTAAGTAGATTGATAGATATCAGTCGAGATGGCGGCGATTGTATGGGACACAGTGCAGTTTCTCAGTGTATTTTTGATTCTGCCAAATTTGAATCTATAACGAACCGTCACACGATTTTTACTTTAATAATATTATAAACATTTAAAAAAAAAATAACATGTTTTAAATAGATTCTAGTATTTTTTCTTGTAATTTGAATTGATTGTGAATATAGTATTAAAATTTATTTACATGCCTTTTGTTGCAGTTATTAACTTACAATAAGATTATTTGATATTTTCATTTCTATATAAGTTTATTATTTATTTTTTTAAATATATACTCTATTTCAATTAAATAAATATAATTAAAATTTACTTGTTTGTTACATTCCTTTTTATCTTGCATTTTCCTAACATGTTTATTTAAAATTATAAAACTACAACTCGTCCCCTCTCCCCCCTAAGGGCCCGCACCAGTGATTCAGCCTAGCCTGCAGATCCTAAATAGGGCCCTGTATATATTAGACATACAAAAAATCGCGCCACTTTGAAAAATCAATGTATTTAAAATATTGCAAAGTATATAAAATACTTAAAATCATGTAAAATAATCCAAAATGTATACAATGTTATGAAGTGCTTTAGTGCATGCTTTATTATTAATAGGGCACAGTCGTTTATTTCATGTTTAACTGACATAGAATTTCTTAAACTTAACAATATAAATACATATATATATATATATATATATATATATATATATATATATATATATATATATACAGGGTGTTTGCAATCAAGGTATTTTATTTTTAAGGGGTGATACTACAGGTCAAAACAAGGCGATTAACGCCAAAACACCTTAGTAAAAGTTTTCTAATAAACGAGATATTCATTTTTTTTTAAGTAAAATGGTAGCATATGGTATAATTTTTATTATCCAGCTCACAAAAAAAATTATTCTTCATAATAGTTTTGGATTTGCTTGAAACGAATAAAAATGTAAAAATATTCCAGGTTTTAAATACAGGATGACTCGGATTTGCTGATTTGTGTTTCAACTTTTAGGTAAAATACCCTTATTTAAAAAATTTGAATAATTTTATTTGAATATTATGTTTAGAATTACAATTTAAGTTTACATACAAAAATTTGTGCCGATCGTCGATTGTTAACAGTATCTAATATCTCGTTTATTTGAAAACTTTTGCTAAGGTGTTTTAACAATCGACGATCGGCACAAATTTTTGTATGTAAACTTAAATTGTAATTCTAAACATAATATTCAAATAAAATTATTCAAATTTTTTAAATAAGGGTATTTTACCTAAAAGTTGAAACACAAATCAGCAAATCCGAGTCAGCCTGTATTTAAAACCTGGAATATTTTTACATTTTTATTCGTTTCAAGCAAATCCAAAACTATTATGAAGAATAATTTTTTTTGTGAGCTGGATAATAAAAATTATACCATATGCTACCATTTTACTTAAAAAAAAATGAATATCTCGTTTATTAGAAAACTTTTACTAAGGTGTTTTGGCGTTAATCGCCTTGTTTTGACCTGTAGTATCACCCCTTAAAAATAAAATACCTTGATTGCAAACACCCTGTATATATATATATACTACACACACAAAAAATTGCGTCACTTTGAAAAATCATAAAAATTACCGATTTTAAAATAGGTATAACTCGGCCAATTTTAAACGAAATTGAATGAATTATTGAGTCCGAAAAAATCTGCAGTCTCGTCTTTAAGGTGATGTAAGATATGTACCATTTAAACTATTCCGCTCCCCACCACACCCCGCAGAAAAAACATGCAGGGTAAATTTCAAAAAAATGACTTCGCGCCAAAACATCGCAAGTTCTTAAAATTAAGCGGAATTTATGTAGAAATATTGGAGTTTTTACGCCCATTTGGTAAAATAAACCAAAATTTTTTTTTGTATACTAGACATGTCAAAATTTGACAATTTTTAAAGTCAAAATATGTTTTTTTCTGCGGAGTGTGGTGGGGAGTAGAATGGTTTAAATGGTACATATCTTACATCAAATTAAAGACGAGACTTCAGATTTTTTCGGATTCAAAATTTCATTCAATTTCGTTTAAAATTGGCCGAGTTATACCTATCTTACAGGTAGCGCGTTTTTGTTTTGTGTCTAGTGTATATAAATTCAATGAACAACTGCGTTAATTATAGATTATCTCTGGTATGTAATCAAAAAATTATTTAAAAATCAGAATTATTTTCACATGATTTAATGATATTTATTTAAGTATAAATAATTACAAAATTATTCTTAGTATTAATAAAGCTTTTTAGTAAATAAAACGAATTATTAAATAGCAAATTTTGAGATACTGTGCAATGTTTCTTAGCTTTTCTAAAATGTTATATGTAACAATTTTATATAAAAATTATCTTATTTAACGAAGTGTTTGATATAGAATTATTATTGAAATTTATCAGGTAAAAATTATGCCCGTATGCATAAACATTTTCGTTAAAAAAATGGTTTGTTAAAATGAAAATTCTTGATATCTTACAGGATCTAAGAATTCTCATTTTAAAGAACCATTATTTTTAACTAAAATATTTATGCATACACTGGTATTAATATTTTATTTATATTTAGTTATTATTTGCGTAACTAAGAGAATTAATTTTATATAATATAGATATATTTTAATTTGTATTTAGTATTTATATAAAAAAATTGGGGATAAGATGAGTCTTAAGGTCCAATTTAGATCGTCAATTGTCATTAGTGTATACAATCATATGCGCTTATAAAATATATTTTTTTATAGTAATCTTCAGGCTTTCATAACGGGTATACATTGAATTTATAGAAATTTTTGGGTTGGTATGTCATAGTCGATCTATCCTCGTCGCAGACGTTTTGCCATACATCGTAGATGGCATCCTCAGTGCTTCAATCACCAAGCACTGAAGATGCCATCTTCAATGTATGGCGAAACGTCTGCGTTGAGGATAGATCGACCACGGCATACCAGCCCAATATATATATATATATATATATATATATACATATATATATATATATATAATAAATATAAAAATTATCAAATAAATACGGTAAATACTTTTCAAATAATATTTGTATTTGTTTTCAAATACTTATATTTAAAGTATTTAGTATTTTGTGTTTATATACTTTTTAAACGCATTTTACTCAGCTCTGATAGTACTGATCAAGAAATACTGACAGTAATAATGACTGTGTAGAGTTTGCTAAGCAACGGTCAAATTGACTGTCGTGAGGTAACATATCTTTGCTAAACTTTTGTTTATTTTAATAATCCAATAATAAGTATTATAAAAATAAATTATTTACTTACCGTATTTGTTGTACTGTAATTCAGGTATGTACCTAAAATATGATTTTACAATTAGAAAAATAATTAAAATACTAATGTTTTTCATATTAAATAGTTTAATTAAATACAATCCTAAATTAATAATGTTGAATATCTTAAATTTTTTTTCTGGATTTATCGAGAGTGAATATTGTTTTTAAAATAAAAAAACACAATTTTATCTTATAATAATATGTATTATAATAAGTTATTTACTATTAAAAAAAATTGTCAAAATGTTACACTTAAAAAATAAATTTTAACACAGTAAAAAATCTTTCAGTTCTCATTATATTAAAATAAAACGGTTTTAGGATATAGTTCTGTATTAATTTTATTAATAATCGACAATGTAACTTGTTTCTATATTCTGTTCGTTTACTGTAAATGACATTTATATCTTTTTTCGTGATGATGATGTACTTAGAGTACATCGAAACGTCGATTATTATTAAAATTAATACAGAACTATAGCCGTTCTATTTTAAAATAGTTCTTTTTTTCTTTGTTATTGTAGCATATAAACTTATCAATCTACATTTACTAAAGATTCAGTTGATATTTCATGAAGAACCGAAACCAATATATCTATTTTACGACAAACATTATCATTATCACGATAAAGATAATGGATAAAATTAAAAATAAATTATGCAACATAACTCTATTAGTATGTAGAGAAATACAAACTTACCTCTTGATGAACTTGGTCCTGCCATTTCTTGTTGTTCAGACAGACTTCTCTGTTGATTTGCCATTTTAATTATTTTTTAAGATATTTTTAGATAATATTTATTTCAAATATTATAAGTGAAAATAGAAACAAATGATTTAATATAGTACATTGCGTAAGCTAACTAATTTTTTTACATTATTTCGCATGAAACAGATTGTTAAAAATTATAGACAAATAAGAAATAAGGAAGTTTGCAAAAAATATATATATATATATATATATATATATATTTAGTATGTCTTATACTTAAACAAAAGTTCATAACCTACACTGTGAAAAAAGTTGCCATTTTACATAAAACCCACAGTAAAAAAATTACATATTATTTTAGTAAAACGATGGTTTACATGTATTTTCTATAAAAATAATTAATTTTCTAATTTTAATTAAAATATTTAATTTATCATATTATATATATATATATATATATATATATATATATATATATATATATATATATATATATTAGGGTGGTCCAAAAAAATCGAAGGTCGGAATTTCTATCCTGTCTTCTAAGATCCTTTAAATCTTTCAATTTCAAACTTACTGCTTAATTATTAATGAAATTGGACAATATTTAGAGGTCGCGCGAGTCAAAAACGTGTTTTAAAAACGCATCTTTTTTTAAATTTTTTTTAGATAATAATATTGATAATTAGCATTGCTTTATTGGCGATAAGAGTTTTGGGCAACCCATTATATCATAACAAATTATTTTCAGTCCTTAAACCCAATTCCCAGTCAATATCTTCAAATTAGCTTCCGAAATACGTATTTAGCTATATTTTAATTTAAGTGTGGTTTTGGGATTTTTTATAATATTTGTTTTATTTTAAATATCTTCAACAATACTTGCTTTTTTTTTGCCAGGAACTTGCATCCTAATTTCAGTCATTTTAAATGTAACTTTAATTATTTTATCATTACAACAAACTTTCATGCATTCTAAGATACTTAAAAAATGCTTTCAACATTTACGACTAATAATTGAATATCAACATAGTTGCAATTCAGTGTTATAAGCAAAAATTTTCATTTTTTTTAAGTGCAAAACACAAATAATTTATTCAAACAATTTAATATAAATACTAAATTTTTAACGATCGACTCTATTTTATGGGAAGCTAATGTTTCGTATAAAAAAGCTAAATTGCATTTTATCTAATTTAAGAGTAGTGAACGACGCTGTAGAAAGAAAGGTAGCTCTTATAACCAAATTTAATTCTCTCATTACAAGAAATGCGGAACAAAAGTAATATTTACAGAAAATTGTTAATAATCATCAGGAAAGATATCCGAATGCTAATAAATCTAGTTTGTAAAGGCAACAATTTTTGTTATCAGTTTGGCATATTTTGTTAATCATATGTTCTATGCTTATTTTTAAAATAAAGCTTCATGCGTAAAATTATGTTAATAAATCTGTATTTGTGTGTAAAATGTTCAAGTATTGTATTGATAGAAGGTTTAAACCCCAAAAATCCATTTTAATAAAAGTACAGGAAACATCGATTTTAAAGAACTTTAAATTTTTTTTTGTTATAACACTGAATCGTAATGATATTGGTATTCAATTATTATTCGTAAATGTTAAAACCATTTTTTTAAGTACAATAGAATGCATAAAAGTTTGTTGGAATGATAAAATAATTGAAGTTACATTTAAAATTACTGAAATTATCGCTGCAAGCACCTAGAAAAAAATCAAGTATTATTGAAGATATTGACTGGAAATTTGGTTTAAAGGCTGAAAACATTTTTTTATGATGTAATGAGTTGCCCAGAACCCTTATCGCCAACAAAGCAATGCTGATTATCATTATTATTAGCTAGAAAACATTTTTTTTAAAATTGCGTTTTTAAAAACATGTTTTTGACTTGCGCGACCTCTAAATATTGTCCGATTTCGATAATAATTAAGCAGCAAGATTGAAATTGAACGGTTTAAAGGAGCCTAGAAGACGGGTTCGAAATTCCGACCTTCGATTTTTTTGGACCACACTAATATATATATATATATATATATATATATATATATATATATATATCTTTTTTATTTTTCGAAAATATAAGTAAACTTAAATATAATATACGTATTTTATATTTATATATAATTTAAAAATTTTCCTGTAACTTCTGTAAATTTAGATATTGAACAGTTGCCCCTTGGTTTATACAGGAAATTACCGAATTGTTTGTATTGTTAAATAAATCAAATTAATAATAATCTAAAATTAATACTAGAAAAAGAAATTTGAAATATTTAAAAGAAAAATGACGCGCTGCAAAACATTGTGCGACATAAGTTTGTTCTATATACACTGTAAAAAAAGTTACCATTTTAAATAAAAAACATATTAAAATTACATAATAACATAATTTTTTAATTTTAGGTAAAGTAATAATTAATATACCATATTATATATGTTTTTTTTATCGAAACTGTAAGTAAACTTATATAAAATATACGTATTTTATATTTATGTATAATATAAAAAATCTGTAACGTCTGTAAATTTATATATTAAACTGGTGTTAATCAGTTTTTGTGTAAAATTATAGAATTTTTTTACCTTGTACTTATTTAGCGTGGAAGTTCTATTAAGACCATATTTTTGATATTATTTTCTACATGTACTTTAAACAAATAAAAAAAATATAAATATGTGAAACTTCCTTATTAGGGTTGTACCTTTTTTCTTGATCGAAGAATTCTAATCAATAATATTGACTTATAATGAATGCAACGCTCATGAGACATAGTTTACGAAAATGCCGTATTCACAAATGGGATATTTATTGTTTATTAATAATATTCATTTAAATATTTTACAAAATTATTTAAAAATTCTAAAATATTGAAAAACTACAAGATATGTAGAATAATTACAATAAAATATTAGTAATAGACTAGTTTCAAATTACATATCTCAAAAAGTAATCTAGTTGAACTTATAATTTCTTATGTTGGTCGGAGAACACAGATAAACAGAATTTAAAAAAATGCAAACAATTACATCTTAAATAGAACTGAAGGCTTTTTCTTCAAAAAGAAAGACTGTTCTTCCAAAAGAGGTGGACAAGTGGTCATTCTAGTTATTATACATTTTAAAATGACAAATAAATAAATATTTAAAAAAATGTATATAAACTGATAAAATTTAAACATTACAACCATAAATAAACAAATAATTAAAAAATAGCAAAATTATTAAATTAAATCTATTCCCTAATATCACTGTATGACAGTAATAAACAAATTGATATTATATTACCGTATTGCTTATGTAAAAGGAAGTCATTATGTTACTAGCAGAGGCGTAGCAACCGGGGGTGCAAGGAGTGCGGTGCACACGGGCCCATGAGCGAGAGGGGCCCACGAGCCAAAGTGCCCAATAGGGCCTTATTTTCATTAATACTTACCATTTTTTTTTGTTTATTTTAATTTTTTTGTAATAAATAAGAAACAAAGAAGAGGAATAAAATACCATTCATAGAATTAAATATATTTATTATATAAATTAGTTTATTAAAGCAAGTTAAATACATTTTCATAGAATCTTTTAAGTTTACAAACACAAAAACATACAGTACAAATCAAATTTAAAGTTTATGTTGACAAACAAGTTCATTAACTTTAACTAAACTTAACTTTTCTCGCTTTCATTGAAGCAAAGATGCGAATTATTTCATTTAAATGTGATTTACGTGCTCTTTCATTTTCAATGCTCAAAATCGCCAAATTTGATAAACGATTCTCCCCCATAGAGTTTCTTAAATATGTTTTAATAAGTTTTAATTTTAAAAATGTTCTTTCAGCGCTAGAAGTTGATACGGGGAATGTTAAAAACAAAATAAGAGCGGTACAAAATTCCGGAAATGCCGAACTAAGAATAGAATAATCTGTAAATATTAATTCTCCTAATTCAAATACCGAATTAATATTTTCTAACTGTTTTTTAAAGGTTTTCCTAAAAGATAATATCTGTGCCTTAAAATCTGCGGTTAAATCGTCAGTATATTTGACTAGTAAAGGTTGGCATAAATCAATTATTTCATCATCAGATAATTGTTTTAAATTTTCTGAGAAAATTATTCCAAATAATTTATTTATTTCCGTAAAACTTGAAAATCTATCTTTTAATTGTGCAATTATAATATCTAACGTAGCGTTAAAAACGTTTACCCTAAAATTATCTTTTGAACTGTTAAATCGAAAATCTTCACATCTTTCTTGTTTATGGTTAAGCCAACTTTATTAGGTACATACATATATATTTCTTTCTATTTCGGAAGTCTCAAGGTGACTTAATCCCGTTAATATATAATTAAGATTAAAGACTGTTGTATTATAAATATAAGATTAAAAAAAATTAAATAAATCTTGTTAAAAAAGCATAGTTTATTAAAACATAATTTTCTTACACAATAATAAAATTATGTAATACGATAGTCAGTACAATGTAAGATAAAGAGCAATTTTTTCAAAAACAATATGCACATACAGACATATGTGTTTTGTTTAACAACACATATTTATTGTTTCCTTTTCAATACTACATGAAATATAATTATATATAAATTAATAAATTATTTTATTAATATCAGTAATTTATGTTGATTTTGAATGTGTAAGTTTTTGTTAGTTTCGTGTTGATCGGTGTGATAAAAATGATTGTGAAATGACTTTTTGGATCGGAAGACGACTAAATAAACACTTGTTCACTCGCTAAACGATCCGCAAACGGTTTCACAATTTCTCTAGTTGCGAAATAAAATATTAAACCGAACGTAACGGAAATTGGTAGTGCTGGCAGAGCTTTCTTAAATATTGCTTACAATAGCAATGTAAGTGATAAACCCTAAACAAACAAAAATAATAATTTCTCATAGATTTTTAGGCATTTTGATCCGTAGAAAATAGTAAATATTGTAGCCAATTTAATGTAACTGCTGTAAAACTTATTAGGTTGATGCAAAATTATCAGGCGTTTTTCTAGACGGGTTATTTGTTAATAAAAATTGCTGTTTTGTTCACTTTTTTTTTAATAAATTTGCCCGTGGAATCGACCGTCTTCCAAGCAAATGGGAAGCAGTTATTGAAATAGATGGTAACTACGCTCCGGAATAATTACTTAAAAAGTTATTGTTGAATTTTAATGTTTCTTTTCTTTTTCATAATAAATATAGTTTTTAAAAAATCTGATAATTATGCACCATCCCCTTTATATTTGAAACTTTTTTCCCTAAAATAATTAAGGAAGCTTGAAATTATAAAAGTATAATTTTACATGTTAAAGTATTACGACCGACAGTTACGAGTAATAGAATAAAAATATGTTTTACTTACAATTAAGATTGCAACAAAACATGCTAATGTTGTATTCCAATCACCATAATTATGAAGAAGCTTTACCAACTAAAACACTGTAAAAAATAAAGTCTCCTAGACCTAATTTGACTCCACCTGAAATTTATAAGTAAAAAAAATTATTTAAATTGTAAATATGATAAATTGAATTTTCGCAAGACGAAATTACTTCTTGCTGAAACTCCATAAGACTCATTCAGACTATACTCTACTTATCATAAAAATTAGTGTTATGTTTTAGCGCAGAACTTGTGAACCAAACTACATAACCCAATTTTAATTTTATTAGTTATTAGTTTGATTACAGTCAAAAATTGCGCTTAACTTAAATTTTTATTTTGATTTCGCAAGCTAGTAGATGCCAGTTCAATTCCGAATCAACAGTATTCTATGTCTAAAACATAAAGCTAATTTTCAGATAAGTGAGAATTGTGAATTTGTTACATACGTTGTTCTTCTTCAATTTCTTGAACAGTTGGTCTCGACTGCGGTCTCATCTGTGTTCTATATTCAGTATTTCGGCCCATCGATACGTCACGTACTTCTAATTGTCGACGATTCGCACGATCTTTATGACTATTCACCCAATCGGTGGAAAAACCACTTTCCGGATCTTCTCCATTATTAACCAACAAAAAAATCAAACGGCTATAGGTTGTAGTTCTGTATTAATATACTGTAATAATTGCAAGACGCATCAATATTAACAGCAGATTGATAAGAGAAGCAACAGAAATTTATATTCCTCTAGTTAGTAATATAAGTTTAGGATTAAGAAAAAATTATTTAGAAATACACTTTATGTATTTTGAATGTATTAATTGTTTTTGTTTATATAGCACTTTTTTGCTAAATAAAGTTTCCATTATTATTGCAGTGCGATGCGTTGAGCCTTTACTGTAAAGGCCCCAAAGTTGATTAAAACAATAAATTTTTATTTACCTTCTGGATTATCCGCCATTTGTGGTAGTTGTTGTTGTTGTTGATGTTGTTGTTGTCTAGATCTATTGCTAGTACTATTATCAGGATCTCCTGTTGCCATACTCACATAACTATACATGAATGTTGCTTAAAAAAATAAATTAAATCTATCATTTTAAACCAAACACTTCGGCTCTAGCTTCTAGTTCTGTATTAATATTTATTAATAATCAACGTATTCCTCAACAGAAAGATATTTATAGTAAATAAATACTTAGAACATAGAAACAAGTTACTAGACGTAATAAAATAAGATTTATTAATTTTTAATTAAAGGAAGCCAATATAAATTTTATGATCTAGTAACTTGTTCCTATGTTCTGTTTATTTACTGTAAATGTCATTTATTATGTATTGTATATATATTAATTAATACAGAACTATAACCGTTTTATTTTAATTATGTGTTCTGAAAGATTTTTACTATATTACTGACAGAATGATTACTATTTATAAATAGTTTGATTTGAAAAAATTAAAACAAAATAGATCTCAAACATAAAATGACATATAAGTTTTTTAATGATATTTGATTTTATCCAACATAAATTTAGTGTTAAGTTTTGCACTCGGTGACGACATAAATAATTACACACAATTAACAATCAAACATTTCTAAATGATTTGATCGTCACAATGAACTGATTTTAAATTAGTTACAAAATGAAAAAAATGTATTTGCATTCCGGTGAAGTTAATACAATTTTTTCAATTTGTAACTAATTTAAAATCAGTTCATTGTGACGATCAAATCATTTAGAAATGTTTGATTGTGTAATTATTTTAATTTAGTAGGCAAAATTGCGTATTTTTTGACCAGTCGATGCAACTTACATGAATAAATTAAGGCAGGAAAGATTTGTTCGTTTCTTTCTTGAGCTGTTTCAACTAAAATTCGTAGAGGACCTTTTGGAATTAATACAGCGACAAGATCTAATATAACAAAACCAAAACAAAAATATTACATCTAGTTATTTTCGTTTTAATATACTTAGATTACCCCAAATTGAAATAACAGACAATACGACCCATGTAGTCCATTCGGGCAGATATTTAATGAACACTAGTGCCATAAGTGCCGATACAAATATTAAATAAGCTTGCTGAAGACGTAAAGGGCCGTGCCAGTGGATACTAATCATACCCATTACGCCAAAATTCCACATCATTAATACGACTGTTATAAAGTCCATTGGTACATTGTAAGCTCGTAATACCTCCCTTAAAAAATTACAATTTTATTTTGTTTTCTTATAAAATTATCGAATAAAATTGAAAATTTTACTTACTCTAAATATAGATACGAAAATATGAATAGTAACATTAGCGATGAGACAATTAACCATCCGTGAATTACCTGGAAAATAAAATATTTAATTGGTTTCGGTAAATTACCGCGGTAAGTAACTAAAATAATATTCAAGATCCAACAATATTAACGGTAGATTGATAAGAGAAGCAATAAAGATAACATCAATCAGTGTGATTGAAATAAAATATAGCTTCATTTAATTAATAATTTATAATAAAATAAAACTGCTTTCGGTTCGAGTTCTGTATTAATATTTATTTATAATCGACGTTGAGTTCGTCGAAATGTCTATTATAAATGTAGAACTTTAATGTAAAGCAGTTTTATTTAAATATAATGAGTTCTGATAAATATTTTTCTTATTTTGTTACCTAGTAACTTTATCTTCGTTTGTTAACCAGTTTACAAAACCGCGTCATATTTTATGAAATTATAAATATATTTCTTAGTGGTAAAGCAATAAATATACAGGTAAACTTTTATTTTTCAAAAAAATATATGCGTAATTTTTACGAGGAAAAAGCCACTTGCTCAAATTTTAAGCATAATTGTTGAGATTTTTAATTGATTTTACCATGACTTTAAAAGATTTGAATTAATTTATATACCAGATTGTACAAGTGATTTTTGCAATAAATAATTATAACTAATTCTTATATCATGTATATAGAATCTCTCTGGATACATTTACGTTTCTAAGGTATTTTTTTTTGTTAAACCAGCCATCTTTATACAACAAACTATCCAAATATCGAATCATCCATTCCAAATCACTTAATAAGTTAATTATACAAACCGTGTAACAGCGATATTTGTATAAAACTATCAAAAATATTGTCATCACAATAATAACGGTCATCAGAATAAGTGAATTTGCAACTGCCTACCATGCTTTCGTGCTAGTTTCGTGACTTTTCTCGTGAAATGGAGTATAAATACTGGAAATTTAAAATCGTATTTATTGATAGGTGGAATAGCTGCCGAATAACAACTTACACGTAAACATCTTTGGTGGTGTAGAAATTAATCGATCTGATCGTTGCAACAACTACCAACATACATAATGACACAGGAACAAATAGTTTAATAACATGCTTAGCTCCGTATTTTAATTCTTCCTCTTCGTCAGCTAAGCGGGACTCGTTAATCTGTTGTTGTAGTTGGGGATTCGGTGGTATTGTCGAATTGACACTTCGGGAACGGTTACATTCGCCTGAAAAACACATAAACCAAAATTTGATTGTGTAAAGTTTATTACTATCGAAATGTAACCATACTGTTCCGTAATTTACATAATTAGTTGTCTCGTTTCTGGGTTTTCGTCGTCTCGATTGTTGGGAATCATTATTGGGATCGGACATACCACCATTTCTTGCTACGTGCGCGTCCATCAATCTAGTATTTTCGGACACGGTTTCTATTTCACTATCGCTATCCGACATTCAATTTAATATTTCATAATATCTAAATAGAACTAAAAATGATAACAATAGCTATAGTTGACAGATTGACTCATAATTGCCTGTCACAGAAAAGTGTGAAGTTAGCTGCATGTTAGCTGCTAGTTCCTATAATTTTATAGATACCAATCGGAAAATTTATTAATTTATAATTATACAGAAATATAAATTATTATTATTTTAATATAAATATATTTTTTTCATGAATATAATCGATAAATTTTATTTTCAATAAATTGTAGACGGTAGCGCACTTTAGTCTATCTTCAAACAAAACGCGCGTTATTCATATGTTTTTGTGAAACTTTTGCAAAACGCTGTACGGAAAGTTTAAAAGTTTAATTATTTTGCGAAAAGTTCTATAAAATCAAAATGGAAAATATAATAGAAATGTTTGAGCCCTTAACCAGCCAGATGCAGGAATTGGAGGTTGAAAAGGTATACAATATTATATTACAAAACATATACCTAAAGTATATTTCTCTTGGGTAATTTTTTTCCGCCATTATGGAAATTTATATTTTGTGATATTTATTGTCAAATTAAATAACTAAATTAATGTTTATTTTTAAAAATATGGAAATTAATGCAAATATTTGATTACTATACATAATAACCGGTTATTATGAATAATTATCATATCTTAATTAATATTTTGAATATATATATTATGTAGCTTTATTATATTTGCCGGTAACTATAATATCCAATACTAGGTGGTCAATTTGATTAATTATGTTACGATTAAAGTAATTTAATCGGTTATTATTAATAATAACTGATTAGTATTGATAATAACCAAACAAAAATAGTTATAAAAAGTTTTAGTTTTGTTTGTAAATACATATAGCAAATGTTTTAATCTAGTAACATTAGATTCCCTATGCATAATAGTTTTCAAACCAATTATATTCAGAATTAAAACTGTAATTTATTATTCCGTTTATCATTAAATTAAATTCTTTGACTGGTATTATAAGCTTTATTTTTAAAATCGATTTTAATTAATTCCAGTTTCAAAACAACGTAACTGTTATAAGGGCAGTACTAAACAAATGAACTAAAACACCCAAAAACCGAGCTTATAGTACCAATCTTTATTTTATTATATCATTTAAAATTTATATATATATACGTGTGTTTATATTTTTGTGTAGATCAAGATAGAAGAATCTGTAAAAACCTCACAACAACAATTAGCTGAAACAATGCAATTGTATGAGGAAAAACGTTTGAAATTGTATAATCTGCAAGCTGAAAATGCGTCTCTAATGCGTCTACACGAACAAAGTACCACTGCTAATACGAAAATATTTAATCGGACCCAAAAAACATATGGCACTGTTCAAAAACTAACTAAAGTTTTCAATGATACAAGCGCCATTATGCAACTGCGATTAAGTAGCTTAAAAGATTTAGAATCGATAAACAAGGAACTTGAAGAAAATCTGATCAAGTATAACAATGAAACTGAACTTGAACGAATGGAAAATATGCGTCAGATCGATTATTGTATGAAAGAAATAGAAAGTTTGAAACAAGAATCTGAAGATAACGCGAAACGATTTGAGGAAACTTTGAAAGAGAAAAGAGATAAAATCGATGCAAAAGTAAAACACATAAATGAACTAAAGGATATATTACGAGATGAGGAAAATATAACTAAATCGCTTACGGAGAAGAGAGATGCAATTTTTAAAGAAAAAGAATCATTGGTTTCCGAACTTTTGCAACTAGAAATTAACTCTAAAGAAATGTTTGCAAAGAACGAGAATGATTTAACCGAATTAAATATCGAACTGTCGGCTTTGACTGTCACAGATAGAAACAACAAACATTTGTAAATATATTTTTATTCTTTCTTTTTAATATATCTGCCTTAGCGTATGCTGATGACGTAGTTATGTTATTGGTAAGGATATGAATCTTGTGTTGGAAATAGTATTAGTTTTTGAGAAGGATGACTTGACGAATGAATGTAATGATGGTGCACGTTTAAAGCAGGTAGATGAATTTGTGTATTTGGGTAATGCATAATCTAGAAGATAAATGTTTCCAAAGATATCACCCCTTTCTCGACTAAATTTAGGGATTTTTTTCTGTGAAACTATAAAAAATATCAAACCGCGGTTTTCTGTGGATGAAAGTATAGACTTTGAGAACTTCTTTCAAGCATTTTTATTTTTGTTGGAAATCGTCTCGAGTTCTAAACCTTTCTTCAAAGCTCTGAAAAAACTGGACGGCTGCACAATGAAAACTCCTGCCCTGTTTATCTGAAACATAAATCAAAATGCACTCTTAAAATATGATATATTATCTGGTTTTTGTCCCGAATAAATATTTGTGGAAAAAAATCGGTCAAAAACCAGATAATATATCATACTTCAGTGGTGCCTTTTGATTTTTGTTTCAGATAAATAGGGAAGGAGTTATCAGTCGTTCTGTTTTGCAGAGCTTCGAAGGAAGGGTTAGAACTTGGACGATTTCCAACAAAAATAAAAATAAAAATTTCTGAAAGAAGTTCAAAATCTATTCTTTCACTCCCAAAAAATCGCGGTTAGATATCTTTTACAGTTTCGAAGAAAAAAATTCATAAAGTTGTATGTCCTGTTTTTATAATTTATTAATATATGAAATTGTAATCAACATTAATATATTTTTGTTTTTTTGTAAAATAGGTTCAATAAACTTAAAGCAGAAAAAGAAACACTTAAAACTGGATTAGAAGAACATAATGCACTTCTAAAAAGTATTAAAATGGAAAATATCAAACTTAAAGAAACATCCGATAATTTGGATATTAATATAAATAACAGAAAAATTGATATAGAGAAATTGGAAATACAGATTCAAAACGAAAACGAAAACTTTAAGAATGAAATTGAAGAAAATAATTGCCAAAGTTTAGAGGAAGAAAATGTTGTTCTTACAGAAGATGTCCAAAGTTATATAAAGGTAACATTCAGTTTTATAATAATAAATAATTATTTGGTTACATGATTCATTAACTTATTATAGAATATTGCTGCGTGGGAAATTATGATCGAGGATTCAAAAAATCTACTCGAAAAAGATAAATCTTATTACGAAGAATTCGAATCTGAACTGAATAAAATGCGTGAAAATAGGCAAGACGACGTTATTAAATTTGAAACGACAATAAACGAATTAAAAACCAAGCTACAAGAAGAAGAAATGCTTCAAAATGAAATTATGGAACAACAAAGTAAATTAAAATCCGATATGGAAGCGTTTGAAAAAGAAATCGGCACACTTGAAACGAACTATAATACACTCGAAAGAGAGTTCACCGATGGAGAAATCGAAATGAATCTAGTTTTGGATAAATTAAAACACGAGAAACAATTGCTAAAATCGCAACTAACCGCGAATAAAAAAGCGTTGAAAAAGATTGAAACCGAATCGAAAAAGAAGAAAGAAGCTGCGTTAAAAAAACAAAAAACTACTCTCGAGGAAAAGGCTAAAGAACTCGAGGAAGAAATAAAGATGCTAGAAACTGAGAGAAACATTAAAAAGAAACAAAACGATGAAGCGCTGAAGAAGTTAGCGAATGAAAATACGACAGAAGAACTACGAAATTCCGAACTGCAAAGCAGTATCGATAATATTTTGCGCGAATTAAAGATACAACAACAACAACTGGAAAAACAAAAATTGGAAGCGAGCAACAACAAGAAATCGGAGTTTAAATTGCCCGAAAATAAGATTCCAGCTTCGAAATATTCGTCATCGAGTATCGAAAGTGATAGCAGCATTGATAAGAGAGCTCTGCTACAAACACGCAAAGAATATTTATTGAAACGGAAACAAATGTTGGAACCGCGCAATAAATACGTAAGTTTATTATTAAAATATTTTATTTACAACCGTCGACAAAATGAAACTGTTTTAGGTTAGTTTATTTAAAATCGATATTTAAAATCGTCTTCATCAGGATAAATGCTATCATTTGTTGAGTTTGGTCGAAATGTCGATTTTAAATAAATATTAATACAGAACTTAAACCTACAGCAGTTTTATTTTAATGTAATAAGTTCTGAAACTATTCTCAAGTTCTCAACTATTATTTTATGTATTTGTTTAATAAACATTATTTGTTGTGAGAAAAATATCTTGTTGTTCTTGTTGTTTAAAAAAAAAATAAATGATTTAAAATTGTCAAGATTTGGTCTAGGTCAAGTCAAAATAATTGTAATTTTTTGTATCTATATTTTGTTTTAGCCTCAAGCATTAAATTCGAAAAAATCTAACCTTTCTAATCTTTCTCCCTTTCCGCCAGTACCAACTCAACAGGTAATATTTTTATTTTATGCTAAGTTTTTGAGTTATAAATTCGTTAATATGTTTTCTTAATACATTGTTTTACTAACAAAATAGTTATTAAAATAAAAAGGCTTTAGGTTTAGGTTCTAGTTCTGTTTTAATATTTATTAATAATCAATGTTTCGACGAACTAAACGTACGTTTTCATCGGAAAAAGGATACGAATGATATTTACAGTATATAAACAGAACACAGAAATAAGTAACTATAAATTTTTAGTTAAAGGAAGCCAAATTTATAAATTTTATGATCTAATAACTTATTTTGTTAACTAGTAACTTATTTCTTTTCTTTTTATTTATTGTAAATATTATTTGTATTTTTTGTTCCTGATGAAGATGTACGCCGAATACACCGATTATTAATAAATATTAATACAGAACTACAACCTAAACCCGTTTTATTTTAATATAATTAGTTCGGAAACATTTTTTACTAACTGTAAGTTGAAATAGTTATTGATATATCTAGAGTTACCGTTAAGGTTTTTATGCCCTATTATTAATCTTAAATTAAATTAATAATCTTTTAAAACAGAGTTTTGATCAAATCTTCAATTCACTTCGTGATGAAGACGCTCCGTCACTTCCAAAACCAGCAAAAAAGGCTAAGCGTGGTGGGCGAAGAAAGGTCTTTTAAATCATTTTCAAGTATTTAAGTTTATTTTTTGTTATTTACAAAAGAAATGTTAATACTTAAATACTTAAAAAAATATTTGTTTTCTGTAATATTATAATTTTCATGAGTTATTGTTTAAAAGTTTATTGTTTAAAATTGAACATAAATTGAAATGTTTATTTAAAAATAGGGTTAATACTAAAAATATTCATTTTTTGTAACATTATCTTTAAAAAATTTCTGTTCTTGTTCATTTGTTTAAATAATATTAGTATCTAGAAATATTTGTTCTGCTTAAATGTTATATTTATTATTTGTAAAAGAGTTTTTGTTATAAATTGTTGTGTTGTTAAATAATAAAATAAAATTCAAATAAGATTTTTTATTTATAGAATATAGATAAAAAAATGTAAGATAATTAGTAATTGTATAATTTATTCTAAGTTATTATTTATTTATTTTTAAATATTCAATTTTAATTATTTTTAAAATTTGCTAATTTTCTTCTCTATTTTACTGAATTTTTTCAAATTTTTTTGAGCAAATTTTGAAAAAATCCCAAGGGTGCAGCTTATGTTTAACTTTAAATATCTCGAAAAATAGTGACTTTATCGTTACGAAGAAAGAATATGTTTTTTACACAGAAAGTATTGTAGAATTGAAAAATTGTACTAAAATAACAATTCCGCCAGTGGCGTAGAATTTAGGAAGGATCAACCTCTTACTTGCCCCTGTTGTACGCCACTGGCAGAAGCCAAAAACTTTAATTTAACATAATTTAATATGGTGTATGGTACCTACACTTCCTGCCAAGTATGATAAGGATACGTCAAATAGTTTTTAAGTACTGGGCAAAAATCGTTTTTAAATTTTTAAATAAAACACCCTGTAGCTCAGTAAGGAGCCACATTTTATCTAAGTGATTTGCATGAAATCGTCATATTCTGAGCCCAGGATACTCCAGTTAAAATATTTCCAATTACTAATAAATCACCCTGTATATTTCTTGGCAAGTTGTTTCTTTAAGAATTTCACTTTAATTTATTAATTTTGAAAATACAGATTGCATTTAAAAAAAAGTAATTTTAATTAATTTTGATTATCATAAAAATAAAACAACTTTTATTTGAAAATTTTTTTCGAATAAGGCACAAACTGACATAAAATAAAAATGACATTTAGTACTTAAAATGAGCCAAAAGAACATTAAAATTTTAAACAATACAAGGAGTAAAGGGGGCCCCTTATTCCCAGTGGCACACCGGCCCACAAAGGTCTTGCTACGCCCCTGGTTACTAGTATAGAATTTTTACTATGTTAGTATATATTATAATTTTAATTTATTTTCAAGTTTTTTTTTCAGTCAGTTAATTTTATAGTTAAGAAATTATATAATATTAAATTTAATAAAAAAAAGTTGTGGTTCTGCATTCACAATCAATTTCAATTTAACATATAAAATAAAAATATGGACCACTTGCGACACGCAGGCTGTCAGTTTTACAGTCTCGTAGCATTTTAAAAAAATAATGTAATTGGTTGTGAATTACCAGATTAAAATTTATCTACATACCTTTCGTTGCCGGATATCAGCGTATAGTAGATTGATAAATATCAGTCAAGATGGCGGCGATTGTATGAAACACAGTGCAGTTTCTGAGTATAATTTTCGTTCTGCTAAACATGAATCTATAACGAAACCATAAAACGATTCTAACTTTAATAATATTATAAACATTTCAAAAACTGTATATTTCAAAAATATTCTAGTATTTTTTCTTGTAATTAAAATTAATTTACATACCTTTTGTTGCAGATTTAATTTGGTAGATATCAGTTAAGATGGCGGCGACCTTATGAAGACACACACTGCAATTAGTAAGTATGTTTTTGGTTTGGCAAATTGGAATCTACAATTTTTGTACAATATTATTATTTTTGCGCAACAGGCAAGATTTTTTTTTCAGGCGTGTTAAAAGTAAGAAAAAAACTCATTTGTTTTATTTGAATTTACTAATATTGACTGTTAGTTAATTGTACTATTTTTAAAATAAAATATAAAATTAAATGATTAAATGAAATATGGAAAATAAGATATGAAATACATAAAAATTACTCAATATTTTGACGTTTTTGTATATGTAATAGTTTTGTTCAAGCCAAAATGCGTTAGTATGAAACTGTCAGAAGCATGCGCAGTTTGATTTTTAGCATGCAATTTTAAACATTTGAGAACACTTAAATCAAATTGCGCATGCTCATGATTATTTCCAAGGGTTTCAAACTCTTTCGTAAACAAAATTAATTTATAATTTTATATAAAACTATTGTACAATTTTTAATTTATTAATATTATAAATATATGTATATTTTAAAAAGATTCTAGTATTTCTTGTTTTGGATACATTTTACCTACCTTTTGTTATAGATATTAGGTTAGATAACAGTCAAAATAGCGACAGTGCAATTCTTCAATGTATTCTTGAATTTCCAAATATGAACTTATAACTTTATGTACAATATTATTATTGACATAACTATATTTGAAACCAGGGCCGGATTAACCTTTTGTGGGGCCCTAGACATTTTTTTTCTCCGGGCAAAAATAATAGGACTTTATTGCGTAAAAATACATAAAAATGAAATTTGACCGACTGCAGGTCGGGCCCTTTGTATGCGGGCCCTAGACATTTGTCTTTTTTGTCTAGGCCATAATCCGGCCCTGTTTGAAACCGTCAGATGATTTTAATTTTAATAATGTTACAGATATTACAAAGACCAGCATACTTAAAACTATTTTATAATTTTTTTTTATTTTGAAATTCATTAAATCAAAATTTATTTACACACCTTTCGTTACTGATATCTGCCAGTTGCGTCCGTAAGCTAAGTGATAAGTTAAGGGTTGCTAAGAGAGATAGTCAATACCATTCATCCTTAATAAATTGGTGAAAATAAGTAGATTGTATATTACTTTTCTATAATTCCAGGATCATTACTTATTATGGAAAATTTCTATTAATATTAAGGATTAGGTTATAGTTATTACATCAGTTGGTACCAGTAATAATCTTTACCCGTTTTCGGATGTTAATTGATGCATGCCTTGAGATGGAACTAAAGTAAATCCGAAATCTAACAACAAGGTCGGGACTCAACTAACATAGATCTGACGTAACAATAGGGTGATAGATAACAGTAAAGATGGCGACTGTATGAAACAAAGTGCATATAGTATATTTGTTGCTTGTCAAATATCAACCTGTAACTCTTATACAATTTTATTATTGATATAATTATGTTTGAAACTGTCAAACAAATTTAATTTTAATAATATTACAGACATTAGAAAAACATGCATACTTATAACAATATTATATATTTTTTTTTATTAAAAATTGGTTGAATTAAAATTTAATTACGCACCTGTTGTTGCAGTAGCGTGATACGTATCAGTTAAGATGGCGATCGTGTGAGAAAATATTCAATTATTACCTAAAACTCTTGCACAATGTTAAAGACAATATAACACAAATAAACTGTATTTTCTTTGTTTAAATGTGAAAACAATTTGATGATTTTTCATTTAATAATATTAAAACTATTTGTGTTGTAATAAATTTAATAATATCTATTAAATATTAATTGTAAAATTAAAAATTAAACTTGCTTTGCCTTTCTATTTTTATATGGATTAGAAAATTGTTTTATATTGTATAATATAAATACAGAAAATAGAAAATTATGTTTGTAAAATTTATCTATAGGTATTCGTATTAAGAATTGAAATTTATTTCTTGCATATAATACACGATGATAAATTTTCTTATCTTTTTCGATAAGATTATTTATTTTTTATTTGATAGTGTCAATAATAAAAAATATACTGATATAAATAATCAATCAACACAATATGTAAAAAATATATCTATTTATTAAAATACAAATACAATAAAATAATAAACACATAATGAAGAACCGATTTGATTTAATTTCTCTAGTTCTTTATTATTTTGTTTGTCTTTGTAGTTTTTGGCAAATATTTTATGGACAATAGGACTCAGTAATTTCTTGTCGACAAATTTCCTCTTGCCATTTTTGTTTGTATAGTAACTTATCGGAATAGCAACAAATGCTGTTATAAAAAATCCCGTTAGAGAGAAATTGTAAAATAATATTCTATAAATAATTAATGGAGGATCTGCTATCGGTACATTTTCAACTCTGTAAAGATTAAAAATGGTATATTATATTACAAAAAACAGAAAGCTGTCTTTATTGTTTATATTGAGCGAGATTTAAAGTCAAGTAATTTGAGCGAAATATAAAAAGAGCATTGGCGCAATTAAGATTTTGTCTTGGGGGGGCCCAAGGATTTTATCTTGGAGAAGCAAAAAAAAAAGCAAATACTAACCAAATTTCCACTTTATCTTAAATGAATCGAATAATTAATAGTTTAAAATAATAAATGTTGGCTTAATATTTTAGGGTAAATAATTGTAGCGTTAGAAGAGACTGCTGAATAAATGACTAAACGAATAAAAATTGTGCTAATTCTGCTAGCCTTGGGGGGGGGGTCGCTTCTCCCCATTGGTTGCGCCACTGAAAAAGAGCATTTGACTTCAAGTGATATGCTATTTTTACTACTTTGACTGCAAGGAAAAAGTGATTAAACGTTTGGTACGGTGTCTGTAACATTTGCAAAAAAAAAAATAAAAAAAAATTGTATGGAAATTCTCCATATAGCCTCTAGATGACGAATCTGAACTTAGTTTATGTGGGTGTATGGATGTGCGTCGTCAATTCGCTCGATTGCCGCTCGCTCGGTCACTCGGTCGTTAGTCAAAATTTTGTGATCGCAACTCCTCCTAGACGGTTTAATCGATTTTAATGAAATTTTCAGGATAAATTTATCAAGTGCAAAAAAATAAATGCCGTGAAAAAAATTACTAAAATTTTTAAATTTCTTATGGCTACATTATTTATCCGATTTTAATCAAATTTTCAGAAAAGTTTCTATTAGTACTCACATAAATCTGATGAGACCTGACGAGTGCTAATGTCATCATTTATTGCAAAAGGTGGTGACGGTTGTACGATGTTTAGCTCTAATTTGAAAAATTGTAAAATAGGACCGATAAACATCGGTGTTTTTGTGAAATACCTGGAGAAAATGTCACCGGTAACCGGATTAAATGGTCGAATTATTATTCGCCCTTAACATACAAATTCCATATAATTTACTGAGTTTCTTTGTAGTTGTTTTAGAAAAGAAAATATTTTTATATGTTATATAGAGGGTGAATTTTTATAACGAGTGTATTAACAGTGTTTAACAGTTTGTTAGGGGGTCATTTTGAGTGAAAAGTGTTAAAATATTCAGTGTGTTTAAGTGAATTATCAGAACTTATCTAATCGTAAGTAGACAATTCACTGAGAAGACAGCTGCATATATGCAACCAATTTAACAGAAGCAAGTAAAGTTGGTGGCCACCTCGTTAGGAGAGTTTTTTTTACACGATAATGATATTACTTTAAATAAAACAAAGCATCGAAAATTATTTTTGCGAAAAGTTTTTTTGACATTTACTTAAAATTATTTATTAAGCACTTTTGATAGTTTATTTAATAATATAATAAAAATGATAAAAAATTGAAGAAATATTTACATTTGATGAAAAAAGTTATTTTTAAAATAATAATAAAAGTTTTATAAAAGAAAATATACCTATATGTAATATAGGATGATTTATAACGAGTTTACTAAAATTTTAACTATTTGTTAGAGGGTTATTTCAAGTAAAAAAATGTCACGTAAACATAGATCCTATTCTATCTGGTTGGGTAATACAAGAAATTACAAGTTTCATTAGTAAATTTACCAGTTTAATAACAAGTCACCGTAGAAAAATTAAATAAAATAATAGATAGGTATGCACAAACATTTTAAATTAATTTAATTAATTAAATTTCATGTTTGACCTGATTGTGTCGATAAATGGAATCAAATATTGTGTACTCAAAAGATACAGAAATACATTTAGGAATTCTGAATACATACATACACAATTACGCTATGTATTCTCAAAAGAATGTGGCACAAACTCATTAATATTAATTTTTCCAAACATTCCTATTCATACAAGCAACTCTCTATCTTCAGCCACATTCATGATACCTAGAAATACATGCCCTTCCATTCCTACTATTTGGAAACTTTTGCTCACGCAAGCTACTTTCTCAATCATACCACTCCAGTTACTCATCAGACGTCCACGCAAACGTATACCTTTGTAGCGGCAACGTTGCAATGGCGTTGCTACGGTAATTTGGTGGTTAGAGACAGTGATGTTTAAATGTTTTATTATTATTATTATTATTTTTAAAATGTTTTGCTGTCAATAAATATTTTCTCTCATATTGGTTTTAAGTTAATTTTTGTAATATAAAGTGTGTACCCTTCAATTCTTTCCAGCAATTCTTTAATAAATGTTGAGTGTTCTCCAGCATTAGAGTTTGTGGTTACTAAAGAAATCAATTTACATATATATTGTTTCATATTTCCATATTCTGTCAAAATCATTTGATTATTCTGTTGATTATTTAATTCATCAACTTGTTTTTTTAATTCCTCACATTTTTTCTCTGTTTCTTGACGTTTAGCTATTTCCTCTGTCAGTCTTTCGTAAAGTTGCAATAACAGATCTTTTGTTTTAATGTTAGATGTATTATCTGATTCAGCCATTTTGCTTGCTTTTCAAAATTTCTAAAATACGTTCAATAGTGCTTGGATCAAGGTTGTTACTTCGAAAATCTGCAATTTCTAAAGATTTATTATACTCTATAACGTCAATGATTTTTCCCCCTATAGCTTCTGAGATATTACATCGCTGCATATCAATGGCTTTAATCCATAGATCATCTACAAGTTCATTTAAAATGTATTCTAAACCTTCGTCACTCATATTAGGATTATTATGAATGGCAATTCTTTTTAATCCAGCCAGATTGTTTACAATCGGATCCTCATAGCGAAGAGAAGTATGCCAACTGTCGCTGTATCTATGAATTTGCTGATATTTTATTAACTTTGCTAAATGTTCTCCGCTTTTCGGTCCGAGTTTACAATCTGACAAATTAAGCACTTCTATATTGGGCAAGGAATGCAATGTATTGCATATTTCGAGACAGCCATCATCTTCAACTGGCCAAGATTTGAAAGAAAGATACTTTAAGCTTTTATTTGTCATTAACGATTCTAATACCATTTGCAAATATTCTCCCATAATTTGTAATCAATCTAATTCTAAACACGTTAAAACTGTTGATAATTTTAAACAGTTTCCAATAGCTTTTAACAGATTTTTCAGAATATATTTTGTACAAATAACTCCAAAACATTTTTTAATGCGTTTGACTTTTTCTTCGGTATCAGCATCTATAATAACTTTGTGAGTTGCTAAACGGCATTGAATTGATATAACATGGAGTGAAGTGTCAATCCCTAAAGCATTTATGACTGGCTGCCAATCTTCAATTTTGATGCGATCAGCAACAAATTCGAGAATTTGATCATTTTTTTGATTTTGTGATCGTACAAGACAGATAGGATTTGTATGTTGACGACGACATAGTTCAGCATACCACAAAAAAAAAATGTTCAACGGTTTTACATTTGAAGATGATGAAACACAAGAAGATTTATTTGAATAAGCAGACTTATTTTTATTAGAAAATTTACTTGCATGTGAAAATGTACGACTGGCAGTTGCATATGGACTGAATGATGAACAATGTCTGTCAAATGCTGGTGTCATTTTTTTTTTGTACAATATACAGACAGCTATTTTGATGAAATAAAATAAATAAAAATTATAAAATTATGTTCCGGAGACGTTTCGTCGCCAAGTGTTCGACAGTCTCCACAACCTCTCTCATCCAGGTATTCGGGCCACTCAGAAGTTGGTGACAGACAGATACGTTTGGCGCAATATCAAGAAGGACTGCCGCGAATGAGCACGCGCTTGCATCCATTGTCAACGATCCAAAATCAGTCGACATGTGACATTTTCGACAGGATCTTTCATAGTCGACAGCGAACGATTCCAACACGTTCACATCGATATCGTTGGGCCGCTTCCACCATCCCGCGGACAACGGTATTGCTTGACGTGCGTCGACCGATTCACCAGGTGGCCGGAAGCGATTCCACTGCCTGATATCGAAGCCACGACTGTCGCACGTGCATTTATCAGCACGTGGGTCGCGCGTTTAGGAGCACCACTTCGCGTTACAACGGACCAAGATCGGCAGTTTGAGTCACAATTGTTTCGAGAACTCAATCACCTTATGAGTACTAGACACCTTCGTACGACAGCATATCACCCTGCGGCCAACGGCATGGTTGAACGACTCCATCGTCAGCTGAAGGCCGCCATCAAATGTCACAGCACAGAGACATGGACTGACGTTCTTCCGTTGGTTCTTCTCGGCATCAGAGCGGCATTCAAGGACGACCTCAACGCCACCGCTGCCGAAATGGTTTATGGCGCCCCACTACGACTACCCGGTGAATTCTTGGAACAAAAACGTTATTCCAGTAACATCGACTTTGTTAGAAAGCTACGCGAAGGCATGAATTCGCTCAAACCTTCGCCTGCGTCGCGACACGGTCACAAGAAAGTCTTTCTGTTCAAAGACCTTATGACCACGCCATATGTATTTGTATGTAACGACTGCGTCCACGGATCTCTGCAACCAGCGTATAACGGCCCGTACGAAGTCGTTCAGCGACGAGAAAAGAACTTCCAGTTGCGAATTAACGGGAAACCAACCTACATCTCCATCGACCGCCTCAAACCCGCATACACTCTAGCGGAAGATGTAGCCACTATGCCAAACAGCGAGGCGTCTGACTGCACAGCGTCCGGTAACGTGGCCGGCCATATCACGCCGACCGAGGTTCCGACGCCCACTGATGACGCCGCTGCAACGACTAACCTCCGGACACGCGCTGGCCGTCGAGTACGCTTCACCGACCGCTACCAACCAGGTTTTTCGTGACCCACTTCGCGCAGTCACTGGCGAGGGAGTGATGTAGCGGCAACGTTGCAATGGCGTTGCTACGGTAATTTGGTGGTTAGAGACAGTGATGTTTAAATGTTTTATTATTATTATTATTATTTTTAAAATGTTTTGCTGTCAATAAATATTTTCTCTCATATTGGTTTTAAGTTAATTTTTGTAATATAAAGTGTGTACCCTTCACCTTCAATATCATTTACCTATACATTTTTTTAACCAAACATTTATTAGTCTTTTGCTCAAGATAATCGAACAATCTTATCAGGCCAACACTAACTTTTGCAATAACATTTTTTTTTTCAATTTCATGCTCATTATATAAAATATAATTTTTTTCTCGAAAAGTTTGTAAACTTGTGCTGTAGTAAAATTATATAATTTTCGTGGTCACTAGCAAAATCTTTTATGAAGATTTGGTTAATTTCGGATAAATAGTAAATTCAAATTTAATTTGAAATTATAGTTATTTTTTCTTAGAAAATTGGGTTTCCGATTTGATATTGCCAAATAAGATAGTAAAATTATATAATTTTTGAGAACACAAGAAAAATCTTTAGTGAAAATTTAATTAATTTCGACTAAAAAGTATAGTCAAATTTAAATGTTAAAAATTTATTTTTTTTTTCTCGGAAATTTGGTAATCATGTAAATCATGTAAGTAAAATTATATAATTTTCGTGGGGACCAGCAAAATCTTTTGTGAAAATTTAATTAATTTTGTATAAATATTAAAGCCTAAATTATATTTTAAATATTTCGGTTACTTCTCGGAAAGTTGGCAACACTGTACGGTAATAAAATTACACATTTTTTGTGGGCACTAGCAGAAATTTTGTTAACCACGAATAACTAATGTAGCTACAATAAATTTTTTAAAACTTTAGTAATTTTTTCTAGAAAAGTTGGCAACACTGAAAAAAAAACATTTATTTGCCCATCTTAGGTACTAACTGAACATACCCTGAAAATTTGGTGCAACTCGAATAAATGGTCTATGAGGAATAACAATCAAAAAATGTGGACGACCGAGCGAGCGTGCTAACAATGCTCATCTAAACACCCTCATAAACTAACTTCAGATCCGACATCTAAGAATTTCCATATATACATGTATATATACTTAAAATTTTTAAAATGTTATAGAACTGAGAACTATATCCCTTTTCCTTTCAGTCAAACTGGTAAAAAGAGTCACCATTGACATAAACTAATTAATTATAGAATATTCACCATTTATTGCTATTATCTACTAGGTAAGTAATCTATAATTTATCAAGAACATGAAACAATGAGATTTTTACGAACTATAACAATTCTAAATGCAAATTTCGAACCACCCAGTAGATTCAAGAATTTTAAGAATCTAGTAATAGATATTTTAATTTTGTTTTGTTTCTATAAATACATTGTTTATATTGATATTGATTTTATAAACACAAGTGACATATTCACATTGAGAAAAAATGTGCAAACCCCTGAACCGATTTTGATGAGAGTGGTGTCATTTTAATTGGTTCATTCCCTATTTGAGAATAGGCAAGTTTCATCTTTCTACGATTTCATCTTGCTTCTCAAAAGATTTCAAAAAGATTTGAAAGCTGCAGTTGCGAAGCAACGCGCGACGAGAAAGTTATCTATCAAATACTGAATTTTTGCGCAGTTTCTCAGCAACGCGCGACGGGAAAGCTAGTTAATATATATTATATTTAGAGTTATCGACTTTCTCAGTATGCTATTATCATTGGATTATTGCAAATATAAGTAAAAAGAGACATTGTATGAAACAGAGATGTATTTAAATATTTTTAGTTGTAGCAGCACAATTTGTTACAAATATATACTAATATTTTTAATATAAAATTATTAATTAAATTAAAAAAAACACCAAAACAAGAATATGTTTAAGAAAGTTTATTTGAAGTAGCACATTATGTTCAAAAATATACCAATATTTTTTTTAAAATTTGTCCTAAATTAAAAAATTATGCATGTATAAGTAGATCAAATATCAGAAAAAAAAAAAATTTTTTAATACGAGTACTTCCAATTCAAAAGTAATAATAATTAATTTACACATATTTTTTATTTGTCAAATTCACTGTCTTCACTTACTGAATCACTAGCATTTAAGGCATATACGTTAATTTATAATTAATTTTCAAAATTATTAAATGCATAATATTGTTTTTCAATCTCATTAGCATATCTCATTATCATAATTTTTCCAACTGTCGCTTTTTATTTCTGCATTTAATATTTTCAAATAAGGTTTCTATTAACTACATGAAAATACATTCAAATTTTATATTATACCAAAAACTGAATTATTATTTTGTTTGAGTAAAATACTATTTGCGTACAAACAGTTTATGTATAAACAAGCCATTGCCGAGAAAGTTAGTCGCTTATGTAGGCAATTGAAATTGGAATGTAAATATGTAACTATCAAATTATTGTATAAATTTACAATATTAGTTGACAATATTTTACACACAATTAAAGATAGGTAATTTTTTCTTGCGGTATGATATTTTCATTCTTTTGTAATGTATTTAATAATAAATAATATCTACCATTTTATAATTAATAATTTAATAATAATTAAATAATAATTAATAATTTAACCATTTAATAATTTAATTAATTAATTAATTATTATTGATAATTCTTGCAAAACGTAGTAAAAGTTTATCAAATTTGCCATGAGAAAATGGGTGATGTAATCAGTGAGCGCATTTATTTTTAATTTAATTTGTTATTTATTTTATTCAATAAATAATCCAACAAATACTAAATTATTTAGTAGTCTTTTTTTACTTTAAATTTATTACTTAATTATTAGAAAGCCATGAATCTAAACTTGAACATAATTTTTAATTCCTATCAACATTTTCAAATGAAATTTTGTCCTGTATTTAAATTTAAAAGCACTTTACTCTTCAGCATAAATCAATATTTTTAATTTTCCCTGTATACCACTAAATATTTTACAGATTTGATTCTTGATTATTGATTAATATATGACGCAGAGATATTAATGAAGAATAATTATTTTTGTAAAATTAATAATAAAAATAAATTGCCCATTTGTTGCCAACTTTTCAGACATACTGTATATACGAATTATTATTCTATTTACAAATAATAATTGAGGGGGCATAAATTTCAAAGTGGTATCTATATATTTAATGATGAATACAATTTAGTGAATCTAATGAATATTAATTACAAACATTACAAGTACATATTTGATATTTTTAAAACCGAAATATTAAATAAAAAAATTCCGTTATCTGGCGGGAATCCAACCTAAAATCTCTCGATTTCCGAACGCCTTTTCCGCTGAACTACGAGTATAGGGGACTACGCCACTGACTATAAACATGTTTTCATTCTTGCATTAAAATAAAATATTTCTTTTATTCAAATAAAACGGCCTTTTGGTTGTAGTGCTGTTTTTAGATTCTATTTATTTACTGTATTTTGTATCAATTTTCCTGATGAAGATGTACATTGAGTATGTCGAAACGTCGATTATTAATAAATATTAATACAAAACTACAACCGTTTTATTTTAATGTAATTAGTTGTTATTTTTTATTGTTTGCTATATTCAAGCAAAATTTTGTTAATTTGCTTTAGATAATATTACTAATTATTAAAAAAAATAAGTATTCACGATTTTATCGATTTTTTTTTGTAAATTTGAATCCGTTAAGTTTACACTCATTACACTCATTAAGTTTACACCAATTATTTTTGAGTATTTAAAATATTTATCTTTCTATAGTAGGAGATCATATGAATCTAAATTAATTGTAATATATATTATTTTGCTAATTTGAAAACTGAACCAGTCAAAAAAATTCTCACATCAAATATTATTTTCGAAATTTTAAATATTTATTTGTTCATATGAACTGAAAAATATTTATAAATTAGAAATTTACCAAAATTATATTTGATTTATTTGATTGAATTTGATTTATAATATAAAAATATATGAAATGACATATAGGTATTTTTGGAATTATAATCATAAAACTAACTACAGTATAAATTTTTATATAATTTTACCCTGTAATATTTAAAACTACATATGAATTTTGGAAACAAATTACAGTGCATTTATTGTTTTTATTTAATCATACATACTATATATATATATATATATATATATATATATATATATATATATATATACTTTGCACATTCATTAAAAATTTACTCAAACTAAACCTTAACTTACGTTCTTTCATATGTACATTTGACCTCATATAAATACACTATCTCGTTACAGATACTCGTTACTGTACAGTTACATATTAGAAAGTTATCGCAATTTATAATTATTTTGGTTTTAAAATAAAGGTTGCCATGAAAATGTGCGCTTATCATTACAGTGTTGAATAGCAAATAATTTACAACTTTTTATTAATATTCACCTAGCGCATGTGAGCTGTGCTGTGCTGTGTGTGGTTCTGAAATGTGTAGCGGTGTTAGAATTAGCAGAGCTGCAATCGCAAACGCCTGCGTTTGGCCATGAATTGTTGGTTGGTTTACTTAACAAATCTTTTGCAGTAAGAGTGTCAACATTTTATCTTACACTTTTGTATCAATCAATCAATTCAATGACACTAGTTAAAAAAATTTTAAATTTGCTATTTAAACACAATACAGACAACTCATAATTTCTCTTACAAGCAGAACGTCTGGTTTTAGCACTGCTCAGACCAGAGCAACTTCATTTCAGAATCACAAGCACCACCTTTATCTTTTGACATTATCGGTAGAGACCTTACCAATCACATTCACACACAAAGACTTTTCGGCAATCACACTTCAGAAGCATGTCAAAAACTTTCGTACTGAACACTTTTCACACTCGGTAGACTCATATTTTACCCTCCACAGTCACATTGTACACATTTGTTTTATTCATTCATATTGTATATTTTAATGCACTGTAGTATCTGAAGGTGACTTAATATAAAATATAAATTCTTTTTGAAACTAACATGTTACATATTTCCTGGTAGACTTACCTTTTTTCATTTTACTGTAGTGATTTCTGGTAAATTTGTTCATGTTTTTTCGCGATTTGGGCAGCTTTTTATTACGTTCACGATTCGACCAAGGTAAAGGTGGATCCAGAGATTGCAGCATTGCAGCGCATGGCAGCGCATAGTAAGGCAAGAGGCAGATAAAGAAAAATCACATTCAGAGATTTCGACTGTATATCAAGACGATTCTAACCGAGAATACACGATGTTCATATTCGCTCAGGGCGCAATATTCGTAGATATTAAGGAGGGAAATACATGTAACGACCTTAAAAAATAATGTTTTTTAGGATTTTTTTTTGATTAATGAAACAAGTTACAATGCTAAGATTTCTTTTATTCTATGTGACATACAATCAGCTACACTTATGAATTTTTTTAACTTTTTGTGACCTCTGGGTGATCTTGGACCCAATTTTAATTGATGTCGCGTCCGCCTTGCCCGGTCGTATGGCGGGAATTCCTGGATCCGGAAAAAAAATTTTTTTTTGACTTTTAGTCACTGAACATGATTTTTGGATGTATTTTGTTCTATATGAATCTTTAAAACTACAAAAAAAACGGATATTTATCATTTTAACACATTGTGAAAAAAAAGGTCAAATTTTCAGCATTTTTTTTTAATTTAAACACCCCTAAAAATAATTTAGTGTTAATATTATTGTTATATTAAAGGTTCATATAGAATAAAATTCTATTTTCTTTCAAGCACACAAAGTTTCAACTCATTTGTATGAAAATTTCTCGACTTATCACACCCGCCATTTATAAAAATACCAATTCGAGAAAAACTCATTTAAATTCGCCGGTTAGCCAAAGCGGCTACCGAGACGCAAGTAGAAAAATGCCTTTTTCTCGGTAAATAGATTTCTGATCGGTTAGATATTTTGCTGGATAAATCTTCGATGTATAAGCAATTAATTTATTTAAAAAAAATCGAAAATTTTTTTTTTACATGTATTATCCCCCTTAAAGTCGCCGGTTAGCCAAAGCGGCTACCGAGGCACAGGTAGAAAAATGCCTTTTTCTCGGTAAATACACTTCTGATTGGTTAGATATTTTGCTGGATAAATCTTCGATGTATAAGCAATTAACTTATGTAAAAAAAATCGAAAAAAAAATTTTTTACATGTATTTCCCCCCTTAAAATACGCTTTACATTACAATACGCTTTTATGTAGTTATTACATATAATGTAATATTATTATTATTATGATTATATATTATTATTATTATTTATTTTTCGATATATGTAGAAAATTATAAAATATTTTAGATTTATGTATTATTTTATTTACAAATAGATTTTGATCCCGTTTATAAACTTACAAAAATAATTTCTTTAATAATTTGACATGTTACGATTAAATAATGAATATTGAAATATTATCTGTATTTTCTAATAAATGAAAGAAAGAAATAAATGAATAAAAAAACATTGTTTATTATTTGCTTTATACACATTTAATCATTTATACAATTGTTTATCGAAATATAGTGTGTTATTGAAATGTATATAGACCAGGTTTTTCTTCTAAATCAACAATCGAATCGCTCTGTTCTGTTAAATCATAAAACAAACATTAATAAATAAAAGATAAAATATTGTTCTTGCAATTGGTTTGGTAATGGAATATATGTTTGCGTTTAAATGTGTTTATATCAAATTTTATTTCAAAAATAATTGTTTCATATTTTAAACATATTTTCCAATTAAGCCCGTTCGCCACGTCAAGGCATCAATTATGAGCGGGTCATGCGCATGCTGTTAGTAAATATATATAAAGACTGGTACTACATACTCGTTCGGTTTTAACTAATACGGATTTTAACATAATTGTCATAAGACCAAAGCTAAATAAATGAACTAAAACATTTTATACCCGGGTTTGCACTACCAGTCATAATTATTAGTACGTAACTGAAACTACACTAATATAATTAATATGTTAGCAACTGTTATTTTAAAATCAATTTTAAATACAATTTTAGCTAATACCTGGCTCTGACACATTAAACAATTGAGCTAATACAATGAAAAATCGATCTTAAAACAACAGTGTTACTAAGGTATGGTTAAAAATATTGAAAAATTATACCTGATTCCGTGTAATCTTGCTATTATTCTGTAACTATAAGAATATCAATAAAAATCATTACTTAATTCCAGCTGCTATAAATAAAAGCCAATCCTTGCTCCCACCAAGATGGTTGATCTCGTCTTTATCATCTTCTTCTTCTTCTTCTTCTTCTTCTTCTTCTTCTTCTTCTTCTTCTTCTTCTTCTAATAGCAACTATCTTGTGTTCAATCTTTCTTTGACTAAATTCAAGAAGTGTGATACACCGCAGGCACTTTACAAAAATCTTTTTAACGAGATAATTCGGACATTTCAAAATGGTGGTCAAGATTATAACGATCAAACAGCGACAACAACAACATCTACAACAACAATTATTTATACAGATGGCTCAAAGCTATCACAGAACGATAAGGTCGCATACGGTATTTACGACTCGTCAAAGAATGATCGGAAATCGCACCAGTTACCTGAAATCTGTTCAATTTACTCTGCTGAATTAATAGCGATCTTTCTTGCTATTAGAAACTTTTATAAAAACATAAATAACAGTTCAAAACAGTTATGACTGTTTTATACAAGGTTATGACTGTTTTTTTACAAGATTATGACTCTTTCTTACAAGATTATGACTGTTTTTTTACAAGATTATGGCTGTTTTTTACAAGGTTATGACTGTTTCTTACAAGATAATAACTGTTTTTTTACAAGATTGTGGCTGTTTTTTACAAGGTTATGAGAATGACTGACGTTTTATTGTACCATATGGCAATATAACCCTCACACGTGTCAATAATGAAAAGAAAATGTAGTTTGAATTTTTCGTCTGATATTAATATAATATTAACTAAAACAACATTATCTTATGTAACTTTTTATTCCTCCTTCAAAGGCGCATATTCTGATTAGATCTTAACACATTACACATTATATGTGTATGTAAATTTATATTTATCAAATACGAGTATAATATCACTAGTAAGATTTCGTAATATGTTTTGTATGGTTAGAATAGTTAAGTTATGATATTTTTCATATTATAATAATTTTTACAAGTAACATATTATTGAAATTCAGGTCAGTTTTATGACAGAGATATAAATAAGTTCTATTTTAGCTCAACCGACTGAATATATATATAAAAAATAATTTATCGATCGTCGGTAAAATGAATCAATAATATTAAAGAACATCTCTATTTTGCATGTCTCGGAGAGACACCACACACAAAATATATGAGAAACAATACACACTTATACGCAATTAACCCGTATTACAGCACGCAATTTACCTTCCAGGTAACTGCAGGGTTTGCAAGCCTGTCTAACGGATACCTAGGCAAACTACTCTCCCTAAGTCAGAGCACCATCGAATACAAATTAATATTACAAGTGTATAGAACTCAAAAATTATTGATTACAAGATTATGGCTGTTTTTTACAAAGTTATGAATGTTTTTTTACAAGTTTATGACTGTATTTTTACAAGATTATGCCTGTTTCTTACAAGATTATGACTGTATTTTTACAAGATTATGGCTGTTTTTTACAAAGTTATGACTGTTTTTTTACAAGTTTATGACTGTATTTTTACAAGATTATGGCTGTTTTTTTACAAGGTTATGACTGTTTCGTACAAGATTATAACTGTTTTTTTACAAGATTATGGCTGTTTTTCACAAGGTTATGAGAATGACTGACGTTTTATTGCACCATATGGCAATATAACCCTCACAAGTGTCAATAATGAAAAGAAAATGTAGTTTGAATTTTTCGTCTGATATTAATATAATATTAACTAAAACAACATTATCTTATGTAACTTTTTATTCTGATAGATCTTTAGATCTATTCTGATTAGATTTATTCTGATTAGATCTTTCTGTTTGATGGACATTATATGTGTATGTATATTTATATTTATCAAATATAACATCACTAGTAAGATTACGTAATATGTTTTGTATGGTTAAGTTATGATATTTTTCATAATATTATAATAATTTTTACAAGTAACATATTATTGAAATTCAGGTCAGTTTTATGACAGAGATTTAAATAAGTTCTATTTTAGCTCAACCGACTGAATATATATATATATATATATATATATATATATATATATATATATATATATATTATATATACAGAGTGGCCCAATGAAAACAGTAAATTCAAATTTTGGCCACATAACATCATTTTTGCGAAAAACGCTCGAACACGTCAATTTTAGTATGAAGGGGGATATCTGAATCGATTAGTACTATTTTCCTAACATCAACCCTAAGAGGAGGAGGGATTGCACCCCAAAAATTTTAAATGGGAAGGGGTGTTAACAATGACACCGTTTTACAGGCCTTTCAATTCGATTTTCAAAAGTATTTTTATTTTTCAAATCCGATCATTAGTTCCAGAGAACAATCGTTTAGAACAAAGTTTATTAAGTGTTAAAAAGTACAGACAAGTAGGCTTAAACAATTGACAATCAATTAAGTTTAAGTGTAGTAAGTGTTCAGAGGAACAAACAGAAACTAAAATATCACTTTAGTAAGTGTTCGAAATGACTACCACCAACTTCCATACAGGTTTTGCTCAAAATGTAGTCGTACGTTCTGCAACATTTGTGGTGTAATCTGACGGCATTCACGTACAATACGTTGTCGTAAATCTTCTAAAGATTCGGGTAGCGTAGCATAAATTTTGGACTTCAAATAACCCCACAAAAAGAAATCTAAAGGTGATAGATCCGGCGATCTTGGTGGCCATTCGATAGCACCTCTTCGTCCAATTCATCTCCCAGGAAACCGACGGTCCAAGAACTGCCTAACAGTCAATGCAAAATGAGGAGGAGCTCCGTCTTGTTGGAATATCAACTCATCTTCTAAGTAACGTTCATCATTTTCCATTATGTCAGTTAAAACTGGATCGATGTGATCCTCTAACAATGATAAGTACATCTCTCCGGTCATCGGGGAGAAAAAAAAGGTCCGACAAGATGGTCACCATAAATACCTCCCCAAACGTTTAATTTTTCAGGTTTTTGTGTATGTACTTCATGGAATTGCCTGGGATTATTGTCTGACCAATAACGACAATTATGGCGGTTGACTGTACCATTCACAAAGAAAGAACATTCGTCGGAAAAACAGATGTTAAACAAGAAATTGGGATTATTTATTGTTCGATCACTCAGAATTTCACAAAACTGCAAACGGCGGTCGTAGTCATCTTTATTGAGTTCTTGTACCAATTTTATTTTATACGGATGGAATTTGTTTTTCTTTAAAATGCGCTGAACACTAGTCCGTGAAACTCCTGATACAACAGCAAGTTTTCGTGTACTCAATGAAGGATCCATCGTAACGTGACCCAGAACTGCTACTTCCATCGTTTCATTTTGTACTACATTTTGTGTATTATTTCGCTTTCTATTTGCTAAACTCCCCGTCTCCCGAAATTTTTTAACCAAATCGAGAACATAAGAACAATGGACATGTTTTCCTGCGTGTTCCCCATTAAACAATTCGGCCGTTCTTGTAGCCGATTCATCATTTTTAAAGAAAATCGTAATTATTTCCACTCTTTCCGCAATAGAGTAAACCATATTGTTTGTATTTTACCGTAATATGACACAGTTTAGATATTGAGAGACTCACAAAGTACTTGCTTATTACAAACAATTTATCAGATGCGTTTTTATTTCTACGGTCAATTGTTTAAGCCTACTTGTCTGTACTTTTTAACACTTAATAAACTTTGTTCTAAACGATTTTTCTCTGGAACTAATTATCGGATTTGAAAAATAAAAAGACTTTTGAAAATCGAATTGAAAGGCCTTTAGAACGGTGTCATTTTTAACACCCCTTCCCATTTAAAATTTAAAAATAGGGCCACTCTGTATATATAAATATATACAGAGTGATATATACAGAGTGGCCCAATGAAAACAGTAAATGCAAATTTTGGCCACTTAACATCATTTTTGCGAAAAACGCTCGAACACGTCAATTTTAGTATGAAGGGGGATATCTGAATCGATTAGTACTATTTTCCTAACATCAACCCTAAGAGGAGGAGGGATTGCACCCTAAAAATTTTAAATGGAAAGGGGTATCAAAAATGATACCGTTCTAAAGGCCTTTCAATTCGATTTTCAAAAGTCTTTTTATTTTTCAAATCCGATCATTAGTTCCAGAGAAAAATCGTTTAGAACAAAGTTTATTAAGTGTTAAAAAGTACAGACAAGTAGGCTTAAACAATTGACCGTAGAAATAAAAACGCATCTGATAAATTGTTTGTAATAAGCAAGTACTTTGTGAGTCTCTCAATATCTAAACTGTGTCATATTACGGTAAAATACAAACAATATGGTTTACTCTATTGCGGAAAGAGTGGAAATAATTACGATTTTCTTTAAAAATGATAAATCGGCTACAAGAACGGCCGAATTGTTTAATGGGGAACACGCAGGAAAACATGTCCATTGTTCTTATGTTCTCGATTTGGTTAAAAAATTTCGGAAGACGAGGAGTGTAGCAAATAAAAAGCGAAATAATACACAAAATGTAGTACAAAATGAAACGATGGAAGTAGCAGTTCTCTGTCACGTTACGATGAATCCTTCATTGAGTACACGGAAACTTGCTGTTGTATCAGGAGTTTCACGGACTAGTGTTCAGCGCATTTTAAAGAAAAACAAATTCCATCCGTATAAAATAAAATTGGTACAAGAACTCAATGAAGATGACTACGACCGCCGTTTGCAGTTTTGTGAAATTCTGAGTGATCGAACAATAAATAATCCCAATTTCTTGTTTAAGATCTGTTTTTCCGACGAATGTTCTTTCTTTGTGAATGGTACAGTCAACCGCCATAATTGTCGTTATTGGTCAGACAATAATCCCAGGCAATTCCATGAAGTATATACACAAAAACCTGAAAAATTAAACGTATGGGGAGGTATTTATGGTGACCATCTTGTCGGACCTTTTTTTCTCCCCGATAATCTGACCGAAGAGATGTACTTATCATTGTTAGAGGATCACATCGATGCAGTTTTAACTGACATAATGGAAAATGATGAACGTTACTTAGAAGATGAGTTGATATTCCAACAAGACGGAGCTCCTCCTCATTTTGCATTGACTGTTAGGCAGTTCTTGGACCGTCGGTTTCCTGGGAGATGGATTGGACGAAGAGGTGCTATCGAATGGCCACCAAGATCGCCGGATCTATCATCTTTAGATTTCTTTTTGTGGGGTTATTTGAAGTCCAAAATTTATGCTACGCTACCCGAATCTTTAGAAGATTTACGACAACGTATTGTACGTGAATGCCGTCAGATTACACCACAAATGTTGCAGAACGTACGACTACATTTTGAGCAAAACCATTGTATGAAAGTTGGTGGTAGTCATTTCGAACATTTACTAAAGTGATATTTTAGTTTCTGTTTGTTCCTCTGAACACTTAGTACACTTAAACTTAATTGATCGTCAATTGTTTAAGCCTACTTGTCTGTACTTTTTAACACTTAATAAACTTTGTTCTAAACGATTTTTCTCTGGAACTAATGATCGGATTTGAAAAATAAAAATACTTTTGAAAATCGAATTGAAAGGCCTTTAGAACGGTGTCATTTTTAACACCCCTTCCCATTTAAAATTTTTAGGGTGCAATCCCTCCTCCTCTTAGGGTTGATGTTAGGAAAATAGTACTAATCGATTCAGATATCCCCCTTCATACTAAAATTGACTTGTTCAAGCATTTTTCGCAAAAATGATGTTAAGTGGCCAAAATTTGCATTTACTGTTTTCATTGGGCCACTCTGTATATATCACACAAAATATATGAGAAGCAATACACACTTATAAGCAATTAACCCGTATTACAGCACATAATTTACCTTCCAGGTAACTGCAGGGTTTGCAAGCCTGTCTAACGGATACCTAGGCAAACTACTGTCCCTAAGTCAGAGCACCATCGAATACAAATTAATATTATAAGTGTATAGAACTCAAAAATTATTGATTTTATTGATTTTCTCTATTTATTTATATTTTTTTTTTAAGTGCAATTTTTGAATGAGCTATAAGATATACGATGCCTTTAGTGAATTCAAATTAATGATTCAATTTAAAAAATTGCAAAATTATCACAGATACCTGAAATATTTGACTTTGACTCTTGAAAAAATTAAAAAAAATTTCACGCAGAACATAAAAAAAATTGAAAATAGAACTTACCGTTTTGGGTGCTGTTTTAACATTTGACAGCCACTGGAAATTCGGCTGGGGAATGACAAACTGAAATAAAAATAAAAAGAAAATAATATTTATAACTCGCCATCAGAGCCGTATTTACGCGCAGGCGCATGAGGTGCAAGCTGGGGCCTCGTGGCTAAGGGGCCTTAGATTTCAAATCAGATATCAGTCACTGAAATCAATTTGAAAATTATTTTAATTTCTAGTTTCCAGTTTTGAATTTACGAGTAAATTATATTTCAATACGTTTCTATTGTTGAAGTACTGGTGTTGTCATTGTCAATAAGATAATATAAACCTGCATATTAAGTAGGATGGTTATCTGACTATTGTAACAAAAGTGACTATTTTCTCTCTACCCGCTAATTGCTATTGCTACTTGTTTTCCATGAATTTATGCAATATCAGGTGGGAGTGCGTTATATTTCCATGGCCCTGAAAATGCTTGTGCTGCAGCTGGCAGTGTGCATTGTGCGCGCATTTTTAATTTCGGAATTTTCTTTGCGTTGATATACGACTATTCGATATAAGTTTTTATTTTTATAGTGTAGTGCTGTTATAACATAAAGTAAGTATACCTTTATATATGTAAGATATAATATTAATTTAGTAATAGTACAAAAAATAAAGAGCTAGTTATCGATGCTATATATTTTTCAATAATTGTGGATTCTTCACCCGATATAGGTAAGTCATATCGATCAATTGATTTTAATTATACGGTATGTTAATAAAAAATGTGAAATTAAAGAAAGGTTTTTTGGATTTCTTCCTATAGAGCGTCATACTGCTGAATATTTAGCAAACATAATTGTAAATAAATTAACCGCGTTAACAATTAATATAAATAAATGCAGAGGCCAAAGTTACGACAATGCGGCCGGCCAATATGTCCGGAAAATACTCGGGAATGCAAACTCGAATTAAGGTACATAGTCCGACTGCATTTTTTATACCTTGCGCTGCCCAATCATTAAATTTAGTCGGGAATTACGAAACAGTCTTGTTCAACTGCTGTAAGGTATTTTGATTTTGTTGCAAAAATTTATAATTTTTTTTCTGCCTCCACAAGACAATGGAACTTATTAAGTAAAGCTACAGAAAATTTAGTCAGTGTGAAACGTATCAGTGACACTAGATGGTCTGCCAGAGCTGATGCCGTATCAGCTATAAAACAAGATTAGAAGTATATGGGTAAACCCATATATAGACCACTTTGACATTATCATTTGATAAGTAATAGGAATAAAAAAAAATTCACCAAAAGTTGGCAACAATGTATTTTGCTAATATATAATATTATAGGCGCTAAGGGTATCTTCTGTAAAAATTTCATTAAAATCCAATAAATAATGCGAGCACAACAAATTTTTAGATTATTAATTTTTTTTTTCGGAAAGTTGGCAACATCGTATTTTAATAAAATTATAATTTACGTGGGCACTAGGAGAAACTTTTCTGAAAATTTGATCAAAATCGGAAAAATAATGCAGCCACAATGAAATTTTTAAAATTGTAGTAATTTTTTTGACTTGCAAATAATGCCTACAATGTACTCGGATGTTTTATTCCCCTCGCTACGCTCGTGGACTAAATAACATCCTCGTACATTATAGGTGCCATTATTTGCTCGTTAAATAATATACTATTATTTAATGAGTAATTTAATAATAAATTCTAAAAAAATTTCAAAATAGGTTAAATAATAATAACACAATTTATCAATCAAAAAATTGTTTGATTTCAAAATCAGTTAATCATATAATTCTAGCATTCAATACAAAATAATTCTATAATAGAAATAATATATTGATATAATAATAAAAACTTTTACTAAAGCTATTTATTGTGTAGAGATAATAGATCAATATATGATTTACTTCATATAAAGTAATAGTAATAAATGTCATTTGTTTTCAGAATCAAAAAAAAAGTCTGATTTTATATATCACTTTTGTGGTTACTTTCTATAATATGATTTGTACAGACAATTTAAACGAATGTATTTATCAAATTAATGTTTATAACTAAATTGTTTACGTAAATCACACATTATAGGCTTTTCATATCTGTAATATGGCGTATTTAATTTAATAAATAGTAGACTATTAGCAATAACTATTAGCTATTTCGCTAAATCATTAATTTGATTTTAAACAGATGTTAAGTCGCATAAATGTTAGCTAAGAATAAGTTATATATATTACATATTATAATAGATATTTATTCACTTATCATTATTTTATACAGTTTCCTAACTATATCTAATTGTTTAAAATTAATTTTGCTATAGAACTATAACTATATTGTAAAAAACTATATTGTAAAAAACTATATTGTAAAAAACTATATTGTAAAAAACTATATTGTAAAAAAAAATTATGTACATAATATTTAAATTTTAGAACTTTTATCACTGATAATAAACATAGAAAAATTAATCTAATTCGTAAATACAACGACTTCATTTCTGTACCTTATGAAATGAACTTAGAAGCAAAAATACAACTTGTAAGAACTTTAGCTGAAAATTCAAGAGCCAAAACGGCGCGGCGTGGCGTGTGTTTAGGAAAACTTATATTTTTAGATGATTATTTTCATCTACCTCAATATGTCTACAATATTCAGTTATATAAAACTTTACTCGACGATTTTCTTGATTCAAATATAAATAATTTTGGTATAATAATAGATATGCCTATTAAATATCCAGTGTCTGGTAATCAACTATTTCAAGTAAGTATAATTTTATTAATTTTTGTTTTAATTTAATGTAAGTGTAAGTATCTGTCGATAGAAATTATTGTAAGTGGTATTAAAAGAATTTTAATTTATTTTCTGTATTTTCGTAAAAGATATTTTTGATTAGTCTTATGCAATGAACTATAAAATCGTTCTAAAAATACTTAAACTGTAGGAGTTAAAATATTTCTATAGTTGCATAGTTTTACACTAACTTTTTAGTAAAAATATTCTCAAATTATTTTAAAACTGACTATTTCAATTTTTATTTCACTGTATTCTTAATTTTTGTGTATAATTGTAATGAGAAGAATATATTTAACTTATAGAATTATATTATCTACAGTGTGTCCGCGTAAGTTGGTTACATATGGAAAACTTTGTTATTATTAATTTTATGAAAAAAAAAGTTATTCTTCATAAAAAGTTCGGCTTGTTCTCAAATTCAAAATTCAACCATCAGATATTAAATTATATCAGTCGTATACGAAATGTGTCAAAAAATATCATTTTTGTTCAACAGTAAAATACCTTCATTTTTGACCATATCGAAAATTTTTAATAAGAAAAGATGTTATGGATTAAAAATAATTTTTAAATATTCAATATTGTTTATTTACAATCAAAAAATATTAAATGTAATGTATTATGTGCTTTGCGTGAGCGAAAGTTTCCAAGTAGTAGGAATAAAAGAGCATGTATGAGAGGAATTATGAATGTGGATGAGACAAAAGTTGCTTGTTTGGATAGGAATGTTTGGAGGCGACTGATTTCGGAATGATGAAAAGAGTTTGTGCCACACCCTTTTGGGTACATGGCGTGATTGTGTATGTATGTACGTATTAATTTTCAAACTTAAACATTCAATGTTATCGCAGAGAAAATGTAAAAATAATATTTTTTAATTGTAAATAAACAATATTATTTTTAATCCATAACATCTTTTCTTATTAAAAATTTTCGATATGGTCAAAAATAAAGGCACTTTACTCTTGAACAAACATGATATTTTTTGACACACCTCATATACGACTGATATAATTTAATATCTGATGGTTGAATTTTGAATTTGAGAACATGCAGAACTTTTTATGAAAAATAACTTTTTTTCATAAAATCAATAATAACAAAGTTTTCCATATGTAGCCAACCTACGCGGATACACTGTAGAACTATACTTGTAATATAGCCAGATTTTAATAACTTTGAACAAATAGTAATCCCTCTATATACATATATACATTATGTACCCAAAAGAGTGTGGCACAAACTCTTTCCACTATCCCGAAATCAGTTTTCTCAAAACATCCCTCTATCCAGACAAGCAACTTTAGTTTCATACCTCCTATACATGCTCTTCTATTCCTACTACTTAGAAACATTTTCTCAAGCAACACACTGTACGCAAATTAATTTAAAGCGATTGAATATATATTTTTTTTTAATTTAATATTTAAGTAATAATCAATCACCTTACTTGAGTTCCACTAAAAAATTTTAAAACATTCGGAAATCAGTTTCAGTTTTGACACTTGATATATGTTTTTGTTTAATTTTATAGTGTGTTTTATGAGAAAATAGCAACTGGAATTTTTCAAAATGCAAAACACTGGAAGAATCTGCAACTAGAGTCCGATGTGGCTGTATTTCTTTAGGATATTTTTCTTAAGTATTTTTTTGAAAATTCACAGATAAAATAGTTTTTTTAACAAAAGCAATACAATATAATTTAAAATGGAAATATTTACGTGACATTTTTTTAAAAATTTAGTAATCATTTTCTTAACTATGTTTGTCTGTAGTTTTTTTTTGTTAAAAAGTTTGTAAATAAATTATTAAGATTCTACAAAAAAGTAGAAATTAATTTTGCGTAAATAAATACAAAAAAAAATCACTCAGTTTTTATTTTCTATTATGAAATGATTAATTGCAATAAAGTTTTATTTTTATTATAGCAAACAATATATTGGAATAAGTATTACGTAGTGTTGAAACAAAGAGAGAAACTGTTATACACTAGTATACACAAAGAACTATAATATGCGTTAGCATATATCACACACTACACGTGGTTGCCGCGTAAACACATACACACATGTTGTACGCACAGCGGTTAGACACATACTACCGTACTGCAGTCGGCTTCGCTATGAATACCGGTGCGCGTCGACAGTAACATTGTACCAACTGTAGTATCACCAAACGTCCCTGGTGCGCTGAGCAACTTTGCACAGCTATCGGTAGATGGCTATACGGGTACCGTGGTCGAGATGACAGCATACCCGCATATTTCTAACACTTCCCCTCGAGAACACTGGTATCCCGCCATGCAATCTCAGCTAACCCGAGAAGTTCGACGCACTTCTCATGCTTTGGTTTGGTGAGCGCCTTCGTCAGGACGTCTGCAGGCATATCCTCGGATGCGACATGATGTAACTCAATCGATCCCGATTCCACCGTTTGTCGGATGAAATGATGCCTCACATCTATGTGTTTGGTCCTCGAATGGAAAATTGGGTTGGTCGCTAGCTTCTGGGCACCGATGTTGTCATTAGATAACTTAACGACATCCACATCTTCTCCTAGCTCCTGGAGAAATCTCTGTAGATACATAGACTCTTTCGTTCCATCGCTGAGAGCCATGTACTCGGCCTCGGTTGTTGATAGGGCCACTGTTTTCTGCTTTCTCGACTTCCACGAGATGCAGCCCCCGTTCATGATGAATGCAAATCCCGTGAATGATTTTCTGTCATGAACACATCCTGCCCAGTCTGCGTCCGTGAAGCCCTCTAGAGCTTCCGCACCGTGTCGATACACGATACCGAGCTTGCTCGTTCCCTTTAGGTAACGCAAGACTCTCTTTGCTGCTGTCCAGTGAACCTTTCCATAACAATCGTTAAACTGGCTCAGCGTGCTAGCAGCGTGTGCTATGTCTGGTCGCGTGGCGACGGCTAGGTACAGGAGCGCGCCTACTAGCTCTCGATATGGAGGTCGCGGTCCGTCGTCTCCAGTCCATTCGTCCACTTTAGACAACTTTGTTCCAACGTCGAGAGGTGTGGCTACTGGTTTACACTCCTCCATTCCGAAGCGACGTAGGATCTCTTCAATGTAGGTTTCCTGGCATAGCTTGATACTCTCTTGATCCCGTGTGAAATCAATTCCGAGGCATCTTTTCAGTTCGCCTAGGTCCCTTACGTTGAATCGTTGGCTGAATTCAACTCCAAACTTATGAATTCTCTCGATATTTTGTGACATGACTAAAATATCGTCCACGTAGATGATGATGATGGTAAGATCGTCACCTTCTCCTAGTTTGTACAGGCATGGGTCACCGTCGGATGGAATTGCGCCGAGTTGTCGTAACTCCGCATCCAGGCGTCGGTGCCAGGCACGGCCGGCTTGCTTAAGGCCATAGATTGCCTTCTTCATTTTGCATACCACGTCATCGGATTCCAGTTTTTCCAACGTGAGCTTTGCCTTGATCTTCGTGTCACGATCTAACTGCTTCAATACAATCATCCGCTGAAGTACCTCTTTTAGCATCGTAGGCACTTCCATGTAGACCTCTTCTTGTAACTCACCGTTCAGGAACGCGGTGGCTACGTCATACTGGTGAATTTTCATTCTTCTGCGTGCTGCCATGGCCAATCCCAATCGGATTGTACTCAGTCGTGCGACCGGAGCGTACGTGTCCTGAAAGTCCACACCGGGTCGCTGTGAAAACCCTCTCGCAACGATTCTTGCCTTGCGTCTTTCCAGCGATCCGTTTGCACCAATTTTGTTCCGGAGAACGAAGCGACTTCCGACAACGTTGTGTCCCTCTGGTCTCTTCATGATTTCCCAGGTATCGTTCTGCAATACAGACTTTACCTCGCATGTCATGGCGTGCATCCAATCATCAGATTCCGGGCTTGACAAGGCTTTTTCGATTGGCACTTCCGTTAGAAAAGCCAGATCCGCATGCTCGCCTTCGTCCTGACGAACTATGCCGTACTGTTTCCTTGATCTTCCCCGTCGACCAGTAATTACTTTCCGTGGTCTACCTGGTCCTCGTCTCGGAGGTTCTTCATCTGCTGCTGGGGCATTCGCTTCTTCAGCTGCTGGGGCATTCGCGTTGTTATTCTCGGCGTCTCGTTGACTGTTGACTAGTTCAACGTCGATCAATGCCTCGCTAAGATGCTCGTCTGCATCTTCCCCGTCTTGGATAGGCTCGACTTCTGTGGATTGTACGTCCCCAATTGATGTGTCGTCAGTTGGTGCTCCAGCGGAGCGTGGCGTGTCCACAAATAATACGTCTCGAGATATCTCTATCTTCTTTTCGTTTGGTAACCAGATTCTGTACCCTTTTGACTCTTCGCTGTAGCCTACAAGGATACCTTTCTTGGATCGTGGTTCGAGTTTACTCTTGTTCGGCGTCTTGTTCAGGATGTACACTGTACAACCAAACTTTCGCAGAAAACTCACATCTGGTGGTTTTCCATGCCATTCTTCGTAGGGTGTTTTTCCCTCCAATCGACTCGTTGGGCATCGGTTTCTGACGAAGTTCGCTGTGTTCACAGCCTCTGCCCAGAACGAAGGCGGTAGGCCTGCGTCGTTCATCAAGCACCTCGCAGTCTCCATCAGCGTCCTGTTTCGCCTTTCTGCAATGCCGTTCTGCTCGGGTGTGTAGGCAACTGTCAGGCGACGCTTGATGCCGTGCTTGCTGAGTAGGTCGTCAAACTTCCGGTTGACGTACTCTAGACCGTTGTCCGTCTGGATGGTCTTTATTTTGGTTCCCAACTGGGTTTTGACTCGTGCTCTGTAGTCATTAAACTTATTAATGGCTTGGTCTTTATGGCTAATGAAACAAACCTGACACCATCCCGAACGATCGTCGATAAATGTGATAAAGTATCGACTTCTCCCGTTGGACTCGACCCGTAGGGGCCCGCAAACATCTGAGTGGATGAGCTCTCCCACAGCAGACAGTCTCTGGGACTTCTTGGGAAATGGAAGGCGCGTCATCTTCCCCTTGATGCATGCTTCGCAAACAAAGTCTGCGTTTACGTTGTCCACTCGAGCTCCTTGTATCGTCCCGCTCTTAATGGCTTCGCGTAGCGACTGTAGATTCAGGTGTCCGAGTCGTTTGTGCCACTCCATCAAAGATTGTGTCTTGGCTGCTGTCGTTGGTTCTCCTGGTTCAACGATTGCCTTGCACTCGCCGTCTGGCTGTCCTTGGACGTAGTACAGGCCGTTCTGACGTTCCGCAACGAGTTCCACCTTTCCAGATCTGCTGATGACCTTGGCCTCGTTCTTGTTGAACATCACGGTGTACCCTCTGTCGGTTATTTTCCCGACCGAGATCAGGTTCGTACGTAAGTCGGGTACGTACAGGGTGTCGTGAAAACTTACTCTATGTTCGCGCCCGTCGACGTTAGTCGTAAGCTGCACGATTCCCTTTGCTTCTACTTCCGTCACGGCGTTACTCGCGAGATTCAACTGTCCGCGTTCACTTGACTCGATCTTGAAGAACGTGTCGAGTTCTCTGCACATATGCGATGTGCACCCGCTATCGATGCACCAAGCGTCGCGGCTCGAATTTCTGTCCGATACCGTGTGAAAGCTCGTGCTTTCAGCGCGACTCGCGGATTGTTCCGCTGGCTTTTTCTTCAAACGACAGTCCTTCGCGTAATGCCCGAACTTGTGACATTTGAAGCACTTTACTTTTGTCTTAGAGTTCTGTGTTGTACCGCTTCCACTTTTGTCGTTTCGCCCGCTCGCGACCTTTCCGGCTATCAACGCGTTTTGTTTCGAAACGTATCGACCAGTCTCTTTTCGCGATTCGTATTCTTCTAAAATTTTCACGCGTAACGATTCGGGATTTGGGAGATCGTCCCGCGACGCGATCGCGCACCGAAAATTATCGAAACTGTCCGGAAGGCTTCGCAGTAGCATCACTGTGAGTAGATCTAGATTAATATCAATGTTCATCTCACCGAGCTTGTCGACAATGTCCATAAATTCTTGTGTGTGTCGTCGTGCGTCGTCGTTATCTTGCATCTTGTGCGATATCAGCCGATTCAATAATGCGGCTTTGGGCACCGGTCCCTTTGACTGGTAGATATCAGCCAATTTGTTCCAAATCTCTCGGGCTGTCTCACACGTCCTCACTGGCTTGAGTTCAGCAGGACTGATTGCTAGAATAATGTCGGACTGAGCTTTTAGATCGCCATGTTCCCATCGTTCCGCGACTGCAACGGATTCCGCGTTGTTGGCAACGATCGCCGGCTTGTCACTGTTAACATATATCCACGCATCGTTTTTTATGAGTACGGCTCGCATTTGGATTCGCTATGTGTCGTAATTGTCTTTATTGAGTAGCTCAAACCGAACGTTTGCACTCGCATACATTGTCACAAAGATTATCACTTTATGGCGGGATCTCAGATTAATAACGCTAACCTTAAACTGGTTATTACACACTTTCAACGACTATTTCACTCTTTAATTTCGCGCACATCTGGGCTCATAACCTATTGGAATAAGTATTACGTAGTGTTGAAACAAAGAGAGAAACTGTTATACACTAGTATACACAAAGAACTATAATATGCGTTAGCATATATCACACACTACACGTGGTTGCCGCGTAAACACATACACACATGTTGTACGCACAGCGGTTAGACACATACTACTGTACTGCAGTCGGCTTCGCTATGAATACCGGTGCGCGTCGCACGTAACATTGTACCAACTGTAGTATCACCAAATAGCCCTGGTGCGTTGAGCAACTTTGCACAGCTATCGGTAGATGGCTATACGGGTACCGTGGTCGAGATGACAGCATACCCGCATATTTCTAACACAATAATTTATAAATTTGTTTTTATAAACAAAAAAATTAACCTAGTAAAAAAAATCTTTCAGAACTTATTGTATTAAAATAAAACGGTTTTATGTTATAGTTCTGCATTAATATTTATTAAGAATCGACGTTTTGGCAAAGTCAATGTCCGTCTTCATCAGGAAAAAATGATACAAATGACATCTACAGTAAATAACAGAACATAGAAACACAATAAGTTACTAGATCATAAAATTTATAAATTTTTAATTTATCATTTTTTAATTTAATTTATACAAATGCAAGTAAATTTTTTGTAACTATTAAAGTAAGTAATTATATTAATTAACGTTCTATAAAATACATAATTAAAATTATCAACTTTGCAGGATATTATTAAATCATTCTTTACGTTAACCAATATATTTGAAAGTATCTCACATAAATGATATACTTAGTAAAAATACTTAAATGTGACCCGGAACGAAATATTAACTTACAAGTATCCTATTTTAAACTCATTTTATTTTGTTCCGGTCGAACGTACAACAACAACAACACTGTTGTTATCAACAATAACAACATAAAAAACGAGTATTGCACCAATTGTGCAACAATTTGATACAGTAAACTATATTTTTACAAGACACCAAAGAACAATCACCAACTGAAATTACGCCGACGCAGTTGCCTACTATCACAGAACAAACGGCAAATTATAAAACAAATGATGAAATTGTCGGATGGAGGTTAGTTTTAGTGCAAATTATCAAGTTTGTCTTGCAAGAGTTACCTGCCCAAGTCTCATACAACCTACCCTATATTTATGTCGAAATTAGTGTTATGTTTGGTAAAATTTTCTTCAAATGTATCCAAATGTATCAAAATGTATTCAAATGTATCCCCAAATGTATCAAAATGTATCATTTTGATACTTTTTACGTTTGCCCAGTGGATCAGTTCGATGCGTAGTTGGAGTGGTAGATGATTGAGAGAGTGGCTTGCGTAAGCAAAAGTTTCCAAGTAGTAGGAATAAAAGAGCATGTATGAGAAAGAAATTATGAATGTGGATGAAACGAAAGTTGCTTTTGCCGGATAGGAATGTTTGGAGGCGACTGATTACGGGATGATAAAAAGAGTTTGTGCCACACCCTTTGGGTACATGGCGTGATTGTGTATGTATGTATGTATGTATATAAAACGAAAATCGCATATTTGAGCTGTTTCTTAATAAGTTAGCAAATAGTTTGGTTCCGAATCTAGTTATGCTAAAACATAACACTAATTTAGAGATAAATATAGGGTAATTAGAATGAAGCTCAATTTATGAAAAGTATTAGAATTTACAGTTAAATATGCATACACTGTAAAAAATATAACTTAAATTTATATAATTTTACATTTTTTATGAAACATTACATTTACAAAACGTGTAAATTATTAATTTTACATATTAAAATTTTCAAAAATTGATTCATTTTCTGTTTTATTTCAGATGTGAATTCGGCTGGATTTTGGTCAATAACATTATTATCATTAGGAATCTTTTCAGTATTATTAGCATTTTCAGTACTCTTTCGACGATTTCAAAAATCGAAAGTAATACAAAGTTTTCAAACTGTTCAATACGCTAAATATTTCGATAAACATACTTTATAGACCGAGAGCCCGTGACTGCCAGACCTTCCTTATTTTATTAAAGCTGAAAGTTTCTCAGCGCATGCTCCCAACACAGGTAGGAACGATAAGCTACTTACGAAGTTTGGATCATCGAGGCTTTGGCAGGTAACAGGTTGCAAAGGTGTATAAAATGCCAACGTAAATTTGTCAAATAATAAAGCGTAATTTTCATATATTTTCTTCAGAATAATATTAGAAATTACGTCATCCATTGCCAGACACTTAATATCGCGGCAACCCCTTGCCAGACACCCTTAAACTTCAATTTTATTGAAAATTTTAAAAAACGTTTTAGAATTTTCAATAATTTTTCCTGCCAAACCAAAATGTGTTAGAAAAAAAAGTTACTTAGATATTATGTAGCTAATTTTTTTCTCTAATTTACTGAATTTTTTCAGATTTTTTTGAGCAAATTTTGAAAAAAGTCTTATTTTGAAAAAATCCCAAGGGTATCAAATTTTCAAAAATTCAGTTTTTAATTTTTTCTACTAAACGATGCATCCTGAAATAATGGTTTACTGGCTAAATTATAGTACTCATTATTCCGCATTTTCCCATATCATGCTTATTTTTCTACACCTCATAGTCTTTGAGAAAAAAAAATAAAAACCAAAAAATTAAAAAAAAATTCTAGCGCCCAAACGGCACATGCTAGCAAATTAAAACTTAAAGCAAATTATAGAACTTTTTATTTTCTATCAAAAAGTATTCTAAGTATTTCTCCGAATTTAACTCGAGAAAGTAGTATATCGCAAATTATCGATAATACTACTACACTGTTAAAAATCCCACCCGTTAATCAATTCAGTACTCACTTTTTCATATAATCCTTCAAATAGAGCGTATACGATTTCTTATCACCGAACCGATGATTTAGCACCACATCCACTCCAGTTTCGACGGAGTCATCCGTACCCTCATCCGCCTCCTCCGCTGACGGATTAAATCCGGCGATTTCTATGTTGCCATGTTTTCGTTGAACTAGTTTGCAAGTCACTTCGTAGCTAGAGTACTTCATCGATTAGCTTCATTTTATACGAATCGGAAAACATCTCGTCACCTCATCTGGGAAAAACAGATTCCGATGAAAATTTAACAAATACGATTTACAATATTAAAACATTTGGAGAAAAAACCGTAAAAGATTTGTGTTTAAAACATTGTCTGTCTTTGATTTTCCATTCTTAATTCTGTTAGCAGCGAAAAATACTGATTAAAAAAAACCCCCGAAGAAAAAAAACCACTTCCTTAAATTTTCCTACACCGCGCATTGTATAATCCTAGGATTTAAGCGTAATTGTAAGGATTTGACATGATTTTTCGTTGATTTTACACGATTTTAAGTGAAATTGTAAAAATTTTCTATGATTTTATGCGAAATTGTAAGGATTTTATATGATTTTAAGTGAAATTGTAAGAATATTACTTGATTTTTCGTTGATTTTACATTATTTTAAGTGAGATTCTAAGAATTTCACATGATTTTAAGCGAATTTATAAGGATTTTATATGATTTCAAGTGAAATGTTAAGGATTTCATATTATTTTAAGGACGATTATAAGAATTTCACATGATTTTAAGTGAAATTGTAAGAATTTTATATGATTTTAAGTGAAATTGTAAGAATTTTACATGATTTTAAGTGAAATTGTAAGCATTTTATATGATTTTGAGCGAGATTGTAAAGATTCTACATAATTTCTCGTTGATTTTACATGATTTTAAGAACGATTATAAGAATTTCACATGATTTTAAGCTCAATTATAAGGATTTTACATGATTTTAAGAACGATTATAACAATTTCACATGATTTTAAGCTCAATTATAAGGATTTTACATGATTTTAAGAACGATTATAAAAATTTCACATGATTTTAAGCTCAATTATAAGGATTTCACATGATTTTAAGTGCGATTGTAAAGATTTTATATGATTTTAAGCGCGATTGTAAGGTTTTTATATGATTTTAATAAATTTGTACACCAGATTTTACAAATTTATTAAAATCCTAGCAAAATCATGGTAAATTCCTTAAAATCATAGCTAAAATCTGCAAAAATCATTAACTGTTTGTAAATATTTACGTGTATAGTTACTTTTAAATATATTTTTGAAAAAGAATTAAAAAACATATTAAATAATTTGTATACAAGATTTATTTAATTAATTAAAATTCTCGAATAAAATCAACCGAGAAAATCACAATAAAATCTTTACAATATTATTTAAAATCCATAAAATCATGTAAAATTGCTTACAATCTCGCTTAAAATCATGTAAAATCTTTACAATCTCGCTTAAAATCAAGTAATATCCTTACAATCTCGCTTAATATCATGTAAAATCCTCACAATTTCACTTACAATCATATAAAATCTTTACAATCATACTTAAAATCATATAAAATCTTTACAATCACGCTTAAAAATCAAGTAATAACTTTACAATTTCCCTTAAAATCATGTAAAATCCAAACAATCTCACTTAAAATCATATATAATCTTTACAATCACGCTTAAAAATCAAGTAATAACCTCACAATCTCGCTGTCAAAATCACTGCTAAAATCGCTTACAATCTTCCTTAAAATCCTAGGATTGTACAAAATTTACGAGAGTGGTTTTGCTCCTCGATAAAAACCATCTATCTTTAGTTCTTTACTGATAATATTCAAATTTTTCCGGTTTCCAAATCAGTCTTTTGACAGCTATAAATATATTCATCGTAATTTCTCGTAATTACGACAACAGCTACAGGAAAAATTACGATTAACAATGCTAAAACATTGATAAAACAAAAAACCATAAATTATTAGTATAAATAAACATTGTCTATATTGTATTGAAAATATTCCGTTTTTTTTTCCTCCAATCTGTTATGAATTATGACAGCTTCCAACTTTCATCAATTATTTCTACCAATCCGCAAACAGCAAGAGCAAAAATATTACATAGAATCGTTAAAGCAATAATCCTAGTTTGATATTTACCAGTAATAATATCCTTGTAAATTCTCATTTTGGCGGATGATTGGATAATTTTTGCAAATTAAGACTGACACCGTCCTCTTTCAATCGAGGTTATGGCCGGAAAGAGAGACAGAGAATCATCTGAGCATGCGCATTATGCACTATTTAAAACAATAAAATTAAATAAATAATAAATTTATATTCCAATAATATAATAATATAATATTATAGTAATTGATAATTATATTATTATTAGTTTTATTTTTTTTGTTGATTAGGTTGATAAAAATATAACAAGCAAGACCGGACGGTTGACAACTTAGATAAAATATTTTTTCAATTTCAATTGTTATTTTATTTGCGAAAAAAAATTCAATAACAGCTGTGTTTCTTTTAATATTTATATTATTTTAGAGTAACTTGTGAAAATAAAATTAATAAAACTATCCAATATGAAGTAGCTGTTTCCATCTAGCGATTTACAATTGAGTTAATTGAGAAATTTTACGTATAAAATGTATAAATTGAGTGATTATCTCAAAATTATATTAAAAATTGTTTAATCAATTAATAAACTATGCATAATTAAGTAATAATGTTTATAAAACTTTGTTTTATTAATTTTATTATTATATACTGCCATCTAGTAGCCAGCAAACAAACTAATTGAAAAATTTTACTTGTAAAATATATAAATTACGTGATTATCTCAAAAATTATATTAAAAATTGTTTAATCAATTAATAAACTATGCATAATTAAGTAATAATGTATATAAAACTTTGTTTTATTAATTTTATTACAATATACTGCCATCTAGTAACCTACAAACAAACTAATTGAGAAATTTTAGGTATAAAATATATAAATTAGGTGATTATTTTAAAATTATATTTAAAAATATTTAAATTGTTTGTTTAAATAACTATATATAATTGTTATGTAACTAAGTAATAATGTTTATAAAACTTAGTTTTATGAATTTTGCAAACTATGTACTGCCATCTAGCGACTTACAAAACAACTAATTAAGAAATTTTAAAGATAAAACATATAAATAACGTAATTATCTTAAAATTATATTAAAAATAATATAAATAATTATGTAACTAAGTAATAATGTTCATAAAATTGTATTTTATTAATTTTTTTAGTATATTTTTTAAACAATATTATAATAGTTTATGTAATTAAGTAATAAATGTTTGTAAAAGTGTGTTCCATTAATTTCGCTAACTAGATTAGCTAGTATAATAAATAATAGGTAACTTACATAATGTCTGGTTCCGATTAGAAAATTTAACTATAGTTTAACTGTTTCTTATAAAGTCATCTAGTATTTGTATTATGTTTTCAAGGGAATTTCTACCTAAAATATTGCATAAACAGGTAAACACAGTATAACTTTTGTGCGCCAGTTTACGTTCGGTGAATATAAATTTACTTAAAATCATATAAAATCACTTAAAATCATATAAAATCGCTTACAAACTCGCTTAAAATTATGTGAAATCTTTATAATCGTCCTTAAAATCATGTAAAATCAACAAAAAATCATATAGAATCTTTACAAACTTGCTTAAATCATATAAAATCGCTTACAAACTCGCTTAAAATCATGTGAGCCTCCTTATAATAATCCTTAAAATCAACGAAAAATCATCTAGATTTCTTACAACTTCACGTCAAATCATATAAAATCGCTTGCAAATATGACTGAGTTTTATAACCAACAAATTACCACATGTTCCTCATCTACATATTGTAGCATTTAAGACGGTATGTTATCACATCAAAATTTATATTTTAGGACATAATAATTTTTTAAAACTGTTTTAAATGATAATAGTATAAATACCAGCTTTAAATAAAAAATAAAACAAATTAACCTATATGAAATTCTATGTATGTAGTTCAATTTTCTAAATAATTTTTTAATATGTATATGTATTATAATCTCAACAAACCATTATTGTAATCAATTTTAAAGATAAAGAAAATCTCTTCAAATAAAGCTATTTTAGTTTGTACGACATTAATCTATTATAATCTTACTTGTTCATTTATAATTTTACTCATACATATGTTTTTTTTGTCTGTATTTATTTGTAGTTGGCCTGATGACGGTAAAACCATACCGAAACTAGTAGCCAGAACTCAAAAATAAAAATTCAAATATAAATTGAATATAACACAACACCTTTTTTTCGACTCCTTCTACATTTACTTTCTAAATTAAGATTTTTTAAATACATTGTTTATCGATATTTTTATGGTAAGAATTTTCGGTTTTTATATTTTAGTTTTTATTTATTTATCAATTGATTTTATGTTAAACCGAAACAAAAACCAAACCGACAAAATTTTGAAAACCGCAAACCAAACCTATTAAATTTTTTTAGCGACGTGCAACCTTGTTTTTGAAGTAAATCACTTGTAAATTGAGATGGAAAAACGACTCGTTTTTCTGTGGTAAAAAGTATTTTTTTTTTAAATCATCAGCAATGATGAAATGTAAATAAATTAATGTCAATGTTTAAGAAAATGATCATTAATATTATTTTAGATACCTATTTATTTTCAAGTTACATAAACGTTTTATATTTTATAATAATGTAAATATGGTCCGATTACTTTATTAAAATATAAATATAATGATTTTTATAATATTCATATATTATTAGTACAGATCTACCTACATTTAAAAAATTTATATAAACGAAACCAATTTGAACCGGTGTGTGTCAAAAAAAGTAGTTCAACATTTTTTTTTTAATAATCAGTTCGGTTTCTGTTTTAGTTTCGTAAAAAATAGTAACGGTTTTTTTTTACATTTCAGTTAAGTTCGAGTCTCTAATTAATTTACATAATAATTAAGTTTTCGTTCGCAAAATAAAACAATGTTAAGCATAAACTTCTATAATTCTAAAAAAATAAATAACAAAAAGCTAAGTATTTTTTGTAAGTATTATATACAACATTTGTAGGCAGTAACACTTGTTTTTCATTAATAGTTTTTCTGTTATTTGTTATTTCAAACTTAGAATCTAGGGCGAGCATTTGTGTAACTATTATCGTTAGATTAGATTAAATTAGATTTTTAATTTTACTTCTGAATTTTAGGTTTCTATTGTAGAATGTTTGCCATATGTATGTATAAATTAAAATTGTAAACTTTCTCATAAATTCTTTTATTTAAATACTGTTGTTCATATTGTTTTTTTAAATCCGTTGTGGTCACCACAGAACCAACAGTCACACCAAAGTATTTAAACGAAATACTTTCTAACAGAGAAATTATTATTGAAAAAAATAACATATCATATTACTTTGAAAATTTACATATATGCCAATATGAATACTTCAGTAAAATATATGAAAAATTATAAAATTTTATTAAATCGTATCAAAAAACAATTGACACACATGTTACTAGTGTAAGCTTAATTTGCGCTTATCTATAATAATTTCAAAAAACCAAAATCAACAAAGAAACTTTTTTACATTGCTTATTTGATCTTTTTTGATTTAAAAAAAAATACGTATCGCACACACTTTTTTTATACAACTTCATTGTTTAAAATATCTTTGAAGGGTAAATATAACCAAAACAATCTTTGTGAGCGTCCTGAATAATTGTTAATAATAATATCAAAATTATCATTAAACGACGCGGTAAGCACATATTTTTCTACAAGTGTTAAAAAATTATAGGTACTTTATATCCGTGTAAATTGTAAATTATAAATAAATAATAGATAACTGTTTATAGCAGCCCTGTCCACTAATTTTATTTTACCAATTTATATTTTACTCTAAAAAGTGGATTTAATACATATATTTTTCAAATTTATTCTCCGTAAGCCCAAAAAAAATTCTAAAAAATTGCTAATTTAACGGCAAAGATTCGGCGTATTTCGTATAAAAGTATAAAGTATAAACTTTTTTATAAACTCATCTATTTCAACTGCTATATAATTTTAGAACACAATATTTAGAATATATTACTATTTTAGATCAATGTATAATGTAAGACGATTAAAATAAAGAAATTCGATTAGAATGGACAGCCACATTGATATAAAATCATAAAAATAAATGAGAAATTGCAGCACGTCAATATTCTTAAATAAACAGATATTTTGTATAATTTACCTGATCAGCATAGAGTCCATCACCGATTACAGCTACACGAACATTAGCTCTTGTTAACTATTAAACTGGAAACGACCACCCACCTATGATTGTATCTCTGGATCGTAAACTTCAGTATAGAATTTATCTTGGAATATAGAATTCAAACAGTTCCAGCTGTCACATTCGCCGACTGCATAGACGAGATTGTTGAATGCTGCTAGGAACCAATTTGATACCGACCTAAACACAACATGAAACATCATCTCTATACTAGCATTTTATGAGAATTTTGCGTGGAAATGTTCAAAATATAAATATTTGTTTTACGTTTTTTGCAGACATATTTAAAACTTGCACATGTTATAAATATAAAGAATAAGATAATTGTTAAAGTATGATCGAATATGCGCTCTATGTTATCGAACTATGTACTATGTTGCCGACTGTATTATCGATTATTTTTCGGACGAGTCCGTATTCGTTCGTGACTGTAATGCGCGGGCAAATCTACCATCTTGGGTTTAGTCTGTAACTAGTAGCCATTCTGTATAGATGTGTGTATTTACTGATATATTCAAACTTTATAATAAACCATTTATTATACACAAATTATTAAGTTTCTTTTGTTACCACAATTGCTATAATGTAAATTTAAATAAAAATAATGCAAAAGTTAAGTGTCACAGTTATAATGTATTTATTCCGAAATGAAACCAAATGAATCGATTGGTTAGCTCTGATATTTACTAGTAAAACTATTTTAAATTAATTATAAATTATAAAGATAAATTTATTGATTTATAAATCGAAAATTTATATAGTAACATACAAAACTATCTAACCAAATATATGACTTCCTATTAAATTTTCAAATAACTTTTCGTAATATAAATTTTCTTACTTTACTTTTTTTTATAGATTTTTATAAGATTAGACAACTATTTATTAATGTTTTTATTTTGCTATAAAAAAAATAAAAATCTTAAAATATATTACCAGATATAATCTCACAAAACTTCAATGTTCAAGTGTCAAATTTAAATTCGCACGTTAAAAAATGCCAGGTAAATAGTTAAATTAATACACCACATTTTCAGAAACCGTGTAACTGAAATGCAACTGGTTTTGTTGAAAAAAGCCAACCGGTTCATTTGATTCAATTTCAGAATACACTATTTGATTTTCAATCTATATATGACAATAATTACCTATAACACAATAATTAAATCTTAAATTAAAAAAAAATTCTTAATCTGAACACCCCCCCCCCTTATGATAGTCACTAGATGGCGCAATCGACTTAAAATAAACTCTATAGATAACAACGTATTAAATTGTGATGTCTTTAAACCGACCGACATTAGGCACGATGAAATTTATTCAAATTTCAGAAATTATATAAAATAATTCTATTAAACATGTTCCGATAAGGCGGCTCCGATTACTAAAATATAATTATGTTAATTACAAAAATATGCACAGCAATGTTTCTCACTCGTCATTCAAATGATCTATTCAATTTCAATGTGTCGTACAACTCAATGTGATTTTAAATTAAAAAAAATACACGTTTGTATAAAGTTTTGAATATATCTGTCGTAATGAATGTGTTAAACCAAGTGTTAAAACAATATTCAAATAAATGAATTGTCTCGGAGATAGTGCCCTAATTGAGTGATGCTTAAAAACATCACGGCTATAAAAATAAATGTTTCTAAATAGTTTACGAAACTACATAAAATATTAAAATAAAACGCTTTTAGACTATATTTCAGTATTAATATTATTAAACTCAACGTATGTTCTTCTTCATCAGGAAAATTGATAAAGACATTCGATAAGTTCGTCGAAACGTCGATTATTAATACTGAAGTATAACCTGAAACCGTGTTATTTTAAAATAATGACTTCTAAATCAACTTTTTTTTACCATGCATAAAATATCTATAATAGTTTTCAGAATATCTAATTAAAATACCTTTTCCTTTTTTATGATTCTTCCATATTATTACAGTCAAAACTTTATTGAATATAGTTTCCAAAATAGTAATTTCTTTTGTTTTAATCATCATCCATCCATATTTGGTTTTGTTATGATTTGTTGCTTGATAAAATGAAATGTCTGTCATCTAAAATTTATAAAAACCTTGTAAATCTAACTAACATAAAGAATATGCTGCTTGCTATAAATCAAAAAATTAAATAAATTATTCTTATTTACTTACTTGTAGCTATGAAAAGCACATGTGTTTGAAAATGTTTACCGTTTCGTGTAGTTCCAATACTAATTTTCTTCAGATAATTGAATAACATCAACTGGCGTAAAAGAATTTTAAACTTTGTATATAATATATTACTAAATGATTGATTAAATTAAATGAACGAAATAACAACATATTTAACACTTCCATTACAATTCTAAAGCGAACACAATGTGCCTGTCTATATGCCACCATTTCTTAACCTTTCGTTTTCACAAACCGGGCATTTTTCGGTCTGTTCCGCATCGGTTCGGTAGCGCTCGGCTGTTTTCGCGCATGGCTAAGCGTCGTATGAATAAAAGGTTTAAGCGAAATAGTTTAAAATAAAATAAAGTTTTGAGCGCAAACACCGTTAATGTTTTAAAATATGCAATGTCCATTTTTATTATATAAAATTTCGCAATATTAATTGTGTTAATTAGAAATAGAATAACAGTACAATATTTGTGTCACCTTATAAACAAATTATATACTTATATTTAGTAAATATAATCATGAAACACTAATAAATTATAAGTTTTACACAAATATTTTTATTAAAATCGCGCAAAATTGCCACTAACTGCTACAGAAAATATGCACTTTTCACAACTAAATTTTCGTTAAAAACGGGTACCAATAAACCGCTATATATTCAAATACCAAACGCTATAATAAGAATTACAAACGTTATATATAATATATAAAATCGCTATATAAGAAATTTACAAATACTATATTATGAAATGATAAACACTATAAAAATTAAAACAATTTGCTATAAATCTTTAATAATAAATTGAAATACATATTACTATATATGTAAAACAATTCTGCTATATATACAATTTTATTAAACTTATAGATTTCTGCTATATTCATGTCTAGTGAAATGTCCCGCGTCCTAACATCACAAACTAAATCAAAACATCGAAGCACCTGCGTCTGAAATATTTGTCTTCAATTGCAGGATAGAATATATTCACAGGTATGTTTAATTTAATTATTTTTGTAAATTTAATTTAAATTGCTGTAATAAAATAATTTTACATCTAATCCTCTACTAGATGGAAGAATATGTTACGGAATATATGTCCGATGAAGAAGTGGAAAACGAAGTTCCCAAGAAAAGGAAGAAGAGAACACCCATAATATGGAACAAGGAATGCTCTTTCCCGGATAGTGTTTCCGCAATAAGTGCAATTGGCCAAGAAAAATGTTGGAGCCGATGGACAAATTATAAAGACAGTGATGGAAATATAATAGTAATATATAGATGCAATAAGGTGAAATTTAAAGGAGAGCAGTGTGCTGGCAGAGTTCGCTTGTTTTACGTTTCATCAAGCAATGAAGTACTATTGTACAGATCAAGTTCTGAACACTCACACGCATTAAGTGAAAATAAAGCAAAACAGACTATAAATTATGAGGCACGAATGGCAATTAAACAATTTGTTGAAGAAGATTACAATGTTAAACCCAAAAAAGTAAAATTATTTAAAAAGTACTTGTGATTGTCCAGCATTTCTTAAAAACTATATGTGCAAGCATATTTTGGGGCTGGCAATCAGGTTGAAATTAATTGTTCCTCCAGTTGAGGCTAAAAATATTCCAATAGGAAAAAAAAGGAATGTGGGTCGCCCATCCAAGGCGAAGAAGGCTTTAATTGTTCAATGAACTTTATCTTATTATTTTATCTTATTATTGTTTTATCTTATTCATAATTGGTTATAAAGTTAAAATACAGAATGTTTATTTATTTGTATCCGTTTGATTATTGTTTTATCTTATTCATATTTGGTTATAAAGTTAAAATACAGAATGTTTATTTATTTGTATCCGTTTGATTATTGTTTTATCTTATTCATATTTGGTTATAAAGTTAAAATACAGAATGTTTATTTATTTGTATCCGTTTGATTATTGTCCATTTCCCCTATAATTTTAAATCCGTCTTTTTAAACTTTTTTATTGATGTTGAGGTTATTTTGCAAATCTAAGTAATATTTAATGTAGCATTTGTAATTTAAATATAGCATATGTTACTTATATATAGCGTTTGTTAATTCTGTATAGCATATGTTACTTATATATATCGTTTGTTAATTCTGTATAGCACATGTCATTTATATATAGCGTGTGTTACTTAATATAGCATTTGTTATTTATATATAGCGTTTGTTGCTTATTTATAGCGCTTGTATTTTTATTAGAGCAACGACATTTTTCAATATATAGTCTTTGTTTTTTTTAATATAGTGTTTAATTTATTCCCGTTAAAAACGGGAATAAATTAAACACTATATTAAGAAAAACAAAGACTATATATTGAAAAATGTCGTTGCTCTAATAAAAATACAAGCGCTATAAATAAGCAACAAACGCTATATATAAATAACAAATGCTATATTAAGTAACACACGCTATATATAAATGACATGTGCTATACAGAATTAACAAACGATATATATAAGTAACATATGCTATAAAGAATTAACAAACGCTATATATAAGTAACATATGCTATATTTAAATTACAAATGCTACATTAAATATTACTTAGATTTGCAAAATAACCTCAACATCAATAAAAAAGTTTAAAAAGACGGATTTAAAATTATAGGGGAAATGGACAATAATCAAACGGATACAAATAAATAAACATTCTGTATTTTAACTTTATAACCAAATATGAATAAGATAAAACAATAATCAAACGGATACAAATAAATAAACATTCTGTATTTTAACTTTATAACCAAATATGAATAAGATAAAACAATAATCAAACGGATACAAATAAATAAACATTCTGTATTTTAACTTTATAACCAATATTTCCATCACTGTCTTTATAATTTATGGGGTCGTTGCGCTCAATCAAATTTACTATTTTCAATAATAAATATTAAAAGATTATATAAAAACAAGGCCAAAACACATTTTTTTAATTCAAAAACGATTACAGTATTTTTTTTAAAAATTGGGAAAAATAGCGTTTTTTACGCGCCACAGAATCTCCACAACGCTTAAGACGTCAACTTTTTTCAGATTAGACAAGGACAACCTATTGTCAGATATCTGTATTTATCTCTTTCTATCGCACACAACTTATTAGAAATGTCAAATGACAGCTACTGGTATAGTGTTGCTTTTGTTAAAAGTGCACTTGATATTAATAATGTAATAGTGGACATTATATATATTTTATTATTATTATTATATATTTTATTATTATTATACATTTTATTATTATTATTATAAAGACATATTTATTTATTATATATATATTATTATTATAGGTATCGGAGGTGTTAGCCGACGTATATGTTTTTGATATTGCTAATAGAATCGACTAGTTTTTGATTTAGCCACAAGATGGTACTCTAGAATGGTTGACGTCACAAATTTCAAAATTTGAATTTGACCTTCGACTTCAATAATTTTTTTCTAATTAAATACAAATAATTTAACATTAATATCTATATATATGTAATTGTCTAAATATATATTTTTCATTAAAAAAATAAAAAAAATGAGCGCAACGACCCCATTGCACTTATTGCGGAAACACTATCCGGGAAAGAGCATTCCTTGTTCCATATTATGGGTGTTCTCTTCTTCCTTTTCTTGGGAACTTCGTTTTCCACTTCTTCATCGGACATAATATTCCGTAACATATTCTTCCATCTAGTAGAGGATTAGATGTAAAATTATTTTATTACAGCAATTTAAATTAAATTTACAAAAATAATTAAATTAAACATACCTGTGAATATATTCTATCCTGCAATTGAAGACAAATATTTCAGACGCAGGTGCTTCGATGTTTTGATTTAGTTTGTGAGGTTAGGACGCGGGACATTTCACTAGACATGAATATAGCAGAAATCTATAAGTTTAATAAAATTGTATATATAGCAGAATTGTTTTACATATATAGTAATATGTATTTCAATTTATTATTAAAGATTTATAGCAAATTGTTTTAATTTTTATAGTGTTTATCATTTCATAATATAGTATTTGTAAATTTCTTATATAGCGATTTTATATATTATATATAACGTTTGTAATTCTTATTATAGCGTTTGGTATTTGAATATATAGCGGTTTATTGGTACCCGTTAAAAACATTCTCTGACTTGTATCAATACGGATTGCTCATCTCTGATTGGCCATTATTTCACTTTGAAATTGTCGTAAGATGCTCATAAGATAAAAATATGAGTTAGAAAGTGATAGAATGATACTTCTCTGACTACATGTATAAATATATTATAAAAATTATTTTGTTTGTAAAAACCAACAGACAAAATTTACGCAAAATTACGCAATTTATTTAACGAAAATATTTCTTTAAAATAAAACTATTGCAAGTCAGATAAGTATTGACATAGAATTTGATTTATTGAGTTGAGCAAATAAATAATACTTTACTATATTTTCATTATATTGAATATAGTTGACATATAAATGTATTAAACAAATGAATTTAATATTTCTGTTAATGCATACATACATACACAATCACGCCTTGTACCTAAAAGAATGTGGCACAAACTTTTTTCGTCATCCCGAAATTTGTCGCCTCCAAACATTCCTATCCAGCACAAGCAACTTTCGCTTCATTCACATTCATAATTCCACTCTCATATATGCTCTTTTATTCCTACTACTTGGAAACTTTCGCTCACGCAAGCCACTCTCTCAATCATACCACTCCAGTCATCGGACGTCCACGCAAACGTATACCATCAAAATCATTCAAATAAATCTTTTTAACCAAACGTTCATTAGACGCATTCGCTGAAAATGTCCGAACCATCTTAACTGACTAATACCAACTTTTGCTACAACATTTTTTTCAATTTCACACTCATCTTACACTAATCTATTTCGTAGCCGATCACTCCTATTTACACCACATACCTCACGTAAAAATCTCATTTCCACAGCAGTCATTTTCCTTTTATGCTTTTACAACCAAACCCAACATTCACTACCATATATCAACGTAGGCACCAAAACTGTACGGAGAAAAATGTATTGTATGCAGTACAATTATTATAATAGTAAGTATAATATTTTTTTGTAACCGAGTGACAACAATTTGGAAATTGTACTATGTACAATTTAAGTTTATTGAACATTTTAACAAGAAGTTATTGTAAAAAAATATGTACAATGTTCATATTATATGTAGTATAATATAATTTATTATGCTATTATCAACTATGTATTATACCCACTATTATATAGTTTATATAGTTTTATAGGATGGGATTTGTAATAGAAATGAAATTTGTTTAGTATCATTACAATAATTATTTATTATAATGTTTTTACCACTTTGACTGCAAGGAAAAAGTGGTATAGCGTTTGGTACGGTGTCTGTAACATTTTCAAAAAAAAAATTTGTATACAGAAATCCTTCATATAGCCTCTAGATGACGAATCTGAACTTGGTTTATGTGGGTGTATATATGTGCGTCGTGAGCTCGCTCGCTCGGTCGTAAAACAAAATTTTGTGATCGCAACACCTCCTAGACGGTTCAACCGATTTTGATGAAATTTTCAGGATAAATTTATCTAATGCCCAAGATGGTCATGTGGTTTTGGTTTTTTCCAGTGATGCCAACTTTCTGAGAAAAAAATTACTAAATTTTTTAAAAATTTATTGTGGCTACATTATTTATCCGATTTTGATCAAATTTTCAGGAAAGATTCCCCTAGTGCCCACATACATTTCGTAATTTTAATAAAATACAGTGTTGCTAACTTTCTGAGAGAAAAATTACTAAAAAATTTAAAAATTTATTACGGCCATGTTGTTTAGCCGATTTTGTTCAAATTTTCACAAAAGATTCTTCTGGTATCCATATAAATTAGATAATTACAACAAAGTACAGTGTTGCCAACTTTGTGAGAAAAAAATTACTAAAGTTTTTAAAAATTTATTATGACGTTATTTAACCGATTTTAATCAAATTTTACTTTTTTATCTATGAATAAAACCATGATAAAACATGGATAAAACTACCTGTTGTTGACCGAAAACTAACTAGACAACGAAATGCGTACTGAAGTTGGTAACAGGCAGGGGAATAAAATTTCTAGAGATACTATATAATGTAATAATTATATATTTTATTATTATTATTCTAATTATTATTGTATTATTATTATTTAATTATAATTATATTATTATATTTTTATATTATAGTATCTCTAGAGATTTCGAGATTTCTACACTGTGCTGACATCTTACGTGAATTTTATCAACATTCAATGACATTTTGTCAAATGTCAAATATATAACCAATTTTTTAAAGTTGCATATTAAAAATACATGTTAAATTTTATTTATAAATGGCTTTACAAGCATCTATAACATTTCCTCGTGAAATATGTGAAAATATATTACGATTTTGTAATGGATTTACATTAATACAAGCTAAACTTGCCTGTACGGAATGGAAAGATATTGTTAAATATTTAGAAAAGGTATCGTTTATATTTAGATTTTTATTTTATTTTTTAACAGAATATTTATTTCAGAAATATAATATATGGAAAACTTGTTGTTATAATGATATACCACAAAATGTATTATATTCGATTATGCGAAGTTTTTCCGGCACAAATGATGCCAGCAAATGGAGAATTATTTTTAAAAATTATTATTCTTGGAGAGATTTACGAATAATAAATTCCGAACTAATAAAAAACAACGATATGTGTTTTGTTCAGCCTATTACATGCGCAAAAATTTCTGGTACGTATCTATATCAAATGATATTCGGAGTCAAATAGTTGAATATAATATTTCTCTAATAAGTAAAAAAATGAAACGGCTTTAGGTTGTAGTTCTGTATAAATATTTATTAATAATCAACGTTTCGACAAAATCTATGTACGTCTTCATAAATATTAATACAGAACTACAACAACTTAAAGCCGTTTTATTTTTATCTAATGAGTTTTAAAAGCTTTTTTACTATGTTAGTTCATTTCATTTTTAATACAGACAACAAAATAGCTTATGCAACATTGTCAGGAGAAATTATTATTATAAATGAATTACATGAATATTGGGATAGTTATAGTGTGGGTAATTTGAGCTATATAGAAAACCTATAATTTGTAAATGGTAACTTAAACAAATAATATGCTTTTGGAACATTATTAATTTATCACTATTTTATAGAGAATCACATATATGATGATGATGATGATGAATACAGCTATAAACATTCTCATATGATTGTAATATGTCCAAAAAGATTTCAATTATTAAAATTAACTCCAAGATTTGATTTCATAGAAGAATATGTATATATATACAGGCTGTCCCCGGATGGGGTTGCCCACTCTTGTAAACTTTTTTATTTTGGAGTTTTCGGCAAAATGTTATTCTTTATAAAAAGTTTTGCTTGGCCTGAAACTTATTTTTAGCCTACTTTCGATTTTTTAAAATCAAGTAGGCCTTTCCAGTTGAGCAAAAACTATTTTCATTTTAGGTAAAGTACCTTTTCTGTTCACAGTATGCCAAAATCTTGTTAAGAAAAGTTGTTCGGAATGAGAAGTTATGGCCATATGCAAATAAATATAATAATAATAATAATAATAATAATAATAATTTAGAAGACAATTTGGAAAATTGAAAACAAAAAATCATAGAAGCTGTTGCTAGTGTGAATGAAGAAATGCTTTCATCGATCTACCTAGAATTTAGAACCCGAATAGAAGAATGCGTACTAAGAGGAGGATATTACGTGGAATAATTTCAATGTTTAGAATTTATTTTGTTTTTTGTTATGTTGTATTAAAGAATAAAATATCCTAGATATGATGTATGCATAGTTACAGCAATTGTTTACTGCAGTTCGTTCTATTTTTCCATTACATCATGCGAAGTTTACGCAATTTTATAATATCGTTCAAATAGCAGTACTTGACCTACCGTATTTTGATAATAATCAATATGGCGTCGACAATAGCAAAAAGATCTTTATTATTAATTCTGCGACGAAAATTTACATAACTCAATAACTTTTCGAATTTTATCAAAGTAGGACTATCATCCTGAAAATTTGCATATGGCCATAACTTTTCATACCGAACAACTTTTCTTAACAAGATTTTGGCATACTGTGAACAGAAAAGGTACTTTACCTAAAATGAAAATAGTTTTTGCTCAACTGTAAAGGCCTACTTGATTTTAAAAAATCAAAAGTAGGCTAAAAATAAGTTTCAGGCCAAGCAAAACTTTTTATGAAGAATAACATTTTGCCGAAAACTCCAAAATAAAAAAGTTTACAAGAGTGCGCAACCCCATCCGGGGACACCTGTATATATCACATGTTAGGTAATTTATTGTTATAATTTATTCAAAATTAGAATTTAACTCGGGGTGGGCAATGGTCCCTGCATCAGATGTCCTCCTCGAAACCATTTACTTTCCATCCGAAACATTTTTTTGTCCGATGCACAATTTTAAAGTTATTGCAAGTGGTGAATTAAAATGGGACACCCAGTGTTTAAGTTTAAACTATATTTATAATTAGTTGAAAGTCTTAAAATAATAAAAATAATTTGTAATATGTCAGTTAATTTTTAGTGTTTAGTGTATATATATATATATATATATATATATATATATATATATATATATACATTCACGTCATATACCCAGAAAAGTGTGGTACAAATTTTTCATTTAAGGAGAAATTAGTTTCCGCCAAACATTCCTATCCAAAACCACACTTAAATTAAAATAAAGCTAAATACGTATTTCGGAAGCTAAGCTTCAATCTTCAGTAGCTAAATAAATTTTACAAAAATTCTTACCTGTGATCCAAAGTACATCAGTGATCTTTGACAAGTGTTTATGTTCTTCGGATCACAGTTAAGATTTTTTGTAAGTTTTATTTAGCTACTGAAGATGGAAGCTTAGCTTTCGAAATACGAATTTAGCATTATTTTAATTTAAGTATGGTTTTGGGATTTTTTTATAATATTATTTTTATTTAAATTTCGCCACAGTAAGTAGATCATTTTCTAATCTTATATTCCTATCCAGATAAGTAATTTCCGCTTCATGCACAGTTATGATAATTTAAATTTGCACTTTTTTCTTGCCAGTTGGAAAAATTCGCTAACGCCAAACACTTTCAATTCTACCTTCCCATCTATTCATTAAATATTCACTGAAGATGGCCGAACAAACCATCTTAATCTAACACCAACTTTCGCAACAACATTTTTACCAATTTTACAACTGTTCATACACCAATTTATTTTTATTTTTTAAATACTATATCTTACTATAGGTTCATTCCAATTTATTATCAAATCAGTTCAACAGTCGATAGGAAAAAACATGAATGAATCAAAAGTGAAAAAAGCAAAAACAAATCCCTATTTTTCGTCTGTGTTAAAATCTAATTTTGAATTCATCTATAACACACTTTGTGTTTTATAATATAAATATATATATTTCGAAATTACAGTGTTTATGATAAATACGTTTGCTATGCTGCTTGTGACGGATTAGTGAATGTACTGGAAATGGAAATTAACGAAACGAATGAAGCTAGATTAAGTATAATTTCTAGTTGTCAATTATATTCACTAGCACCAATTCGATCATTATGTATTTTTAGCGATATGGTTACAGTAGATATTGTGCGGCAAAAGATGGCCAACAATTGCCATTTGCATATGGTATTGTAGATCGATACTGGATGTTTTATAACAAAGTTATTTTTTGTACCAGTAAGTTTTACGTAACGAAATTACAATTTGCGACTTGCCACAGGAAAAGGAACCTTATCTTAAAGTGATTTCAGTAAACAAAATTATTGGATTATTGCATTAAGGGGGCATTCCTTAATTCTTTATAAGCTTATAGTCTGTAGATTATCCTTGTGAAACGATTTGGTCGAACTCGAAGTCCTACTATGCTTGAGCGCAACGCGTCTAGCACCACGTCTATACTTTTGTAAAACTTTAAACGCGTTTTACTGAAAATGACTTTTTTTAATCTGGGCGGGAGCAAAACGCGAAAACTATCAAACCAATCTTGATGCGATTTTTTTAAAATTAAACAGAACACAATTTATTGGAACTTGAACCACTTTCAGCCATTTTTATGAAGAATAAGTATTTTTTAAAGTGTGAAAATTTTTGTTAAAAATTGACCTCCAGATAATCTCATCTATTTTCATAATTCGTAAATAGAATTTATATCAGATGACTACGACGACTTCGATCCACGTCAGCAATACACCAGTGAAGAAATTTAAAAATAATCTTCAAATGACAGCAAATAAGATTGAAAAAACCCGGAGGTAAAATTTGCGTTCCAATCCCAGAAAAAAATGCTGAAAAACACCCTATTTTCGGTCTTCAGAAAGAGAATGCTCCCTGAAATGCTACCCTACATTCTTTCTGTGTAACTAAAACCAATTTTAATTTATTTTTCAACGCTAGATAGTTTTTTTACACTTTTTAGTATTATTTAGATCAAGCATGTCAAACTTGCGGCCCGGACAGAATAAATAAGCGGCCCGGACACAATAAATAATAAGATAAAGTTTTGTGAAATGAAGCTAAGACTTATTCTCAAATTGAAATTAATTTTACGTTAATATTAGGCCTGACAAAGATTTAAAGATTTTACGTTTTTAATCTTGGTGATATAACATTTGTAATAAACAAATGAGGGCAAAGAGGTGTCAAATATCGGGAAAAAAGTATAATTAATTTTGTTTTGTTAATTTTTACACTATTTAAAATAAATTCATTCTATGATTATGAGACTTTTTATTTTTTGCGGCCCATTTAAATTTGAACCTTCATTTTTTGGCCCAGAGAAATTTACGAGTTTGACATGCTTGATTTAGATATTTGTTATTCAAAAATGTAAAACTTTAAACGCACGTTTTCTCAGAATACACTTTCGAATTCAAACAGTTTTTGGAATATTGGTTTTCTTTCCAGTGATACAAATAACTCAATATTGACTTGGATACAAGATAAAGTCCTTTTTTCTGTGTCAGATCACTTTTATATTTTCGATTATAAAAAGAAAACTAATTTTGTTTTAGCAAATACATATTTACATATTACAACCATCAATGAAAGGGAAGAAGAAATAATATCGAAAAAAATCAATTGTATGTTAACTTTTGGATCTCCTATATGTGAAATATATCTTCACGGCGATGTACTGATAATTTCAACTACTCTTGGAATGGTATACGAAGTATATAAAGAATAATCAATTATTTGTTAACTTATTATTTTATTTATTTAGATCTATATGTACTATGTACAAGATTGGGTTATGTTTGAATTAGATAAATACGATATAAAAATATATATATCGAGCACGCAAATTTGTGGAATATATGTACAAGAACTTGAAAATTAACACAGAATCATATTAACAATGGAAGATAATGTTGCACAGTTTTTTATATATACGTAATTAGTTTTTTTATATAATATTTATATACATTTATAGCTCCTTTTGAAGCTACTTCTAGATAAAAATGCGTATATTTTTTAAAAATTTCATAACTGTAACTAGTTATGACTTACTGCGTCCCGACAAAATTTGTCTTGGATTTTTAATATTGTAAATTGTTTTTTATGTTTGTACAAAAATTTATAAACTAGTAAATTGGTTAACTAGTGTCTAAACAAAATTTTACAATTATTTACAAATTTTACAATTATTCAGACGTTTATGACTTGTTTTTTTTTTTCTAATATAATAATTAAGGCTAACGCGATTGATGTTACATCTAATAAAATTCTAACGGCTACAGTTCCGTTAGAAAGCATTTTCGGACATATGTTTATTTGAAGTTTTTTATTTAGATTACTCATAGGAATCATCCGGTGTAGTTTTTTTCCTCAACGTCATAAATCACCTTTATTATTAAAATACTTTAGTATTAAAATAAAAAGTTCTGCTATAATTAAAAATTCCACGTTTCGACACACAAAACGAGCAAAATAATTTTGTATTATATTTTATGATATATGTATGTTTTTTTTTTTTTAATTATTATATGTGATAAGAAAAAGGAGGTATATTGAAAATGAATAAATTTTAAATAAAATATATTATTTGTAGAAACTCTTTTTAACCCAAACAAAACAGGCATTGGCCATCTATTGATTTAAATTTTAAATGAACAAGCTGTCAAGTTTTGTAACCTTTTAAAATTCGAAATGACAGTTGACACATGAAATTAACTTTTATATTTCTTTTACTAATAATTAAATGAAAGAGTTTATAACTATTCAAGGTATATATATATATATATATATATATATATATATCGTTTAATTAAGTTATAATTATATTATTCATTCAATATTTATGTTAGTGGGACAATGTGGCAATCAGATCGGAAGTACATTTTGCCTCTAATTTTACAAGAATACGGTGTAAATAATGTACACGGCGGAATATCCAGACAAAACTCAGCTACATGTAAGATAGATATAAGTGAATCATTTTATAGCTTTTTCTCAGTTGAAGATACTAATTTTGATGGAAGCCTTTCAAACTTTTCCGATTTGAAAAAATTCAATATTAAAGCTAGGGTAAATATTTTTTATATTATATTGAGATCCCAATTAGTTCTCTTATATATTTATATTTAGGCAGTATTAATTGATATGGAAAATGGAGTAGTGGATAGATATCACAACGGACCATTAAAAAGTCTTTTCGATTCGTCGTGTACGATAAAGAATTATCCAGGATCTGGTAATAACTGGGCTGAAGGATTTTTCACACATGGTAGTGAATATCAAAGTATAATTGAGAAAACTTTGAGAAAAATGGCAGAAAAATGTAATAATTTAGTTGGAATTCTTATACTTTATTCCGTTGGAGGAGGAACTGGCTCAGGTTTAGGATCATTTGTTTTACAATTAATAGAAGAATTATTTCCTAATATAGATAGGTATTTAAATATAATCCGAATTCGTATTAGGTAATTTTATTTAAGAAATCTATTTTTCGAAGATTTATAACTTGTGTGTATCCAAATAATACTGAAGACGTGATTACTTGTCCGTATAATATGACACTATCAACGAAATATTTAACCGATTATGCAACGTGTGTTTTTCCCGTTGAAAATCGAGCCCCTATTCCTAATTTTCAGAAATGATAGAGTGCACTTAGAGAAACATTTTTTATTAATAAACTAGTGTCCGGAAATTTCTCGGTGCCAGGATACATACACTAGATATCGTTAAAAACAATCTTAATTATTACAACATCAAAGAGTAGTTAAGTTAAGGAACAGTTTATTAGAAATATAGTGCTTTAAACTTCATAAAAATTGTTTGAAGTTACGACCACCATTTTCGATACACAAGTTGTAACACGATGTACAATCGACTGCCGAAAAAAAAAGAAAAAAAATTTTTTCTGGACACTAGTTTATTAATAAATTTTTTTTCTTTATATGCCGTCTATCATTTCTGAAAATTAGGAATAGTTATTCTGTTACACCTGTATATTTTTTAAATGGATATATACATTAGTTGGAAATTTTAATCAGTATGTATACTTGTGTATCAAATATCGTTCAATTATTCTATTGATATTTACAATATGATCGATAACTTATCTAATACATCGTTTCAACCGCGCTATTTCAAATCAAATGACGCAATTTTACTTCTTTCATTGTATCTTCGTATATTATTTTTGTTTAAAAGCATGTACCTATTCTGTGTGATATAAATATGTTTACAGTAATTTATAAATAATTGTTTTCTATACTTTCAGATTAATTATGCTATGGCAGTTGCGAAAGATATTAACGATGCATTTGACGATATTTTACTTTCCGAAGAGCGTATAATAGAAAACGCTTACCACGAAGGATTGGAAAAAGAGAAAGCAGAAGGTAATGCAGAAGGATATCATTTGGGCTATCATCGAGGAGCCGAAGTCGGAGCTGAATTGGGCTACTACTTAGGTGTAATTCAATCATATTTAATCGATGAAAATATTAAACAACACAAAGTTTATTCGCATTTAACCAAGTTACAAGAGTTAATCGAAACATTTCCAAAAACAAATGATAGCGATTATGATATATTAGGTAAAATAGATGAAATTAGAGCATTATATAAAAAGGCTTGTTCTCAATTGAAAATTAGTGGTACTTATCCAGAATCAGATAAATTGAGTTTTTAACAATATACAATATGATGAGGCATCAAATCATTAATAGGTTAGATCAAATTATCAGTTATTTAGACCAATTTTTACTACTGGTAAATTGTCATATGGTCGATTTCTTTACCAAAAATTTATTCGAAACATGTATCCCGAAAGATATACAGGAAGAAATTACTAATCTAGGTTACGAAAATGTTTTAAATCTAATTTTAAATCCCAGTAAACTGCATAATCAGTGTCCTAATCTAGAAAAATTTATGCATAACTGTAAATCAAATAGTTTAACATATTTTAATAATGTGTGTTTGGATTTAAAAGACTTGCAAACACAACTAACTCGTATGGGTTGTGATAATCTTGCTGGTGTAAAGTGGAACCAATTCATGTCTTCGAAAAAGTCACACGAAGTATAAAACATGAGTGAAATAACTACAGCTATAAGCAATATATCGAAAATAACTCATTTTGTCGATATTGGTGATGGTAAAGGCTATTTAAGTTCAACATTAGCTTTTCACAATGGACTGAAAGTGTTGGGGATTGATTCATCCGATGTGAATACCAAAGGTGCGGCTAAACGTCTCGGTAAAATAAATAAACATTATAAGACTCTGAATAACACCAACGAAATTTACAAACAAGTAACTCAGTTTGTCTCGGAACAAGTTGATTTAACCAGCATGGTTAAACAAAATTTTCTTAATGAAGATTACCATCCTAGCTTGTATATAGTTGGTTTACATACTTGTGGAAATGTGGCACCGACCTGTCTGAAGATATTTCATAAAGATGTTGCAGTGAAAGCCATATGTAATGTTGGATGTTGTTACCATTTAATCGAAGACTTTCCTATGAGCAAATTTCTGGCAGAGAAAAATTATAGCTTAGCAAGAAACGCGCGTTTGTTATTTTGTCAATCATTGGAACGAAATCTAAATGGAACTGAATTACCTAGCACGATTCTTTTTTACCGATCACTACTTCAAATATTAATTATGGAATATTGTCCACATTTAGCTGAACAGCAAGTTGGAAGATTTAATAAAAAGGATGTAACATTTGTAGATTATGTACGTAAGGCTATAAAGAAAATGCAAGCTGATCTAGTAGAGATTCCGGAAGACAAATTAATTGCATTTTATGATAAACATAAACATTTGGAAGTGAAATTACAGAGATTTTATTTATTTAGAACACATTTGGCTCCTATAACAGAAGCAATAATTTTACTGGATAGATTTTTATATTTACATGAACTCAATTATAAAAAATCATTTCTTGTACAACTTTTTGATCCGGTTATATCTCCGAGATGTTATGGTTTAATAGCGTTTGAAAATTAAAATTGAAGACCCTTGCTGCAACAACGGAATAAGTCCAATTTTATGCAAATTAGAATATCAGCGGTTTTTAAAAGAGTTGATATTGCTTTATCGTTTGGTGCAACAACGGATATTAAATGTGTGAAAATAAAAACAATTTAAATCCAAAATGATATTTATTTCTCTGTATTCTGCATAAATAACACCATAATCAGCTGATATCAAAAACAATTAAGTGTAAGTACATAACTATTTTATCCTAATTATTTTGATATAAGTATTTATTTATGTAACACAACAGTATTTCCATTTCATGTCATAGAAGCAAATTCTGAATCTATAATTTTCAAGCGCAATCTAAAAATAAATAATTTAAAAAAAAATATATTATTTAATTCGAATCTAATTAGTTTATCTAAAAACTGACATTTTATGACGTAAATTGAAAATACCAATTGACATTCAAAATCTCGAATGTCAAAGAACAAATGGCTCACAGAGCCATCATCTCACTGAGATAAAATCAAACTACAAAAATACGAATTAAATATATTCAATTGATTAAAAACAGAAAAAATAAAAACAGTTTATACAAGTTTTAAAATCTGTATTTCATGCGTACACACATTCAAAACAAATCATATTCGCATCTTTCATACAATAAAACAATTTTTCCGTAAAATAAGTAAGAAACAAATTTGTGCATTTTCTATGTACATATAAGTAAAGTATTTTAGGAATACTTTCGATAATATTTTTCTAAATTATTACAATTTTTTTTAATTAAAATTATAAGATTATTTCAGCGAAATTGTGCCCGCAATTTGCTGTAAAAACTATAAGCCAAACTTGTTAGATGTTACGTCATAAAAGAACGTTGAATCAGAAATGTATGACATTTTTCAAGTTTGACTTCTACTATAATTTCAACAATACCATATAAAGATTCTTAATCATTTAAAAAAATATTATCGATAGTAATCTATAATAATAATAATAATAATAATAATAATTATATAATTATATATATATATATATATATATATATATATATATATATATAGGATGATTTATTAGCTCTGTAACAAACTTTTGACAGGTGAAAGCCGATTCATTTAAGACATGATAAAAATAAAATTAACTGTGATAAAAACAAAAATTATTCAAGTCATACTCCCAAAGTTTCTTATCATAGTTCTGTATCAAAAAAAGTTTATACATACCACTAAAGATTACGTACATATAATTTTTGTGTTTTTGTTGGTTGTGAACTGTGTTAAATTTTTAAAAACTTATAATTCCTTAATTCAGATTTTAATGTTGAGATTTTTCCCAAAAATTCAACTCAATCAAAAACTCAATCATTGAATCAGTTCACATATATGGTTAACGTATTTCACTCTTAATTAAGACTATTCATATTACATTTTTTTTTTTGAAAAATCGAATCACATTTCATCTATCAAAATAATCACCCTGTTAGTAAATAAAAATTTCGAATCAGCTAGAAATATCATTAAGATTCATAATCATCATTCCAGTTTACATGATATATTCTTTATTATGTCAGTTCTTCTCGTTGAGTTTTAACTTTTTTTATAAAAATACTCTAAGTAATATGCCCGTTAAAGGGCATAGCGCCGATCAACACTAAATCAGTTTATTATTGTATTTAGTAGGGGATGGAGAAGAACGTTTGGGCAAGGCATAGGCGCACGGCAATTAGCCCCCGATTTCCAATCCCACCGTTCACCGATCTCTGCATGCAACAGCTGCTACTAAGGCTGCATCACGATCGCTACCGTCTTCAGATAACATCAGATCAAACTGTAAAAGAATTTTATTACAAAATTAATTTTCATTTCAATTATTTGTGGAGTCATATCTTATCTTCTTCAGCTTATTAAATATTGATTAGAACACTCCACATTTAACGTTGAAAGTAACTCAGAATTACTGAATTTTGAATTATGTAGTTTATAAATCATTTTAAAAGTATTTTTGATAAAAATCATTTTTAAATGTGAGATTAATATAAAAGTTATGTGGTATATATTAATGAACATTTAAATATTTTAATGAATGCCACACAGTGGTATAAATCCTGAATTTTGGTGGACAAAATTTCAGATGAAATGGGGCTTCTAAATGTGATTTTGATCTTAAACAATGATTTTTTCATCATATTATTAAAACTAGAATTATTGAGTGCTTTTATAACTACATTGTACAGGGTGGGCAAATTTGGACGTTTTCATAGGGGAACTCGGAAGCTATAAAAGATATGGAAAAATGGACCGCGCATCCTTGATCGCTTTTTTTGAGAGAAACTCAATTATGAAAACAAAAATTAGCTATCGTTTTTTGTTTTCGAGTTATGGCGAAAAGTTCGCTTTTTCCGTATTTTGATAAATGGCGATATCTCGATGGTTTTTTAAATTAGATGAAAATAATTTTCACATTCTTAAGGCACTTTTTTGAGTAGAATGAAATGGTCTTAACGGATATTATAAATCTCCGTTAATTCTCAAGTTATAACATAAAGTTGTGTTTTTTACAATCGACTGCCGAAAAAAAAAAAAAAATTTCCGGACACTAGTTTATTAATAAAAATTTTTTCTTTATGTGCCTTCTATCATTTCTGAAAGTTTAGGAATAGTTATTCTGTTACACCCTGATAACGAAACCATAAAACGATTCTAACTTTAATAATATTATAAACATTTCAGAAACTGTATATTTCAAAAATATTCTAGTATTTTTTCTTGTAATTAAAATTAATTTACATACCTTTTGTTGCAGATTTAATTTGGTATATATCAGTTAAGATGGCGGCGACCTTATGAGACACACAGTGCAATTCGTAAGTATGTTTTTGGTTTGCCAAATTAGAATCTACAATTTTTGTACAATATTATTATTTTTGCGCAACAGGCAAGGTTTTTTTTAGGCGTGTTAAAAGTAAAAAAAAAACTCATTAGTTTTATTTGCATTTACTAATATTGACTGTTAGTTAATTGTACTATTTTTAAAATAAAATATAAAATTAAATGATTAAATGAAATAGGAAAATAAGATATGAAATACATAAAAATTACTCAATATTTTGACGTTTTTGTATATGTAATAGTTTTGTTCAAGCCAAAATGCCTGTTAGTATGAAACTGTCAGATGCATGCGCAGTTTGATTTTTAGCTTGCAATTTTAAACATTTGTGAACACTTAAATCAAATTGCGCATGCTCATGATTATTTCCAAGGGTTTCAAACTCTTTCGTAAACAAAATTAATTTATAATTTTATATAAAACTATTGTACAATTTTTACTTTATTAATATTATAAATATATGTATATTTTAAAAAGATTCTAGTATTTCTTGTTTTGGATACATTTTACCTACCTTTTGTTATAGATATTAGGTTAGATAACAGTCAAAATAGCGACAGTGCAATTCTTCAATGTATTCTTGAATTTCCAAATATGAACTTATAACTTTATGTACAATATTATTATTGACATAACTATATTTGAAACCTTCAGATGATTTTAATTTTAATAATGTTACAGATATTACAAAGACCATCATACTTAAAACTATTTTATAATTTTTTTTTTATTTTGAAATTCATTAAATCAAAATTTATTTACACACCTTTTGTTACTGATACCTGCCAGTTGCGTCCGTAAGCTAAGTGATAAGTTAAGGGTTGCTAAGGGAGATAGTCAATCGTATTTGTCCTTAATAAATTGGTGAAAATAAGTAGATTGTATATTACTTTTCTATAATTCCAGGAACATAACTTATTATGGAAAATTTCTATTTATATTAAGGATTAGGTTATAGTTATTGCATCAGTTGGTACCAGTAATAATCTTTACCCGTTTTCGGATGTTAATTGATGTATGCCTTGAAATGGAACTAAAGTAAATCCGAAATCTAACAACAAGGTCGGGACTCAACTAACATAGATCTGAAGTAACAATAGGGTGATAGATAACAGTTAAGATGGCGACTGTATGAGACAAAGTGCATATAGTATATTTGTTGCTTGTCAAATATCAACTTGTAACTCTTATACAATTTTATTATTGATATAATTATGTTTGAAACTGTCAAACAAATTTAATTTTAATAATATTACAGACATTAGAAAAACATGCATACTTAAAACAATATTATATATTTTATTTTATTAAAAATTGGTTAAATTAAAATTTATTTACGCACCTGTTGTTGAAGTAGGGTGATACGTATCAGTTAAGATGGCGATCGTGTGAGAAAATATCCAATTATTACCTAAAACTCTTGCACAATGTTAAAGACAATATAACACAAATAAACTGTATTTTCTTTATTTAAATGTGAAAACAATTCTATGATTTTTCTTTTAATGATATTAAAACTATTTGTGTTGTAATAAATTTAATAATATCTATTAAATATTAATTGTAAAATTAAAAATTAAACTTACTTTGCCTTTCTACTTGTATATGGATTAGAAAATTGTTTTATATTGTATAATATAAATACAGAAAATAAAAAATTATGTTTGTAAAATCTATCTATAGGTATTCGTATTAAGAATTGAAATTTATTTCGTGCATATAATACACGATAAAAAATTTTCTTATCTTTTTCGATAAGATTATTTATTTTTTATTTGATAGTGTCAATAATAAAAAATATACTGATATAAGTAATCAATCAACACAATATGTAAAAAATATATTTATTTATTAAAATACAAATACAATTAAATAATAAACACATTATAAAGAACCGATTTGATTTAATTTCTCTAGTTCTTTATTATTTTGTTTGTCTTTGTAGTTTTTGGCAAATATTTTATGGACAATAGGACTCAGTAATTTCTTGTCGACAAATTTCCTCTTGCCATTTTTGTTTGTATAGTAACTTATCGGAATAGCAACAAATGCTGCTATAAAAAATCCCGTTAGAAAGAAATTGTAAAATAATATTCTATAAATAATTAATGGAGGATCTGCTACTGGTATATTTTCAACTCTGTAAAGATTAAAAATAGTATATTATATTACAAAGAGCAGAAAGCGGTCTTTATTGTTTATATTGAGCGAGATTTAAAGTCAAGTAATTTGGGCGAAATATAAAAAGAGCATTGGCGCAGTCAAGATTCTGTCTTGGGGGGGGGGGGCAAGGATTTTATCTTGGAGAAGCAAAAAAAAAAAGGAAATACTAACCAAATTTCCACTTTATCATACATGAATCGAATAATTAATAGTTTAAAATAATGAATGTTGGCTCAATATTTTAGGGTAAATAATTGTAGCGTTAGAAGAGACTGCTGAATATATCACTAAACGAATAAAAATTGTGCTAATTCTGCTAGCCTTGAGGGGGGGGGGGGTCGCTTCCCCCCCATTGGTTGCGCCACTGAAAAAGAGCATTTGACTTCAAGTGATATGCTATTTTTACTACTTTGACTGCAAGGAAAAAGTGATTAAACGTTTGGTACGGTGTCTGTAACATTTGCAAAAAAAATTAAAAAAATTGTATGGAAATCCTCCATATAGCCTCTAGATGACGAATCTGAACTTAGTTTATCTAGGTGTATGGATGTGCGTCGTCAATTCGCTCGATTGCCGCTCGCTCGGTCACTCGGTCGTTAGTCAAAATTTTGTGATCGCAACTCCTCCTAGACGGTTTACTCGATATTAATGAAATTTTCAGGATAAATTTATCAAGTGCAAAAAAATAAATGCCGAGAAAAAAATTACTAAAATTTTTTAATTTCTTATGGCTACATTATTTATCCGATTTTAATCAAATTTTCAGAAAAATTTCTATTAGTACTCACATAAATCTGATGAGACCTGTCGAGTGCTAATGTCATCATTTATTGCAAAAGGTGGTGACGGTTGTACGATGTTTAGCTATAATTTGAAAAATTGTAAAATAGGACCGATAAAAATCGGTGTTTTTGTGAAATACCTGGGGAAAATGTCACCGGTAACCGGATTAAATGGTCGAATTATTATTCGCTCTTAACATACAAATTCCATATAATTTACTGAGTTTCTTTGTAGTTGTTTTAGAAAAAAAAATATTTTTATATGTTATATAGAGGGTGAATTTTTATAACGAGTGTATTAACAGTGTTTAATAGTTTGTTAGGGGGTCATTTTAAATGAAAAGTGTTAAAATATTCAGTGTGTTTAAGTGAATTATCAGAACTTATCTAATCGTAAGTAGACAATTCACTGAGAAGACAGCTGCATATATGCAACCAGTTTAACAGAAGCAAGTAAAGTTGGTTGCCACCTCGTTAGGAAAGTTTTTTTTACACGATAATGATATTACTTTAAATAAAACAAAGCATCGAAAATTATTTTTGCGAAAAGTTTTTTTGACAATTACTTAAAATTATTTATTAAGCACTTTTGATAGTTTATTTAATAATATAATAAATATGATAAAAAATTGAAGAAATATTTACATTTGATGAAAAAAGTTATTTTTAAAATAATAATAAAAGTTTTATAAAAGAAAATATACCTATATGTAATATAGAATGATTTATAACGAGTTTACTAAAATTTTAACTATTTGTTAGAGGGTTATTTCAAGTAAAAAAATGTCATGTAAATATAGATCCTATTCTATCTGGTTGGGTAATACAAGAAATTACAAATTTCATTAGTAAATTTACCAGTTTAATAATAAGTCACCGTAGAAAAATTAAATAAAATAATAGATAGGTATGCACAAACATTTTAAATTAATTTAATTAATTAAATTTCATGTTTGACCTGATTGTGTCGATAAATGGAATCAAATATTGTGTACTCAAAAGATACAGAAGTACATTTAAGAATTCTGAATACATACATACACAATTATTGGTTCATTCCCTATTTGAGAATATTCAAGTTTCATCTTTCTACGATTTCATCTTGCTTATCAAAAGATTTCAAAAAGATTTGAAAGCTGCAGTTGCGCAGCAACGCGCGACAAGAAAGTTATCTATCAAATACTGAATTTTTGCGCAGTTTCGCAGCAACGCGCGACGGGAAAGCTAGTTAATATATATTATATTTAGAGTTATCGACGTTCTCAGCATGGTATTATCATTGGATTATTTCCAGTATAAGTAAAAAGAGACATTGTATGAAACAGAAATGTATTTAAATATTTTTATTTATAGCAGCACAATTTGTTACAAATATATGCTAATATTTTTAATATAAAATTATTAATTAAATTAAAAAAAATGTTTATTTGAAGTAGCACATTAAGTTACAAAAATATACCAATATTTTTATTTAAATTTGTCCTAAATTAATAAATTATACATGTATAAGTAGATAAAATATCAGAAAAAAAAAACAAATATTTTAATACGAGTACTTCCAATTCAAAAGTAATAATAATTAATTTATACATACTTTTTTATTTGTCAAATTCACTATAATATAAGTAAAAAGAGACATTGTATGAAACAGAGATGTATTTAAATATTTTTATTTATAGCAGCAAAATTTGTTACAAATATATACTAATATATTTAATATAAAATTATTAATTAAATTAAAAAAAAAACCAAAACAAGAATATGTTTAAGAAAGTTTATTTGAAGTAGCACATTATGTTACAAAAATATACCAATATTTTTATTTAAATTTGTCCTAAATTAATAAATTATACATGTATAAGTAGATCAATTATCAGAAAAAAAAACATAATTTTTAATACGAGTACTTCCAATTCAAAAGTAATAATAATTAATTTACACATATTTTTTTATTTGTCAATTTCACTGTCTTCACTTACTGAATCACTAGCATTTAAAGCATATACGTTAATTTATAATTAATTTTCAAAATTATTAAATGCATAATATTGTTTTTCAGTCTCATTAGCATATCTCATTATCATAATTTTTCCAACTGTCGCTTTTTATTTCTGTATTTAATATTTTCAAATAAGGTTTCTATTAACTACATGAAAATACATTCAAATTTTATATTATACCAAAAACAGAATTATTATTTTGTTTGAGTAAAATACTATTTGCGTACAAACAGTTTATGTATAAACAAGCCATTGCCAAGAAAGTTAGTTGCTTATGTAGGCAATTGAAATTAGAATGTAAATATGTAACTATCGAATTATTGTATAAATTTACAATATTAGTTGACAATATTTTACACACAATTAAAGATAGGTAATTTTTTCTTGCGGTATGATATTTTCATTCTTTGTAATGTATTTAATAATAAATAATATCTACCATTTTATAATTAATAATTTAATAATAATTAATTAATAATTAATAATTAATTTAATTAATTATTTAATAATTTAACTATTTAATAATTTAATTAATTAATTAATTATTATTGATAATTCTTGCAAAACGTAGTAAAAGTTTATCAAATTTGCCATGAGAAAATGGGTGATGTAATCAATGAGCGCATTTATTTTTAATTTAATTTGTGATTTATCTTATTCAATAAATAAATTATTTAGTAGTTTTTTTTTACTTTAAATTTTTTAATTAATTATTAGAAAACCGTGAATCTAAACTTGAACATAATTTTTAATTCCTATCAACATTTTCAAATGAAATTTTGTCCTGTATTTAAATTTAAAAGCACTTTACTCTTCAGCATAAATCAATATTTTTGATTTTCCCTGTATACCACTAAATATTTTACAGACTTGATTCTTGATTATTGATTTATATATGGTGCAGAGATTTTTATGGAGAATAATTTTTTTTATAAAATTAATAATAAAAAAAATTGCCCATTTGTTGCCAACTTTTTCAGACATACTGTATATACGAATTATTATTCTATTTACAAATAATAATTGAGGGAGCATGAATTTCAAAGTGGTACCTATACAGGGTGTCCCCGGATGGGGTTGTGCACTCTTGTAAACTTTTTTATTTTGGAGTTTTCGGCAAAATGTTATTCTTCATAAAAAGTTTTGCTTGGCCTGAAATTTATTTTTAGCCTACTTTCGATTTTTTAAAATCAAGTAGGCCTTTACAGTTGAGCAAAAACTATTTTCATTTTAGGTAAAGTACCTTTTCTGTTCACAGTATGCCAAAATCTTGTTAAGAAAAGTTGTTCGGAATGAGAAGTTATGGCCATATGCAAATTTTCTGGATGATAGTCCTACTTTGATAAAATTCGAAAAGTTATTGAGTTACGTAAATTTTCGTCGCAAAATTAATAATAATTAATAATAATAAATTATTATTATATTATTATTTATATTCTGTTCTGTGACGAATTAACCTTTTCGACCAATGGCGTTGTGTCAACGCAAAATTGTAGATTTTGGGCTCAGAACAATCCAAATTTTCGTATCAGAACCCGGAGTCAGCGTTGCAAAAAAGTAAACGTTTGGTGCGGAATGCTCCACAATAGAATCATTGGTCCCTATTTAACGATTTAGAAGACGATTTGGAAAATTTAAAACGAAAAATCATAGAAGCTGTTGCTAGTGTGAATGAAGAAATGCTTTCATCGACCTACCTAGAATTTAGAACCCGAATAGAAGAATGTGTACTAAGAGGAGGATATTACGTGGAATAATTTCAATGTTTAGAATTTAATTTGTTTTTTGTTATGTTGTATTAAAGAATAAAATATCCTAGATATGATGTATGCAGTTACAGCAATTGTTTACTGCAGTTCGTTCTATTTTTCCATTACATCATGCGAAGTTTACGCAATTTTATAATATCGGTCAAATAGCAGTACTTGACCTACCGTACTTTGATAATAATCAATATGGCGTCGACAATAGCAGAAAGATCTTTATTATTAATTTTGCGACGAAAATTTACATAACTCAATAACTTTTCGAATTTTATCAAAATAAGACTATCATCCTGCAAATTTGCATATGGCCATAACTTCTCATTCCGAACAACTTTTCTTAACAAGATTTTGGCATACTGTGAACAGAAAAGGTACTTTACCTAAAATGAAAATAGTTTTTGCTCAACTGTAAAGGCCTACTTGATTTTAAAAAAACGAAAGTAGGCTAAAAATAAGTTTCAGGCCAAGCAAAACTTTTTATGAAGAATAACATTTCGCCGAAAACTCCAAAATAAAAAAGTTTACAAGAGTGCGCAACCCCATCCGGGGACATCCTGTATATTTAATGATGAATAATAATAATAATAATATTTATTTTTGCATAATACCATAGATACAGTTTTGCTTCGTCATATACAATATACATGTTTGCAATAATTATAATAAATTTAATATAAAATATATATATATATATATATATATATACAGGGTGTCCCCGGATGGGGTTGCCCACTCTTGTAAACTTTTTTATTTTGGAGTTTTCGGCAAAATGTTATTCTTTATAAAAAGTTTTGCTTGGCCTGAAACTTATTTTTAGCCTACTTTCGATTTTTTAAAATCAAGTAGGCCTTTCCAGTTGAGCAAAAACTATTTTCATTTTAGGTAAAGTACCTTTTCTGTTCACAGTATGCCAAAATCTTGTTAAGAAAGTTGTTCGGAATGAGAAGTTAAGGCCATATGCAAATAAATAAAATAATAATAATAATAATAATAATAATAATTTAGAAGACAATTTGGAAAATTGAAAACAAAAAATCATAGAAGCTGTTGCTAGTGTGAATGAAGAAATGCTTTCATCGATCTACCTAGAATTTAGAACCCGAATAGAAGAATGCGTACTAAGAGGAGGATATTACGTGGAATAATTTCAATGTTTAGAATTTATTTTGTTTTTTGTTATGTTGTATTAAAGAATAAAATATCCTAGATATGATGTATGCATAGTTACAGCAATTGTTTACTGCAGTTCGTTCTATTTTTCCATTACATCATGCGAAGTTTACGCAATTTTATAATATCGTTCAAATAGCAGTACTTGACCTACCGTATTTTGATAATAATCAATATGGCGTCGACAATAGCAAAAAGATCTTTATTATTAATTCTGCGACGAAAATTTACATAACTCAATAACTTTTCGAATTTTATCAAAGTAGGACTATCATCCTGAAAATTTGCATATGGCCATAACTTTTCATACCGAACAACTTTTCTTAACAAGATTTTGGCATACTGTGAACAGAAAAGGTACTTTACCTAAAATGAAAATAGTTTTTGCTCAACTGTAAAGGCCTACTTGATTTTAAAAAATCAAAAGTAGGCTAAAAATAAGTTTCAGGCCAAGCAAAACTTTTTATGAAGAATAACATTTTGCCGAAAACTCCAAAATAAAAAAGTTTACAAGAGTGCGCAACCCCATCCGGGGACAGCCTGTATATATATAAAACGACATATGCCAATTAATCTTAATGTTGTTAAATTTATGTCCAATGAAATTATTCTTTTAACGAAATACAGAGGAACAATACATAAATAATATGACAAATAAATATCAAACATCAAAGAACAATCAAAATGATAAAACTAAAACTTATTCTAATGACAATATAATAAAAATTTAGTACAAGTCAATATTTAAAAATTCTACTATTTTATAAAAGCTATGTTGCAAAAGAATTTGCTTAATTTCTAATTTAAATCTTTTATCGTCTAGTTTTTTAATACGTTCAGGTATTTTGTTGTATAATGTAATACAGTTGTACTTAGGTCCCGTTTTAAATTTGCTTGAATTATGCTTATGAACTACTAATTTGTTATTTTCTCTAGTATTATATGAATGTACATTATTATTTTTGGTAAACGAATCAATGTGAGTTTTAGCATACAGAACACAGTTTAAAATATATAATGAAGCCAAAGTTAGAATTCCAAGTTTTTTAAATAATGGCTTGCAATGATCCCTAACATTTGCTTTTGCAATTATCCTTACAACTCTTTTTTGATTTAGAAATAATCTATTCCTCTCAGTGCTCCAGTACCACATCATGATACCGTAATTCAAAATTGACTGAAACAGACTGAAATAGGCTATACGTAATATATTAATTTCAACCTGTCTCGATAAATTGTTAAATAAAAAAATTAATTTAGCAGTTTTATTTGTTATATTAAGAACATGGTCGTCCCATTTTAGTTTAGAATCTATCAAAATTCCAAGAAATCTTGAACAGGCATTTTCATATTACATACAATTACATACAATTTATTGAATCTATTGAATATTAATTACAAACATTACAAGTATATATTTGATATTTTTAAAGTCGAAATATTAAATGAAAAAATTCCGTTATCTGGCGGGAGACGAACCCAAAATCTCTCGATCTCCAAACGCCTTTTCCGCTGAACTACGAGTACAGGGGACTACGCCACTGACTATAAACATGTTTTCATTCTTATATTAAAATGAAATATTTCTTTTATTTAAATAAAACGGCCTTTTGTTGTAGTGCTGTTTTTAGATTCTATTTATTTACTGTATTTTGTATCAATTTTCCTGATGAAGATGTACATTGAGTATGTCGAAACGTCGATTATTACTAAATATTAATATAGAACTACAACCTAAAGCCGTTTTATTTTAATGTAACGAGTTGAGAAAGATATACTATGTTATTTTTTTATTGTTTGCTATATTCAAGCAAAATTTTGTTGATTTGCTTTAGGTAATATTACTAATTATTAAAAAAAATAAGTATTTACGATTTTATCGATTTTTTTTGTAAATTTGGAATTTGAAACCGTTAAGTTTACACTCATTACACTCATTAAGTTTACACCAATTATTTTTGAATATTTAAAATATTTATTTTTTCTATAGTAAGAAATCATAGGAATCTAAATTAATTGTAATATATATTATTTTGCTAATTTGGAAATTGAACCAGTCAAAATATTTATCACATCAAATATTATTTTCGAAATTTAAAATATTTATTTGTTCCTAGTGAATGAGTGTATGAACTGAAAAGTATTTATAAATTAGAAATTTACCAAAATTATATTTGATTTATTTTATTGAATTTCATTTATAATATAAAAATATATGAAATGACATATAGGTATTTTTGGAATTATAATCATAAAACTAACTACAGTATAAATTTTTATATAATTTTACCCTGTAATATTTAAAACTACATATGAATTTTGGAAATAAATTACATTTCATTCAATGTTTTTGTTTAATCATACATACTATACATATATATATATATATATATATAATAAATATAATAATAATAATAATAATATAATAATAAATATAAATATATAATATATATATATATATATATTAAAAATCTACTCAAACTAAACCTTAACTTACGTTCTTTCATATATACATTTGACCTCATATAAATACAATATCTCGTTACACATTTTTACTGTACAGTTACATATTAGAAAGTTATCGCAATTTATAATTATTTTGGTTTTAAAATAAAGGTTGCCATGAAAATGTGCGCTTATTATTACAGTGTTGAATAGCAAATAATTTACAACTTTTTATTAATATTCATCTAGCGCATGTGAGCTGTGCTGTGCTGTGTGTGGTTCTGAAATGTTTAGCGGTGTTAGAATTAGCAGAGCTGCAATCGCAAACGCCTGCGTTTGGCCATGAATTGTTGGTTGGTTTACTTAACAAATCTTTTGACACCAGTTACAATTTTTTTAAATTTGCTATTTAAACACAATACAGACAACTCATAATTTCTCTTACAACCAGAACGTCTGGTTTTAGCACTGCTCAGACCAAAGCAACTTCATTTCAGAATCACAAGCACCACCTTTATCTTTTGACATTATCGGTAGAGACCTTACCAATCACATTCACACACAAAGACATTTCGGCAATCACACTTCAGAAGCATCTGTCAAAAACTTTCGTACTGAACACTTTTCACACTCGGTAGACTCATATTTTACTCTCTACAGTCACATTGTACACATATATTCTATTCATTCATATTGTATATTTTAATGCACTGTCGTATCTGAAGGTGACTTAATATAAAATATAAATTCTTTTTGAAAATAACATGTTACATATTTCCTGGTAGACTTACGGTTTTTCATTGTACTGTAGTGATTTCTGGTAAATTTGTTCATGTTTCTTCGCGATTTGGGCAGCTTTTGGTAGCTTGATTTGTTATATATTGTTTTCATATCGACTCCATTGTATTATTACGTTCACGATTCGACCAAAGTAAATGTGGTTCCACAGATTGCAGCATTGCAGAGCATGGCAACGCAGGGCAGCGCATAGCAGGGCAAGAGGCAGATAGAGAAAAATTACATTCAGAGATTTCGACTGTATATCAAGACGATTCTAACCGAGAATACACGATGTTCATATTCGCCCAGGGCGCAATATTCATAGATATTAAAATACGCTTTACATTACAATACGCTTTTATGTAGTTATTACATATAATGTAATATTATTATTATTATTATATATTATTATTATTAATTTTTCGATATATTTAAAAAATTATAAATATTTTAGATTTATGTATTATTTTATTTACAAATAGATTTTGATCCCGTTTATAAACCTACAAAAATAATTTCTTTAATAATTTGACATGTTACGATTAAATAATGAATATTGAAATATTATCTGTATTTTCTAATAAATAAAAGAAAGAAATAAATGAATAAAAAAACATTGTTTATTATTTGCTTTATTCACATTTGTATCATTTATACAATTGTTTATCGAAATATAGTGTGTTATTGAAATGTATATGGACCAGGTTTTTCTTCTAAATCAACAATCGAATCGCTCTGTTCTGTTAAATCATAAAACAAACATTAATAAATAAAAGATAAAATATTGTTCTTGCAATTGGTTTGGTAATGGAATATATGTTTGCGTTTAAATGTGTTTATATCAAATTTTATTTAAAAATAATTGTTTCATATTTTAAACATATTTTCCAATTAAGCCCGTTCGCCACGTCAAGGCACCAATTATGAGCGGGTCATGCGCATGCTGTTAGTAAATATATATATATATATATATAAAGACTGGTACTACATGCTCGTTCAGTTTTAACTAATACGGATTTTAACATAATTGTCATAAGACCAAAGCTAAATAAATGAACTAAAACATTTTAAACCCAGGTTTGTACTACCAGTCATAATTATTAGTACGTAACTGAAACTACACTAATATAATTAATATGTTACTAACTGTTATTTTAAGATTAATTTTAAATACAATTTTAGCTAATACCTGGCTCTGACACATTAAACAATTGAGCTAATACAATGAAAAATCGATCTTAAAACAACAGTAGCCCTAAGGTATGGTTAAAAATATTGAAAAATTATACCTGATTCCGTGTAATCTTGCTATTATTCTATAACTATAAGAATATCAATAAAAATCATTACTTAATTCCAGCTGCTATAAATAAAAGCCAATCGTTGCTCCCACCAAGATGGTTGATCTCGTCATTATCATCTTCTTCTTCTTCTTCTAATACCAACTATCTTGTGTTCACTCTTTCTTTGACTGAATTCAAGAAGTGTGATACACCGCAGGCACTTTACATAAATCTCTTTAAAGAGATAATTCGGACATTTCAGAATGATGGTACAGATTATTTAAAGATTTATTATAAAGATTATTTTTTTTTACTAGTAAAATATTGTATATTTTTTTTACTAGTAAAATATTGTATATTTTTTTACTAGTAAAATATTGTAAATTTTTTTTTACTAGCAAAATATTGTATATTTTTTTACTAGTAAAATATTGTATATTTTTCTTTTACTAGTAAAATATTGTATATTTTTTTACTAGTAAAATATTGTAAATTTTTTTTTACTAGTAATATATTGTATATTTTTTTTCAAAAACGTATATATGCTTGTAAATTCGCGTTTTTAAGCAGAAATTGACGATTTCTTGCTTTTTTGCTTCGCTGGTTTAATGAGAAATCGGATTTTTTGAAAAAGTTCAATAACTCCAGTAGTTTTTAAGTTGGCTAGCCAAAAACGTATATATGCTTCTAAATTCGCGTTTTTAAGCAGAAATTGACGATTTCTTGCTTTTTTGCTTCGCTGGTTTAATGAGAAATCGGATTTTTTAAAAAACTTCAATAACTCCAGTAGTTTTTAAGTTGGCGAGCCAAAAACGTATATATTATTGTAAATTCGCGTTTTTAAGCACAAATTGACGATTTCTTGCTTTTTTGCTTCGCTGGTTTAATGAGAAATCGGATTTTTTGAAAAAGTTCAATAACTCCAGTAGTTTTTAAGTTGGCGAGCCAAAAACGTATATATGCTTGTAAATTCGCGTTTTTAAGCAGAAATTGACGATTTCTTGCTTTTTTGCTTCGCTGGTTTAATGAGAAATCGGATTTTTTTAAAAAGTTCAATAACTCCAGTAGTTTTTAAATTGGCGAACCAAAAACGTATATATGCTTGTAAATTCGCGTTTTTAAGCAGAAATTGACGATTCCTTGCTTTTTTGCTTCGCTGGTTTAATGAGAAATCGGATTTTTTGAAAAAGTTCAATAACTCCAGTAGTTTTTAAGTTGGCGAGACAAAAACGTATATATGCTTGTAAATTCGCGTTTTTAAGCAGAAATTGACGATTTCTTGCTTTTTTGCTTCGCTGGTTTAATGAGAAATCGGATTTTTTGAAAAAGTTCAATAACTCCAGTAGTTTTTAAGTTGGCGAGCCAAAAACGTATATATGCTTGTAAATTCGCGTTTTTAAGCAGAAATTGACGATTTCTTGCTTTTTTGCTTCGCTGGTTTAATGAGAAATCGGATTTTTTGAAAAAGTTCAATAACTCCAGCAGTTTTTAAGTTGGCGAGCCAAAAACGTATATATGCTTGTAAATTCGCGTTTTTAAGCAGAAATTGACGATTTCTTGCTTTTTTGCTTCGCTGGTTTAATGAGAAATCGGATTTTTTGAAAAAGTTCAATAACTCCAGTAGTTTTTAAGTTGGCGAGCCAAAAACGTATATATGCTTGTAAATTCGCGTTTTTAAGCACAAATTGACGATTTCTTGCTTTTTTGCTTCGCTGGTTTAATGAGAAATCGGTTTTTTGAAAAAGATCAATAACTCCAGTAGTTTTTAAGTTGGCGAGCCAAAAACGTATATATGCTTGTAAATTCGCGTTTTTAAGCACAAATTGACGATTTTTTGCTTTTTTGCTTCGCTGGTTTAATGAGAAATCGGATTTTTTGAAAAACTTCAATAACTCCAGTAGTTTTTAAGTTGGCAAGCCAAAAACGTATATATGCTTGTAAATTCGCGTTTTTAAACACAAATTGACAATTTCTTGCTTTTTTGCTTCGCTGGTTTAATGAGAAATCGGTTTTGTTGAAAAATTTCAATAACTCCAGTAGTTTTTAAGTTGGCGAGCCAAAAACGTATATATGCTTGTAAATTCGCGTTTTTATGCACAAATTGACAATTTCTTGCTTTTTTGCTTCGCTGGTTTAATGAGAAATCGGTTTTGTTGAAAAATTTCAATAACTCCAGTAGTTTTTAAGTTGGCGAGCCAAAAACGTATATATGCTTGTAAATTCGCGTTTTTAAGCACAAATTGAGGATTTCTTGCTTTGCTGGTTTAATGAGAAATCGGATTTTTTGATAAACTTCAATAACTCCAGTAGTTTTTAAGTTGGCAAGCCGAAAACATATATATGCTTGTAAATTCGCGTTTTTAAGCACAAATTGACGATTTCTTGCTTTTTTGCTTCGCTGGTTTAATGAGAAATCGGATTTTTTGAAAAACTTTAATAACTCCAATAGTTTTTAAGTTGGCGAGCTAAAAACGTATATACGCTTGTAAATTTGCGTTTTTAAGCACAAATTGACGATTTCTTGCTTTTTTGCTTCGCTGGTTTAATGAGAAATCGGATTTTTTGAAAAACTTTAATAACTCCAATATTTTTTAAGTTGGCGAGCCAAAAACGTATATATGCTTGTAAATTCGCGTTTTTAAGCACAAATTGACGATTTCTTGTTTTTTTGTTTCGCTGGATTAATGAGAAATCGGATTTTTTGAAAAACTTCAATAACTCCAGTAGTTTTTAAGTTGGCGAGCCAAAAACGTATATATGCTTGTAAATTTGCGTTTTTAAGCACAAATTGACATTTTCTTGCTTTTTTGCTTCGCTGGTTTAATGAGAAATCGGATTTTTTGAAAAATTTCAATAACTCCAGTAGTTTTTAAGTTGGCGAACCAAAAACGTATATATGCTATAAATTCGCGTTTTTAGCACAAATTGACGATTTCTTGTTCTTTTGCTTCGCTGGTTTAATGAGAAATCGGATTTTTTGAAAAATTTCAATAACTCCAGTAGTTTTTAATTTGGCGAGCCAAAAACGTATATATGCTGTAAATTCGCGTTTTTAAGCACAAATTGATTATTTCTTGCTTTTTAGCTTTGCTGGTTTAATGAGAAATCGGATTTTTTGAAAAATTTCAATAACTCCAGAAGTTTTTAAGTTGGCGAGCCAAAAACGTATATATGCTGTAAATTCGCGTTTTTAAGCTCAAATTGACGATTTCTTGTTTTTTTGCTTTGCTGGTTTAATGAGAAATCGGATTTTTTGAAAAATTTCAATAACCCCAGTAGTTTTTAAGTTGGCGAGCCAAAAACGTATATATGCTGTAAATTTGCGTTTTTAAGCACAAATTGACGATTTCATGCTTTTTTGCTTCGCTGGTTTAATGAGAAATCGGTTTTTTGAAAAAGATCAATAACTCCAGTAGTTTTTAAGTTGGCGAGCCAAAAACGTATATATGCTTGTAAATTCGCGTTTTTAAGCACAAATTGACGATTTTTTGCTTTTTTGCTTCGCTGGTTTAATGAGAAATCGGATTTTTTGAAAAACTTCAATAACTCCAGTAGTTTTTAAGTTGGCAAGCCAAAAACGTATATATGCTTGTAAATTCGCGTTTTTAAGCACAAATTGACAATTTCTTGCTTTTTTGCTTCGCTGGTTTAATGAGAAATCGGTTTTGTTGAAAAATTTCAATAACTCCAGTAGTTTTTAAGTTGGCGAGCCAAAAACGTATGTATGCTTGTAAATTCGCGTTTTTATGCACAAATTGACAATTTCTTGCTTTTTTGCTTCGCTGGTTTAATGAGAAATCGGTTTTGTTGAAAAATTTCAATAACTCCAGTAGTTTTTAAGTTGGCGAGCCAAAAACGTATATATGCTTGTAAATTCGCGTTTTTTAGCACAAATTGAGGATTTCTTGCTTTGCTGGTTTAATGAGAAATCGGATTTTTTGATAAACTTCAATAACTCCAGTAGTTTTTAAGTTGGCAAGCCGAAAACTTATATATGCTTGTAAATTCGCGTTTTTAAGCACAAATTGACGATTTCTTGCTTTTTTGCTTCGCTGGTTTTATGAGAAAACGGATTTTTTGAAAAACTTTAATAACTCCAATAGTTTTTAAGTTGGCGAGCTAAAAACGTATATACGCTTGTAAATTTGCGTTTTTAAGCACAAATTGACGATTTCTTGCTTTTTTGCTTCGCTGGTTTAATGAGAAATCGGATTTTTTAAAAAACTTCAATAACTCCAATATTTTTTAAGTTGGCGAGCCAAAAACGTATATATGCTTGTAAATTCGCGTTTTTAAGCACAAATTGACGATTTCTTGTTTTTTTGTTTCGCTGGATTAATGAGAAATCGGATTTTTTGAAAAACTTCAATAACTCCAGTAGTTTTTAAGTTGGCGAGCCAAAAACGTATATATGCTTGTAAATTTGCGTTTTTAAGCACAAATTGACATTTTCTTGCTTTTTTGCTTCGCTGGTTTAATGAGAAATCGGATTTTTTGAAAATTTTTAATAACTCCAGTAGTTTTTAAGTTGGCGAGCCAAAAACGTATATATGCTTGTAAATTCGCGTTTGTAAGCACAAATTGACTATTTCTTGCTTTTTTGCTTCGCTGGTTTAATGAAAAATCGGATTTTTTGAAAAATTTCAATAACTCCAGTAGTTTTTAATTTGGCGAACCAAAAACGTATATATGCTATAAATTCGCGTTTTTAGCACAAATTGACAATTTCTTGCTTTTTTGCTTCGCTGGTTTAATGAGAAATCGGATTTTTTGAAAAATTTCAATAACTCCAGTAGTTTTTAAGTTGGCGAACCAAAAACGTATATATGCTATAAATTCGCGTTTTTAGCACAAATTGACGATTTCTTGTTCTTTTGCTTCGCTGGTTTAATGAGAAATCGGATTTTTTGAAAAATTTCAATAACTCCAGTAGTTTTTAATTTGCGAGCCAAAAACGTATATATGCTGTAAATTCGCGTTTTTAAGCACAAATTGATTATTTCTTGCTTTTTTGCTTTGCTGGTTTAATGAGAAATCGGATTTTTTAAAAAATTTCAATAACTCCAGAAGTTTTTAAGTTGGCGAGCCAAAAACGTATATATGCTGTAAATTCGCGTTTTTAAGCTCAAATTGACGATTTCTTGCTTTTTTGCTTTGCTGGTTTAATGAGAAATCGGATTTTTTGAAAAATTTCAATAACTCCAGTAGTTTTTAAGTTGGCGAGCCAAAAACGTATATATGTTGTAAATTTGCGTTTTTAAGCACAAATTGACGATTTCTTGCTTTTTTGCTTCGCTGGTTTAATGAGAAATCGGTTTTTTGAAAAAGATCAATAACTCCAGTAGTTTTTAAGTTGGCGAGCCAAAAACGTATATATGCTTGTAAATTCGCGTTTTTAAGCACAAATTGACGATTTTTTGCTTTTTTGCTTCGCTGGTTTAATGAGAAATCGGATTTTTTGAAAAACTTCAATAACTCCAGTAGTTTTTAAGTTGGCAAGCCAAAAACGTATATATGCTTGTAAATTCGCGTTTTTAAGCACAAATTGACAATTTCTTGCTTTTTTGCTTCGCTGGTTTAATGAGAAATCGGTTTTGTTGAAAAATTTCAATAACTTCAGTAGTTTTTAAGTTGGCGAGCCAAAAACGTATATATGCTTGTAAATTCGCGTTTTTAAGCACAAATTGACAATTTCTTGCTTTTTTGCTTCGCTGGTTTAATGAGAAATCGGTTTTGTTGAAAAATTTCAATAACTCCAGTAGTTTTTAAGTTGGCGAGCCAAAAACGTATATATGCTTGTAAATTCGCGTTTTTAAGCACAAATTGAGGATTTCTTGCTTTGCTGGTTTAATGAGAAATCGGATTTTTTGACAAACTTCAATAACTCCAGTAGTTTTTAAGTTGGCAAGCCGAAAACTTATATATGCTTGTAAATTCGCGTTTTTAAGCACAAATTGACGATTTCTTGCTTTTTTGCTTCGCTGGTTTAATGAGAAATCGGATTTTTTGAAAAACTTTAATAACTCCAATAGTTTTTAAGTTGGCGAGCTAAAAACGTATATACGCTTGTAAATTCGCGTTTTTAAGCACAAATTGACGATTTCTTGCTTTTTTGCTTCGCTGGTTTAATGAGAAATCGGATTTTTTGAAAAACTTCAATAACTCCAGTAGTTTTTAAGTTGGCAAGCCAAAAACGTATATATGCTTGTAAATTCGCGTTTTTAAGCACAAATTGACAATTTCTTGCTTTTTTGCTTCGCTGGTTTAATGAGAAATCGGTTTTGTTGAAAAATTTCAATAACTCCAGTAGTTTTTAAGTTGGGGAGCCAAAAACGTATATATGCTTGTAAATTCGCGTTTTTAAGCACAAATTGATAATTTGTTGCTTTTTTGCTTCGCTGGTTTAATGAGAAATCGGATTTTTTGAAAAACTTCAATAACTCCAATATTTTTTAAGTTGGCGAGCCAAAAAAGGTATATATGCTGTAAATTCGCATTTTTAAGCACAAATTGACGATTTCTTGTTTTTTTGTTTCGCTGGATTAATGAAAAATCGGATTTTTTGAAAAATTTCAATAACTCCAGTAGTTTTTAAGTTGGCGAGCCAAAAACGTATATATGCTTGTAAATTTGCGTTTTTAAGCACAAATTGACATTTTCTTGCTTTTTTGCTTCGCTGGTTTAATGAGAAATCGGATTTTTTTAAAAATTTCAATAACTCCAGTACTTTTTAAGTTGGCGAACCAAAAACGTATATATGCTATAAATTCGCGTTTTTAGCACAAATTCACGATTTCTTGTTCTTTTGCTTCGCTGGTTTAATGAGAAATCGGATTTTTTGAAAAATTTCAATAACTCCAGTAGTTTTTAATTTGGCGAGCCAAAAACGTATATATGCTGTAAATTCGCGTTTTTAAGCACAAATTGATTATTTCTTGCTTTTTTGCTTTGCTGGTTTAATGAGAAATCGGATTTTTTGAAAAATTTCATTAACTACAGAAGTTTTTAAGTTGGCGAGCCAAAAACGTATATATGCTGTAAATTCGCGTTTTTAAGCTCAAATTGACGATTTCTTGCTTTTTTGCTTTGCTGGTTTAATGAGAAATCGGATTTTTTGAAAAAGTTCAATAACTCCAGTAGTTTTTAAGTTGGCGAGCCAAAAACGTATATATGCTTGTAAATTCGCGTTTTTAAGCAGAAATTGACGATTTCTTGCTTTTTTGCTTCGCTGGTTTAATGAGAAATCGGATTTTTTTAAAAAGTTCAATAACTCCAGTAGTTTTTAAATTGGCGAACCAAAAACGTATATATGCTTGTAAATTCGCGTTTTTAAGCAGAAATTGACGATTCCTTGCTTTTTTGCTTCGCTGGTTTAATGAGAAATCGGATTTTTTGAAAAAGTTCAATAACTCCAGTAGTTTTTAAGTTGGCGAGACAAAAACGTATATATGCTTGTAAATTCGCGTTTTTAAGCAGAAATTGACGATTTCTTGCTTTTTTGCTTCGCTGGTTTAATGAGAAATCGGATTTTTTGAAAAAGTTCAATAACTCCAGTAGTTTTTAAGTTGGCGAGCCAAAAACGTATATATGCTTGTAAATTCGCGTTTTTAAGCAGAAATTGACGATTTCTTGCTTTTTTGCTTCGCTGGTTTAATGAGAAATCGGATTTTTTGAAAAAGTTCAATAACTCCAGCAGTTTTTAAGTTGGCGAGCCAAAAACGTATATATGCTTGTAAATTCGCGTTTTTAAGCAGAAATTGACGATTTCTTGCTTTTTTGCTTCGCTGGTTTAATGAGAAATCGGATTTTTTGAAAAAGTTCAATAACTCCAGTAGTTTTTAAGTTGGCGAGCCAAAAACGTATATATGCTTGTAAATTCGCGTTTTTAAGCACAAATTGACGATTTCTTGCTTTTTTGCTTCGCTGGTTTAATGAGAAATCGGTTTTTTGAAAAAGATCAATAACTCCAGTAGTTTTTAAGTTGGCGAGCCAAAAACGTATATATGCTTGTAAATTCGCGTTTTTAAGCACAAATTGACGATTTTTTGCTTTTTTGCTTCGCTGGTTTAATGAGAAATCGGATTTTTTGAAAAACTTCAATAACTCCAGTAGTTTTTAAGTTGGCAAGCCAAAAACGTATATATGCTTGTAAATTCGCGTTTTTAAACACAAATTGACAATTTCTTGCTTTTTTGCTTCGCTGGTTTAATGAGAAATCGGTTTTGTTGAAAAATTTCAATAACTCCAGTAGTTTTTAAGTTGGCGAGCCAAAAACGTATATATGCTTGTAAATTCGCGTTTTTATGCACAAATTGACAATTTCTTGCTTTTTTGCTTCGCTGGTTTAATGAGAAATCGGTTTTGTTGAAAAATTTCAATAACTCCAGTAGTTTTTAAGTTGGCGAGCCAAAAACGTATATATGCTTGTAAATTCGCGTTTTTAAGCACAAATTGAGGATTTCTTGCTTTGCTGGTTTAATGAGAAATCGGATTTTTTGATAAACTTCAATAACTCCAGTAGTTTTTAAGTTGGCAAGCCGAAAACATATATATGCTTGTAAATTCGCGTTTTTAAGCACAAATTGACGATTTCTTGCTTTTTTGCTTCGCTGGTTTAATGAGAAATCGGATTTTTTGAAAAACTTTAATAACTCCAATAGTTTTTAAGTTGGCGAGCTAAAAACGTATATACGCTTGTAAATTTGCGTTTTTAAGCACAAATTGACGATTTCTTGCTTTTTTGCTTCGCTGGTTTAATGAGAAATCGGATTTTTTGAAAAACTTTAATAACTCCAATATTTTTTAAGTTGGCGAGCCAAAAACGTATATATGCTTGTAAATTCGCGTTTTTAAGCACAAATTGACGATTTCTTGTTTTTTTGTTTCGCTGGATTAATGAGAAATCGGATTTTTTGAAAAACTTCAATAACTCCAGTAGTTTTTAAGTTGGCGAGCCAAAAACGTATATATGCTTGTAAATTTGCGTTTTTAAGCACAAATTGACATTTTCTTGCTTTTTTGCTTCGCTGGTTTAATGAGAAATCGGATTTTTTGAAAAATTTCAATAACTCCAGTAGTTTTTAAGTTGGCGAACCAAAAACGTATATATGCTATAAATTCGCGTTTTTAGCACAAATTGACGATTTCTTGTTCTTTTGCTTCGCTGGTTTAATGAGAAATCGGATTTTTTGAAAAATTTCAATAACTCCAGTAGTTTTTAATTTGGCGAGCCAAAAACGTATATATGCTGTAAATTCGCGTTTTTAAGCACAAATTGATTATTTCTTGCTTTTTAGCTTTGCTGGTTTAATGAGAAATCGGATTTTTTGAAAAATTTCAATAACTCCAGAAGTTTTTAAGTTGGCGAGCCAAAAACGTATATATGCTGTAAATTCGCGTTTTTAAGCTCAAATTGACGATTTCTTGTTTTTTTGCTTTGCTGGTTTAATGAGAAATCGGATTTTTTGAAAAATTTCAATAACCCCAGTAGTTTTTAAGTTGGCGAGCCAAAAACGTATATATGCTGTAAATTTGCGTTTTTAAGCACAAATTGACGATTTCATGCTTTTTTGCTTCGCTGGTTTAATGAGAAATCGGTTTTTTGAAAAAGATCAATAACTCCAGTAGTTTTTAAGTTGGCGAGCCAAAAACGTATATATGCTTGTAAATTCGCGTTTTTAAGCACAAATTGACGATTTTTTGCTTTTTTGCTTCGCTGGTTTAATGAGAAATCGGATTTTTTGAAAAACTTCAATAACTCCAGTAGTTTTTAAGTTGGCAAGCCAAAAACGTATATATGCTTGTAAATTCGCGTTTTTAAGCACAAATTGACAATTTCTTGCTTTTTTGCTTCGCTGGTTTAATGAGAAATCGGTTTTGTTGAAAAATTTCAATAACTCCAGTAGTTTTTAAGTTGGCGAGCCAAAAACGTATGTATGCTTGTAAATTCGCGTTTTTATGCACAAATTGACAATTTCTTGCTTTTTTGCTTCGCTGGTTTAATGAGAAATCGGTTTTGTTGAAAAATTTCAATAACTCCAGTAGTTTTTAAGTTGGCGAGCCAAAAACGTATATATGCTTGTAAATTCGCGTTTTTTAGCACAAATTGAGGATTTCTTGCTTTGCTGGTTTAATGAGAAATCGGATTTTTTGATAAACTTCAATAACTCCAGTAGTTTTTAAGTTGGCAAGCCGAAAACTTATATATGCTTGTAAATTCGCGTTTTTAAGCACAAATTGACGATTTCTTGCTTTTTTGCTTCGCTGGTTTTATGAGAAAACGGATTTTTTGAAAAACTTTAATAACTCCAATAGTTTTTAAGTTGGCGAGCTAAAAACGTATATACGCTTGTAAATTTGCGTTTTTAAGCACAAATTGACGATTTCTTGCTTTTTTGCTTCGCTGGTTTAATGAGAAATCGGATTTTTTAAAAAACTTCAATAACTCCAATATTTTTTAAGTTGGCGAGCCAAAAACGTATATATGCTTGTAAATTCGCGTTTTTAAGCACAAATTGACGATTTCTTGTTTTTTTGTTTCGCTGGATTAATGAGAAATCGGATTTTTTGAAAAACTTCAATAACTCCAGTAGTTTTTAAGTTGGCGAGCCAAAAACGTATATATGCTTGTAAATTTGCGTTTTTAAGCACAAATTGACATTTTCTTGCTTTTTTGCTTCGCTGGTTTAATGAGAAATCGGATTTTTTGAAAATTTTTAATAACTCCAGTAGTTTTTAAGTTGGCGAGCCAAAAACGTATATATGCTTGTAAATTCGCGTTTGTAAGCACAAATTGACTATTTCTTGCTTTTTTGCTTCGCTGGTTTAATGAAAAATCGGATTTTTTGAAAAAATTTCAATAACTCCAGTAGTTTTTAATTTGGCGAACCAAAAACGTATATATGCTATAAATTCGCGTTTTTAGCACAAATTGACAATTTCTTGCTTTTTTGCTTCGCTGGTTTAATGAGAAATCGGATTTTTTGAAAAATTTCAATAACTCCAGTAGTTTTTAAGTTGGCGAACCAAAAACGTATATATGCTATAAATTCGCGTTTTTAGCACAAATTGACGATTTCTTGTTCTTTTGCTTCGCTGGTTTAATGAGAAATCGGATTTTTTGAAAAATTTCAATAACTCCAGTAGTTTTTAATTTGGCGAGCCAAAAACGTATATATGCTGTAAATTCGCGTTTTTAAGCACAAATTGATTATTTCTTGCTTTTTTGCTTTGCTGGTTTAATGAGAAATCGGATTTTTTAAAAAATTTCAATAACTCCAGAAGTTTTTAAGTTGGCGAGCCAAAAACGTATATATGCTGTAAATTCGCGTTTTTAAGCTCAAATTGACGATTTCTTGCTTTTTTGCTTTGCTGGTTTAATGAGAAATCGGATTTTTTGAAAAATTTCAATAACTCCAGTAGTTTTTAAGTTGGCGAGCCAAAAACGTATATATGTTGTAAATTTGCGTTTTTAAGCACAAATTGACGATTTCTTGCTTTTTTGCTTCGCTGGTTTAATGAGAAATCGGTTTTTTGAAAAAGATCAATAACTCCAGTAGTTTTTAAGTTGGCGAGCCAAAAACGTATATATGCTTGTAAATTCGCGTTTTTAAGCACAAATTGACGATTTTTTGCTTTTTTGCTTCGCTGGTTTAATGAGAAATCGGATTTTTTGAAAAACTTCAATAACTCCAGTAGTTTTTAAGTTGGCAAGCCAAAAACGTATATATGCTTGTAAATTCGCGTTTTTAAGCACAAATTGACAATTTCTTGCTTTTTTGCTTCGCTGGTTTAATGAGAAATCGGTTTTGTTGAAAAATTTCAATAACTTCAGTAGTTTTTAAGTTGGCGAGCCAAAAACGTATATATGCTTGTAAATTCGCGTTTTTAAGCACAAATTGACAATTTCTTGCTTTTTTGCTTCGCTGGTTTAATGAGAAATCGGTTTTGTTGAAAAATTTCAATAACTCCAGTAGTTTTTAAGTTGGCGAGCCAAAAACGTATATATGCTTGTAAATTCGCGTTTTTAAGCACAAATTGAGGATTTCTTGCTTTGCTGGTTTAATGAGAAATCGGATTTTTTGATAAACTTCAATAACTCCAGTAGTTTTTAAGTTGGCAAGCCGAAAACTTATATATGCTTGTAAATTCGCGTTTTTAAGCACAAATTGACGATTTCTTGCTTTTTTGCTTCGCTGGTTTAATGAGAAATCGGATTTTTTGAAAAACTTTAATAACTCCAATAGTTTTTAAGTTGGCGAGCTAAAAACGTATATACGCTTGTAAATTCGCGTTTTTAAGCACAAATTGACGATTTCTTGCTTTTTTGCTTCGCTGGTTTAATGAGAAATCGGATTTTTTGAAAAACTTCAATAACTCCAGTAGTTTTTAAGTTGGCAAGCCAAAAACGTATATATGCTTGTAAATTCGCGTTTTTAAGCACAAATTGACAATTTCTTGCTTTTTTGCTTCGCTGGTTTAATGAGAAATCGGTTTTGTTGAAAAATTTCAATAACTCCAGTAGTTTTTAAGTTGGGGAGCCAAAAACGTATATATGCTTGTAAATTCGCGTTTTTAAGCACAAATTGATAATTTGTTGCTTTTTTGCTTCGCTGGTTTAATGAGAAATCGGATTTTTTGAAAAACTTCAATAACTCCAATATTTTTTAAGTTGGCGAGCCAAAAAAGGTATATATGCTGTAAATTCGCATTTTTAAGCACAAATTGACGATTTCTTGTTTTTTTGTTTCGCTGGATTAATGAAAAATCGGATTTTTTGAAAAATTTCAATAACTCCAGTAGTTTTTAAGTTGGCGAGCCAAAAACGTATATATGCTTGTAAATTTGCGTTTTTAAGCACAAATTGACATTTTCTTGCTTTTTTGCTTCGCTGGTTTAATGAGAAATCGGATTTTTTTAAAAATTTCAATAACTCCAGTACTTTTTAAGTTGGCGAACCAAAAACGTATATATGCTATAAATTCGCGTTTTTAGCACAAATTCACGATTTCTTGTTCTTTTGCTTCGCTGGTTTAATGAGAAATCGGATTTTTTGAAAAATTTCAATAACTCCAGTAGTTTTTAATTTGGCGAGCCAAAAACGTATATATGCTGTAAATTCGCGTTTTTAAGCACAAATTGATTATTTCTTGCTTTTTTGCTTTGCTGGTTTAATGAGAAATCGGATTTTTTGAAAAATTTCATTAACTACAGAAGTTTTTAAGTTGGCGAGCCAAAAACGTATATATGCTGTAAATTCGCGTTTTTAAGCTCAAATTGACGATTTCTTGCTTTTTTGCTTTGCTGGTTTAATGAGAAATCGGATTTTTTGAAAAATTTCAATAACTCCAGTAGTTTTTAAGTTGGCGAGCCAAAAACGTATATATGCTGTAAATTTGCGTTTTTAAGCACAAATTGACGATTTCTTGCTTTTTTGCTTCGCTGGTTTAATGAGAAATCGGTTTTTTGAAAAAGATCAATAACTCCAGTAGTTTTTAATTTGGCGAACCAAAAACGTATATATGCTATAAATTCGCGTTTTTAGCACAAATTGACAATTTCTTGCTTTTTTGCTTCGCTGGTTTAATGAGAAATCGGATTTTTTGAAAAATTTCAATAACTCCAGTAGTTTTTAAGTTGGCGAACCAAAAACGTATATATGCTATAAATTCGCGTTTTTAGCACAAATTGACGATTTCTTGTTCTTTTGCTTCGCTGGTTTAATGAGAAATCGGATTTTTTGAAAAATTTCAATAACTCCAGTAGTTTTTAATTTGGCGAGCCAAAAACGTATATATGCTGTAAATTCGCGTTTTTAAGCACAAATTGATTATTTCTTGCTTTTTTGCTTTGCTGGTTTAATGAGAAATCGGATTTTTTGAAAAATTTCAATAACTCCAGAAGTTTTTAAGTTGGCGAGCCAAAAACGTATATATGCTGTAAATTCGCGTTTTTAAGCTCAAATTGACGATTTCTTGCTTTTTTGCTTTGCTGGTTTAATGAGAAATCGGATTTTTTGAAAAATTTCAATAACTCCAGTAGTTTTTAAGTTGGCGAGCCAAAAACGTATATATGCTGTAAATTTGCGTTTTTAAGCACAAATTGACGATTTCTTGCTTTTTTGCTTCGCTGGTTTAATGAGAAATCGGTTTTTTGAAAAAGATCAATAACTCCAGTAGTTTTTAAGTTGGCGAGCCAAAAACGTATATATGCTTGTAAATTCGCGTTTTTAAGCACAAATTGACGATTTTTTGCTTTTTTGCTTCGCTGGTTTAATGAGAAATCGGATTTTTTGAAAAACTTCAATAACTCCAGTAGTTTTTAAGTTGGCAAGCCAAAAACGTATATATGCTTGTAAATTCGCGTTTTTAAGCACAAATTGACAATTTCTTGCTTTTTTGCTTCGCTGGTTTAATGAGAAATCGGTTTTGTTGAAAAATTTCAATAACTCCAGTAGTTTTTAAGTTGGCGAGCCAAAAACGTATATATGCTTGTAAATTCGCGTTTTTAAGCACAAATTGAGGATTTCTTGCTTTGCTGGTTTAATGAGAAATCGGATTTTTTGATAAACTTCAATAACTCCAGTAGTTTTTAAGTTGGCAAGCCGAAAACTTATATATGCTTGTAAATTCGCGTTTTTAAGCACAAATTGACGATTTCTTGCTTTTTTGCTTCGCTGGTTTAATGAGAAATCGGATTTTTTGAAAAACTTTAATAACTCCAATAGTTTTTAAGTTGGCGAGCTAAAAACGTATATACGCTTGTAAATTCGCGTTTATAAGCACAAATTGACGATTTCTTGCTTTTATGCTTCGCTGGTTTAATGAGAAATCGGATTTTTTGAAAAACTTCAATAACTCCAGTAGTTTTTAAGTTGGCAAGCCAAAAACGTATATTTGCTTGTAAATTCGCGTTTTTAAGCACAAATTGACAATTTCTTGCTTTTTTGCTTCGCTGGTTTAATGAGAAATCGGTTTTGTTGAAAAATTTCAATAACTCCAGTAGTTTTGAAGTTGGCGAGCCAAAAACGTATATATGCTTGTAAATTCGCGTTTTTAAGCACAAATTGATAATTTGTTGCTTTTTTGCTTCGCTGGTTTAATGAGAAATCGGTTTTGTTGAAAAATTTCAATAACTCCAGTAGTTTTTAAGTTGGCGAGCCAAAAACGTATATATGCTTGTAAATTCGCGTTTTTAAGCACAAATTGAGGATTTCTTGCTTTGCTGGTTTAATGAGAAATCGGATTTTTTGATAAACTTCAATAACTCCAGTAGTTTTTAAGTTGGCAAGCCGAAAACTTATATATGCTTGTAAATTCGCGTTTTTAAGCACAAATTGACGATTCTTGCTTTTTTGCTTCGCTGGTTTAATGAGAAATCGGATTTTTTGAAAAACTTTAATAACTCCAATAGTTTTTAAGTTGGCGAGCTAAAAACGTATATACGCTTGTAAATTTGCGTTTTTAAGCACAAATTGACGATTTCTTGCTTTTTTGCTTCGCTGGTTTAATGAGAAATCGGATTTTTTGAAAAACTTCAATAACTCCAATATTTTTTAAGTTGGCGAGCCAAAAACGTATATATGCTGTAAATTCGCATTTTTAAGCACAAATTGACGATTTCTTGTTTTTTTGTTTCGCTGGATTAATGAGAAATCGGATTTTTTGAAAAACTTCAATAACTCCAGTAGTTTTTAAGTTGGCGAGCCAAAAACGTATATATGCTTGTAAATTTGCGTTTTTAAGCACAAATTGACATTTTCTTGCTTTTTTGCTTCGCTGGTTTAATGAGAAATCGGATTTTTTTAAAAATTTCAATAACTCCAGTAGTTTTTAAGTTGGCGAACCAAAAACGTATATATGCTATAAATTCGCGTTTTTAGCACAAATTGACGATTTCTTGTTCTTTTGCTTCGCTGGTTTAATGAGAAATCGGATTTTTTGAAAAATTTCAATAACTCCAGTAGTTTTTAATTTGGCGAGCCAAAAACGTATATATGCTGTAAATTCGCGTTTTTAAGCTCAAATTGATTATTTCTTGCTTTTTTGCTTTGCTGGTTTAATGAGAAATCGGATTTTTTGAAAAATTTCAATAACTCCAGAAGTTTTTAAGTTGGCGAGCCAAAAATGTATATATGCTGTAAATTCGCGTTTTTAAGCTCAAATTGACGATTTCTTGCTTTTTTGCTTTGCTGGTTTAATGAGAAATCGGATTTTTTGAAAAATTTCAATAACTCCAGTAGTTTTTAAGTTGGCGAGCCAAAAACGTATATATGCTGTAAATTTGCGTTTTTAAGCACAAATTGACGATTTCTTGCTTTTTTGCTTCGCTGGTTTAATGAGAAATCGGTTTTTTGAAAAAGATCAATAACTCCAGTAGTTTTTAAGTTGGCGAGCCAAAAACGTATATATGCTTGTAAATTCGCGTTTTTAAGCACAAATTGACGATTTTTTGCTTTTTTGCTTCGCTGGTTTAATGAGAAATCGGATTTTTTGAAAAACTTCAATAACTCCAGTAGTTTTTAAGTTGGCAAGCCAAAAACGTATATATGCTTGTAAATTTGCGTTTTTAAGCACAAATTGACAATTTCTTGCTTTTTTGCTTCGCTGGTTTAATGAGAAATCGGTTTTGTTGAAAAATTTCAATAACTTCAGTAGTTTTTAAGTTGGCGAGCCAAAAACGTATATATGCTTGTAAATTCGCGTTTTTAAGCACAAATTGACAATTTCTTGCTTTTTTGTTTCTCTGGTTTAATGAGAAATCGGTTTTGTTGAAAAATTTCAATAACCCCAGTAGTTTTTAAGTTGGCGAGCCAAAAACGTATATATGCTTGTAAATTCGCGTTTTTAAGCACAAATTGAGGATTTCTTGCTTTGCTGGTTTAATGAGAAATCGGATTTTTTGATAAACTTCAATAACTCCAGTAGTTTTTAAGTTGGCAAGCCGAAAACTTATATATGTTTGTAAATTCGCGTTTTTAAGCACAAATTGACGATTTCTTGCTTTTTTGCTTCGCTGGTTTAATGAGAAATCGGATTTTTTGAAAAACTTTAATAACTCCAATAGTTTTTAAGTTGGCGAGCTAAAAACGTATATACGCTTGTGAATTCGCGTTTTTAAGCACAAATTGACGATTTCTTGCTTTTTTGCTTCGCTGGTTTAATGAGAAATCGGATTTTTTGAAAAACTTCAATAACTCCAGTAGTTTTTAAGTTGGCAAGCCAAAAACGTATATATGCTTGTAAATTCGCGTTTTTAAGCACAAATTGACAATTTCTTGCTTTTTTGCTTCGCTGGTTTAATGAGAAATCGGTTTTGTTGAAAAATTACAATAACTCCAGTAGTTTTTAAGTTGGCGAGCCAAAAACGTATATATGCTTGTAAATTCGCGTTTTTAAGCACAAATTGATAATTTCTTGCTTTTTTGCTTCGCTGGTTTAATGAGAAATCGGTTTTGTTGAAAAATTTCAATAACTCCAGTAGTTTTTAAGTTGTCGAGCCAAAAACGTATATATGCTTGTAAATTCGCGTTTTTAAGCACAAATTGAGGATTTCTTGCTTTGCTGGTTTAATGAGAAATCGGATTTTTGATAAACTTCAATAACTCCAGTAGTTTTTAAGTTGGCAAGCCGAAAACTTATATATGCTTGTAAATTCGCGTTTTTAAGCACAAATTGACGATTTCTTGCTTTTTTGCTTCGCTGGTTTAATGAGAAATCGGATTTTTTGAAAAACTTTAATAACTCCAATAGTTTTTAAGTTGGCGAGCTAAAAACGTATATACGCTTGTAAATTTGCGTTTTTAAGCACAAATTGACGATTTCTTGCTTTTTTGCTTCGCTGGTTTAATGAGAAATCGGATTTTTTGAAAAACTTCAATAACTCCAATATTTTTTAAGTTGGCGAGCCAAAAACGTATATATGCTGTAAATTCGCATTTTTAAGCACAAATTGACGATTTCTTGTTTTTTTGTTTCGCTGGATTAATGAAAAATCGGATTTTTTGAAAAACTTCAATAACTCCAGTAGTTTTTAAGTTGGCGAGCCAAAAACGTATATATGCTTGTAAATTTGCGTTTTTAAGCACAAATTGACATTTTCTTGCTTTTTTGCTTCGCTGGTTTAATGAGAAATCGGATTTTTTTAAAAATTTCAATAACTCCAGTACTTTTTAAGTTGGCGAACCAAAAACGTATATATGCTATAAATTCGCGTTTTTAGCACAAATTGACGATTTCTTGTTCTTTTGCTTCGCTGGTTTAATAAGAAATCGGATTTTTTGAAAAATTTCAATAACTCCAGTAGTTTTTAATTTGGCGAGCCAAAAACGTATATATGCTGTAAATTCGCGTTTTTAAGCACAAATTGATTATTTCTTGCTTTTTTGCTTTGCTGGTTTAATGAGAAATCGGATTTTTTGAAAAATTTCATTAACTACAGAAGTTTTTAAGTTGGCGAGCCAAAAACGTATATATGCTGTAAATTCGCGTTTTTAAGCTCAAATTGACGATTTCTTGCTTTTTTGCTTTGCTGGTTTAATGAGAAATCGGATTTTTTGAAAAATTTCAATAACTCCAGTAGTTTTTAAGTTGGCGAGCCAAAAACGTATATATGCTGTAAATTTGCGTTTTTAAGCACAAATTGACGATTTCTTGCTTTTTTGCTTCGCTGGTTTAATGAGAAATCGGTTTTTTGAAAAAGATCAATAAGTCCAGTAGTTTTTAAGTTGGCGACCCAAAAACGTACATATGCTTGTAAATTCGCGTTTTTAAGCACAAATTGACGATTTTTTGTTTTTTTGCTTCGCTGGTTTAATGAGAAATCGGATTTTTTGAATAATTTCAATAACTCCAGTAGTTTTTAAGGTGGCGAGCCAAAAACGTATATATGCTTGTAAATTCGCGTTTTTATGCACAAATTGACAATTTCTTGCTTTTTTGCTTCGCTGGTTTAATGAGAAATCGGTTTTGTTGAAAAATTTCAATAACTCCAGTAGTTTTTAAGTTGGCGAGCCAAAAACGTATATATGCTTGTAAATTCGCGTTTTTAAGCACAAATTGAGGATTTCTTGCTTTGCTGGTTTAATGAGAAATCGGATTTTTTGATAAACTTCAATAACTCCAGTAGTTTTTAAGTTGGCAAGCCGAAAACTTATATATGCTTGTAAATTCGCGTTTTTAAGCACAAATTGACGATTTCTTGCTTTTTTGCTTCGCTGGTTTAATGAGAAATCGGATTTTTTGAAAAACTTTAATAACTCCAATAGTTTTTAAGTTGGCGAGCTAAAAACGTATATACGCTTGTAAATTTGCGTTTTTAAGCACAAATTGACGATTTCTTGCTTTTTTGCTTCGCTGGTTTAATGAGAAATCGGATTTTTTGAAAAACTTCAATAACTCCAATATTTTTTAAGTTGGCGAGCCAAAAACGTATATATGCTGTAAATTCGCATTTTTAAGCACAAATTGACGATTTCTTGTTTTTTTGTTTCGCTGGATTAATGAGAAATCGGATTTTTTGAAAAACTTCAATAACTCCAGTAGTTTTTAAGTTGGCGAGCCAAAAACGTATATATGCTTGTAAATTTGCGTTTTTAAGCACAAATTGACATTTTCTTGCTTTTTTGCTTCGCTGGTTTAATGAGAAATCTGATTTTTTTAAAAATTTCAATAACTCCAGTAGTTTTTAAGTTGGCGAACCAAAAACGTATATATGCTATAAATTCGCGTTTTTAGCACAAATTGACGATTTCTTGTTCTTTTGCTTCGCTGGTTTAATGAGAAATCGGATTTTTTGAAAAATTTCAATAACTCCAGTAGTTTTTAATTTGGCGAGCCAAAAACGTATATATGCTGTAAATTCGCGTTTTTAAGCACAAATTGATTATTTCTTGCTTTTTTGCTTTGCTGGTTTAATGAGAAATCGGATTTTTTGAAAAATTTCAATAACTACAGAAGTTTTTAAGTTGGCGAGCCAAAAACGTATATATGCTGTAAATTCGCGTTTTTAAGCTCAAATTGACGATTTCTTGCTTTTTTGCTTTGCTGGTTTAATGAGAAATCGGATTTTTTGAAAAATTTCAATAACTCCAGTAGTTTTTAAGTTGGCGAGCCAAAAACGTATATATGCTGTAAATTTGCGTTTTTAAGCAAAAATTGACGATTTCTTGCTTTTTTGCTTCGCTGGTTTAATGAGAAATCGGTTTTTTGAAAAAGATCAATAACTCCAGTAGTTTTTAAGTTGGCGAGCCAAAAACGTATATATGCTTGTAAATTCGCGTTTTTAAGCACAAATTGACGATTTTTCGTTTTTTTGCTTTGCTGGTTTAATGAGAAATCGGATTTTTTGAAAAACTTTAATAACTCCAGTAGTTTTTAAGTTGGCGAGCCAAAAACGTATATATGCTTGTAAATTCGCGTTTTTAAGCACAAATTGACGATTTCTTGCTTTTTTGCTTCGCTGGTTTAATGAGAAATCGGATTTTTTAAAAAACTTCAAAACTCCAGTAGTTTTTAAGCTGGAGAGCCAAAAACGTATATATGCTTGCAAATTCGCGTTTTTAAGCACAAATTGACGATTTCTTGCTTCTTTGCTTCGCTGGTTTAATGAGAAATCGGATTTTTTGAAAAACTTCAATAACTCCAGTAGTTTTTAAGTTGGCGAGAAAAAACGTATATATGCTTGTAAATTCGCGTTTTTAAGCACAAATTGACGATTTCTTGCTTTTTTGCTTCGCTGGTTTAATGAGAAATCGGATTTTTTGAAAAACTTCAATAACATCAGTAGTTTTTAAGTTGGTGAGCCAAAAACGTATATATGCTTGTAAATTCGCGTTTTTAAGCACAAATTGACGATTTATTGCTTTTTTGCTTCGCTGGTTTAATGAGAAATCGGATTTTTTGAAAAAGTTCAATAACTCCAGTAGTTTTTAAGTTGGCGAGCCAAAAACGTATATATGCTTGTAAATTCGCGTTTTTAAGCACAAATTGACGATTTCATGCTTTTTTGCTTCGCTGGTTTAATAAGAAATCTGATTTTTTAAAAAACTTCAATAACTCCAGTAGTTTTTAAGTTGGTGAGCCAAAAACGTATATATGCTTGTAAATTCGCGTTTTTAAGCACAAATTGACGATTTCTTGCTTTTTTGCTTCGCTGATTTAATGAGAAATCGGATTTTTTTAAAAATTTCAATAACTTCAGTAGTTTTTAAGTTGGCCAGACAAAAACGTATAGATGCTGTAAATTCGCGTTTTTAAGCACAAATTGACTATTTCTTGCTTTTTTGCTTCGCTGGTTTAATGAGAAATCGGATTTTTTGAAAAATTTCAATAACTCCAGTAGTTTTTAAGTTGGCGAACCAAAAACGTATATATGCTATAAATTCGCGTTTTTAGCACAAATTGACGATTTCTTGTTCTTTTGCTTCGCTGGTTTAATGAGAAATCGGATTTTTTGAAAAATTTCAATAACTCCAGTAGTTTTTAATTTGGCGAGCCAAAAACGTATATATGCTGTAAATTCGCGTTTTTAAGCACAAATTGATTATTTCTTGCTTTTTTGCTTTGCTGGTTTAATGAGAAATCGGATTTTTTGAAAAATTTCAATAACTACAGAAGTTTTTAAGTTGGCGAGCCAAAAACGTATATATGCTGTAAATTCGCGTTTTTAAGCTCAAATTGACGATTTCTTGCTTTTTTGCTTTGCTGGTTTAATGAGAAATCGGATTTTTTGAAAAATTTCAATAACTCCAGTTGTTTTTAAGTTGGCGAGCCAAAAACGTATATATGCTGTAAATTTGCGTTTCTAAGCACAAATTGACGATTTCTTGCTTTTTTGCTTCGCTGGTTTAATGAGAAATCGGTTTTTTGAAAAAGATCAATAACTCCAGTAGTTTTTAAGTTGGCGAGCCAAAAACATATATATGCTTGTAAATTCGCGTTTTTAAGCACAAATTGACGATTTTTTGTTTTTTTGCTTCGCTGGTTTAATGAGAAATCGGATTTTTTGAAAAACTTCAATAACTCCAGTAGTTTTTAAGTTGGCAAGCCAAAAACGTATATATGCTTGTAAATTCGCGTTTTTAAACACAAATTGACAATTTCTTGCTTTTTTGCTTCGCTGGTTTAATGAGAAATCGGTCTTGTTGAAAAATTTCAATAACTAGCAGTAGTTTTTAAGTTGGCGAGCCAAAAACGTATATATGCTTGTAAATTCGCGTTTTTATGCACAAATTGACAATTTCTTGTTTTTTTGTTTCGCTGGATTAATGAGAAATCGGATTTTTTGAAAAACTTCAATAACTCCAGTAGTTTTTAAGTTGGCGAGCCAAAAACGTATATATGCTTGTAAATTTGCGTTTTTAAGCACAAATTGACATTTTCTTGCTTTTTTGCTTCGCTGGTTTAATGAGAAATCGGATTTTTTGAAAAATTTCAATAACTCCAGTAGTTTTTAATTTGGCGAGCCAAAAACGTATATATGCTGTATATTCGCGTTTTTAAGCACAAATTGATTATTTCTTGCTTTTTAGCTTTACTGGTTTAATGAGAAATCGGATTTTTTGAAAAATTTCAATAACTCCAGAAGTTTTTAAGTTGGCGAGCCAAAAACGTATATATGCTGTAAATTCGCGTTTTTAAGCTCAAATTGACGATTTCTTGTTTTTTTGCTTTGCTGGTTTAATGAGAAATCGGATTTTTTGAAAAATTTCAATAACCCCAGTAGTTTTTAAGTTGGCGAGCCAAAAACGTATATATGCTGTAAATTTGCGTTTTTAAGCACAAATTGACGATTTCTTGCTTTTTTGCTTCGATGGTTTAATGAGAAATCGGTTTTTTGAAAAAGATCAATAACTCCAGTAGTTTTTAAGTTGGCGAGCCAAAAACGTATATATGCTTGTAAATTCGCGTTTTTAAGCACAAATTGACGATTTTTTGCTTTTTTGCTTCGCTGGTTTAATGAGAAATCGGATTTTTTGAAAAACTTCAATAACTCCAGTAGTTTTTAAGTTGGCAAGCCAAAAACGTATATATGCTTGTAAATTCGCGTTTTTAAGCACAAATTGACAATTTCTTGCTTTTTTGCTTCGCTGGTTTAATGAGAAATCGGTTTTGTTGAAAAATTTCAATAACTCCAGTAGTTTTTAAGTTGGCGAGCCAAAAACGTATGTATGCTTGTAAATTCGCGTTTTTATGCACAAATTGACAATTTCTTGCTTTTTTGCTTCGCTGGTTTAATGAGAAATCGGTTTTGTTGAAAAATTTCAATAACTCCAGTAGTTTTTAAGTTGGCGAGCCAAAAACGTATATATGCTTGTAAATTCGCGTTTTTAAGCACAAATTGAGGATTTCTTGCTTTGCTGGTTTAATGAGAAATCGGATTTTTTGATAAACTTCAATAACTCCAGTAGTTTTTAAGTTGGCAAGCCGAAAACTTATATATGCTTGTAAATTCGCGTTTTTAAGCACAAATTGACGATTTCTTGCTTTTTTGCTTCGCTGGTTTAATGAGAAATCGGATTTTTTGAAAAACTTTAATAACTCCAATAGTTTTTAAGTTGGCGAGCTAAAAACGTATATACGCTTGTAAATTTGCGTTTTTAAGCACAAATTGACGATTTCTTGCTTTTTTGCTTCGCTGGTTTAATGAGAAATCGGATTTTTTGAAAAACTTCAATAACTCCAATATTTTTTAAGTTGGCGAGCCAAAAACGTATATATGCTTGTAAATTCGCGTTTTTAAGCACAAATTGACGATTTCTTGTTTTTTTGTTTCGCTGGATTAATGAGAAATCGGATTTTTTGAAAAACTTCAATAACTCCAGTAGTTTTTAAGTTGGCGAGCCAAAAACGTATATATGCTTGTAAATTTGCGTTTTTAAGCACAAATTGACATTTTCTTGCTTTTTTGCTTCGCTGGTTTAATGAGAATTCGGATTTTTTGAAAAACTTTAATAGCTCCAGTAGTTTTTAAGTTGGCGAGCCAAAAACGTATATATGCTTGTAAATTTGCGTTTTTAAGCACAAATTGACGATTTCTTGCTTTTTTGCTTCGCTGGTTTAATGAGAAATCGGATTTTTTAAAAAACTTCAAAACTCCAGTAGTTTTTAAGCTGGAGAGCCAAAAACGTATATATGCTTGCCAATTCGCGTTTTTAAGCACAAATTGACGATTTCTTGCTTCTTTGCTTCGCTGGTTTAATGAGAAATCGGATTTTTTGAAAAACTTCAATAACTCCAGTAGTTTTTAAGTTGGCGAGAAAAAACGAATATATGCTTGTAAATTCGCGTTTTTAAGCACAAATTGACGATTTCTTGCTTTTTTGCTTCGCTGGTTTAATGAGAAATCGGATTTTTTGAAAAACTTCAATAACATCAGTAGTTTTTAAGTTGGTGAGCCAAAAACGTATATATGCTTGTAAATTCGCGTTTTTAAGCACAAATTGACGATTTCTTGCTTTTTTGCTTCGCTGGTTTAATGAGAAATCGGATTTTTTGAAAAAGTTCAATAACTCCAGTAGTTTTTAAGTTGGCGAGCCAAAAACGTATATATGCTTGTAAATTCGCGTTTTTAAGCACAAATTGACGATTTCATGCTTTTTTGCTTCGCTGGTTTAATAAGAAATCGGATTTTTTAAAAAACTTCAATAACTCCAGTAGTTTTTAAGTTGGCGAGCCAAAAACGTATATATGCTTGTAAATTCGCGTTTTTAAGCACAAATTGACGATTTCTTGCTTTTTTGCTTCGCTGATTTAATGAGAAATCGGATTTTTTTTAAAATTTCAATAACTTCAGTAGTTTTTAAGTTGGCCAGACAAAAACGTATAGATGCTGTAAATTCGCGTTTTTAAGCACAAATTGACTATTTCTTGCTTTTTTGCTTCGCTGGTTTAATGAGAAATCGGATTTTTTGAAAAATTTCAATAACTCCAGTAGTTTTTAATTTGGCGAACCAAAAACGTATATATGCTATAAATTCGCGTTTTTAGCACAAATTGACAATTTCTTGCTTTTTTGCTTCGCTGGTTTAATGAGAAATCGGATTTTTTGAAAAATTTCAATAACTCCAGTAGTTTTTAAGTTGGCGAGCCAAAAACGTATATATGCTTGTAAATTCGCGTTTTTAAGCACAAATTGACGATTTCTTGCTTTTTTGCTTCGCTGGTTTAATGAGAAATCGGATTTTTTGAAAAATTTCAATAACTCCAGTAGTTTTTAATTTGGCGAACCAAAAACGTATATATGCTATAAATTCGCGTTTTTAGCACAAATTGACAATTTCTTGCTTTTTTGCTTCGCTGGTTTAATGAGAAATCGGATTTTTTGAAAAATTTCAATAACTCCAGTAGTTTTTAAGTTGGCGAGCCAAAAACGTATATATGCTTGTAAATTCGCGTTTTTAAGCACAAATTGACGATTTCTTGCTTTTTTGCTTCGCTGGTTTAATGAGAAATCGGATTTTTTGAAAAACTTTAATAACTCCAATAGTTTTTAAGTTGGCGAGCTAAAAACGTATATACGCTTGTAAATTCGCGTTTTTAAGCACAAATTGACGATTTCTTGCTTTTTTGCTTCGCTGGTTTAATGAGAAATCGGATTTTTTGAAAAACTTCAATAACTCCAATATTTTTTAAGTTGGCGAGCCAAAAACGTATATATGCTGTAAATTCGCATTTTTAAGCACAAATTGACGATTTCTTGTTTTTTTGTTTCGCTGGATTAATGAGAAATCGGATTTTTTGAAAAACTTCAATAACTCCAGTAGTTTTTAAGTTGGCGAGCCAAAAACGTATATATGCTTGTAAATTTGCGTTTTTAAGCACAAATTGACATTTTCTTGCTTTTTTGCTTCGCTGGTTTAATGAGAAATCGGATTTTTTTAAAAATTTCAATAACTCCAGTAGTTTTTAAGTTGGCGAACCAAAAACGTATATATGCTATAAATTCGCGTTTTTAGCACAAATTGACGATTTCTTGTTCTTTTGCTTCGCTGGTTTAATGAGAAATCGGATTTTTTGAAAAATTTCAATAACTCCAGTAGTTTTTAATTTGGCGAGCCAAAAACGTATATATGCTGTAAATTCGCGTTTTTAAGCTCAAATTGATTATTTCTTGCTTTTTTGCTTTGCTGGTTTAATGAGAAATCGGATTTTTTGAAAAATTTCAATAACTCCAGAAGTTTTTAAGTTGGCGAGCCAAAAATGTATATATGCTGTAAATTCGCGTTTTTAAGCTCAAATTGACGATTTCTTGCTTTTTTGCTTTGCTGGTTTAATGAGAAATCGGATTTTTTGAAAAATTTCAATAACTCCAGTAGTTTTTAAGTTGGCGAGCCAAAAACGTATATATGCTGTAAATTTGCGTTTTTAAGCACAAATTGACGATTTCTTGCTTTTTTGCTTCGCTGGTTTAATGAGAAATCGGTTTTTTGAAAAAGATCAATAACTCCAGTAGTTTTTAAGTTGGCGAGCCAAAAACGTATATATGCTTGTAAATTCGCGTTTTTAAGCACAAATTGACGATTTTTTGCTTTTTTGCTTCGCTGGTTTAATGAGAAATCGGATTTTTTGAAAAACTTCAATAACTCCAGTAGTTTTTAAGTTGGCAAGCCAAAAACGTATATATGCTTGTAAATTTGCGTTTTTAAGCACAAATTGACAATTTCTTGCTTTTTTGCTTCGCTGGTTTAATGAGAAATCGGTTTTGTTGAAAAATTTCAATAACTTCAGTAGTTTTTAAGTTGGCGAGCCAAAAACGTATATATGCTTGTAAATTCGCGTTTTTAAGCACAAATTGACAATTTCTTGCTTTTTTGTTTCTCTGGTTTAATGAGAAATCGGTTTTGTTGAAAAATTTCAATAACCCCAGTAGTTTTTAAGTTGGCGAGCCAAAAACGTATATATGCTTGTAAATTCGCGTTTTTAAGCACAAATTGAGGATTTCTTGCTTTGCTGGTTTAATGAGAAATCGGATTTTTTGATAAACTTCAATAACTCCAGTAGTTTTTAAGTTGGCAAGCCGAAAACTTATATATGTTTGTAAATTCGCGTTTTTAAGCACAAATTGAATATTTCTTGCTTTTTTGCTTCGCTGGTTTAATGAGAAATCGGATTTTTTGAAAAACTTTAATAACTCCAATAGTTTTTAAGTTGGCGAGCTAAAAACGTATATACGCTTGTGAATTCGCGTTTTTAAGCACAAATTGACGATTTCTTGCTTTTTTGCTTCGCTGGTTTAATGAGAAATCGGATTTTTTGAAAAACTTCAATAACTCCAGTAGTTTTTAAGTTGGCAAGCCAAAAACGTATATATGCTTGTAAATTCGCGTTTTTAAGCGCAAATTGACAATTTCTTGCTTTTTTGCTTCGCTGGTTTAATGAGAAATCGGTTTTGTTGAAAAATTACAATAACTCCAGTAGTTTTTAAGTTGGCGAGCCAAAAACGTATATATGCTTGTAAATTCGCGTTTTTAAGCACAAATTGATAATTTCTTGCTTCTTTGCTTCGCTGGTTTAATGAGAAATCGGATTTTTTAAAAAACTTCAAAACTCCAGTAGTTTTTAAGCTGGAGAGCCAAAAACGTATATATGCTTGCAAATTCGCGTTTTTAAGCACAAATTGACGATTTCTTGCTTCTTTGCTTCGCTGGTTTAATGAGAAATCGGATTTTTTGAAAAACTTCAATAACTCCAGTAGTTTTTAAGTTGGCGAGAAAAAACGTATATATGCTTGTAAATTCGCGTTTTTAAGCACAAATTGACGATTTCTTGCTTTTTTGCTTCGCTGGTTTAATGAGAAATCGGATTTTTTGAAAAAGTTCAATAACTCCAGTAGTTTTTAAGTTGGCGAGCCAAAAACGTATATATGCTTGTAAATTCGCGTTTTTAAGCACAAATTGACGATTTCTTGCTTTTTTGCTTCGCTGGTTTAATAAGAAATCGGATTTTTTAAAAAACTTCAATAACTCCAGTAGTTTTTAAGTTGGCGAGCCAAAAACGTATATATGCTTGTAAATTCGCGTTTTTAAGCACAAATTGACGATTTCTTGCTTTTTTGCTTCGCTGATTTAATGAGAAATCGGATTTTTTTAAAAATTTCAATAACTTTAGTAGTTTTTAAGTTGGCCAGACAAAAACGTATAGATGCTGTAAATTCGCGTTTTTAAGCACAAATTGACTATTTCTTGCTTTTTTGCTTCGCTGGTTTAATGAAAAATCGGATTTTTTGAAAAATTTCAATAACTCCAGTAGTTTTTAAGTTGGCGAACCAAAAACGTATATATGCTATAAATTCGCGTTTTTAGCACAAATTGACAATTTCTTGCTTTTTTGCTTCGCTGGTTTAATGAGAAATCGGATTTTTTGAAAAATTTCAATAACTCCAGTAGTTTTTAAGTTGGCGAACCAAAAACGTATATATGCTATAAATTCGCGTTTTTAGCACAAATTGACGATTTCTTGTTTTTTTGCTTCGCTGGTTTAATTAGAAATCGATTTTTTTTATAAATTTCAATAACTCCAGTAGTTTTTAAGTTGGCGAGCCAAAAACGTATATATGCTGTAAATTCGCGTTTTTAAGCACAAATTGACGATTTCTTGCTTTTTTGCTTCGCTGGTTTAATGAGAAATCGGACTTTTTGAAAAACTTGAATAATTCCCGTATTCTAAAAATTGACGATTTCTTGCTTTTTTGCTATGGTGTTTTAATGAAAATTTGAATTTTTTTAAAAATTTCAATAACTCCAGAAGTTTTTAAGTTGCCAAGCCAAAAACGTATATATGCTGTAAATTCGCGTTTTTAAGCACAAATTGACGATTTCTTGCTTTTTTTCTTCGCCGGTTTAATGAGAAATCGGATTTTTTGAAAAATTTCAATAACTCTAGTAGTTTTTAAGTTGGCGAGCCAAAAACGTATATATGCTGTAAATTCGCGTTTTTAAGCACAAATTGACGATTTCTTGCTTTTTTGCTTCGCTGGTTTAATGAGAAATCGGATTTTTTGAAAAATTTCAATAACTCCAGTAGTTTTTAAGTTGGCGAGTCAAAAACGTATATATGCTGTAAATTCGCGTTTTTAAGCACAAATTGACGATTTCTTGCTTTTTTGCTTCGCTGGTTTAATGAGAAATCGGATTTTTTAAAAAATTTCAATAACTCCAGTAGTTTTTAAGTTGGCGAGACAAAAACGTATATATGCTGTAAATTCGCGTTTTTAAGCACAAATTGACTATTTCTTGCTTTTTTGCTTCGCTGGTTTAATGAGAAATCGGATTTTTTGAAAAATTTCAATAACTCCAGTAGTTTTTAAGTTGGCGAACCAAAAACTTATATATGCTATAAATTCGCGTTTATAGCACAAATTGACGATTTCTTGCTTTTTTACTTCGCTGGTTTAATGAGAAATCGGATTTTTTGAAAAATTTCAATAACTCCAGTAGTTTTTAAGTTGGCGAACCAAAAACGTATATTTGCTATAAATTCGCGTTTTTAGCACAAATTGACGATTTCTTGCTTTTTTGCTTCGCTGGTTTAATGAAAAATCGGACTTTTTAAAAAATTAGAATATTTTCCGTTTTCTAAAAATTGACGATTTTTTGCTTTTTTGCTATGCTGTTTTAATGAAAATTTGAATTTTTTGAAAAATTTCAGTAACTCTAGTAGTTTTTAAGTTGGCGAGCCAAAAACGTATATATGCTATAAATTCGCGTTTTTAAGCACAAATTGACGATTTCTTGCTTTTTTGCTTCGCTGGTTTAATTAGAAATCGGATTTTTTGAAAAATTTCAATAACTCCAGTAGTTTTTAAGTTGGCGAGCCAAAAACGTATATATGGTGTAAATTCGCGTTTTTAAGCACAAATTGACGATTTCTTGCTTTTTTGCTTCGCTGGTTTAATGAAAAATCGCATTTTTTTGAAAAATTTCAATAACTGAAGTAGTTATTAAGTTGGCGAGGCAAAAACGTATATATGCTGTAAATTTGCGTTTTTAAGCACAAATTGACGATTTCTTACTTTTTTCATGCTTACGAGTATCTGTAAAAATCTCGATATGTCAAATATGGTATGAATACAATACCTCCCTTATCATATGTGATACGACGGCCGGTAAAAACGATTTTCTCCGTGTACAATTAATTTAAATGTTATATTTTGTAATTTGAAACCTCCTAGTGCCATTTCTTGAGAGGGGGCACAACCTGTTAGCTATGCGCATGACCACGCGTAAAACATTTTGGTAATATTATTCAGCTTGTTCAGTGTATGTAAGGATAAACCCGGCATTATAATAAATAAAACGTGTTGTTCTTGTTAGTAATTGTACAGTGTATTATTTATGGTCACCACTCACAACCAAATATAAAATTAATTCAGTAAAACATTACATTTTGGCGACGAGGTAAAAATAAATAGAAAATAAAGTTGAGCGTTGAGTGAAGTCATACAAAATAGTGGCACAGCAACAGCTCGAAACAAAAAAAAGAGAATTGCAATTGCTAGCACAAAGCTTGGGAGAGCAACAAAATCATCTCGCAGAGGAAAGCCGAAAGCTGGCAGAACAGAAAATGCAACTGGATTTGCAACAAGCCATCCCGGGGCCGGAGCCACAAACATTTATAAGCAATACGGTAGGCAGCATAGCGGAGTTCGCAGTAGCAAGAGACGACTGGGATCAGTGGACCGAGCGACTGAAACAGTTTTTCATTGTGAACAACGTTACAAACGACAGGAAGGTGCCGTTATTGATAACGTTGATTGACTCTGAAGGATATGCACTGCTGAAAAACTTATGTACGCCACATCAGCCACACACCAAACCACTTAAAGACGTGATCAAGGTTATGAGAGAGCATCTGAAGCCTCGACCCAGCACGATTAGTGAGCGGTACAAATTCAAGGAGTGCCGACAGACGAGTGGCGAAAGTGTAATGGAGTTTATCGCAAAATTAAAACGATTGTCAATTAACTGTAAATTTGGCAAGAATTTGGAGGATAACATTCGGGACCAGTTGGTGTACGGAATCGCAAATGAAGCCACGAAGAAGAAGCTGCTGAGCGAACATAACCTCACTTACAGCAGGGCAGCAGAATTGGCGTTGTCGTTGGAAGCATCAACAATTTTGTCTTAAAGCGAATTAATAGTTTTTAAAATCTTGTCGGGACAAGGTTGAAAAACATGGTTTCGAAAAAAATGCGTTTAAAGTTTGAGGTTAGTTTTTAACTGCCCGATCTGTACGTTTTACCTGCTTTAACTCAACTCTATATTGGTCAATGTAACTCCGCCAAAACTTCGAATTTCGAAAAACCGTTTTAACAGATTATTTTACGCACTATAAAATTTCAGAAAATGAAAAAAAATCGATTTTTTTTTTAAGTGTCAGAGTGATGTTTCAGTTTAAAAGTAGGTTTGGAACGAGTTATAAATTCCGGCAAATATATTTAAATAAGTGTTTTTTTTTTTAAATAAAAAGAACAATTTTTTTGCTGCAATATTTATTATTACATTGACAATCACAGTAATTTTTTATATTTTTCTAGTAAATTTAGTATAATTTATAAAAATTACAAGATAAAATATCGTAAAATTACTACTACTATCAATGTAAATTTACATTAACTGATTACAGTGTAGTGCTTGTATTTTTAAATCTAAATACCTACTAACTGAATTAATACAATTTTTGTATTATCTGTTTTCTTTCTACATATAGTCCTAATAAAATAAAATAATAGTACAACATTTCGTAGTGCTAAACATTTTTAAAACAAATATAAATTAACTAAATAATATAAATTTATATTGAATGTATTTTCATATGGTTTTTGTATTATCTGATCTTGTATTAGTTAGAAACATCAGAAAGGAAAATGAAGCTCGCACAACCTAAAAATTAGAAAACAAAATTAAAAGTAGATATGGGTAAACCCATATATAGATCACTTTGACGTTTCCTGGAAAGTAGGTAACACAATATTTTTAATACAATTATAATTTATGTGGGCACTAGGAGAAACTTTTCTAAAAATTTGATCAAAATCGAATAAATAATGTAGCCACAATAATTTTTTTTTAAATTTTCTGATTTTTTTTTCGATAAATTGGCAACACTGTATTTTGTTAAAATTAAAAAATTTATTTAGGCACTAGGAAAATCTTTTATGAAAATTTGATTAAAATCGGTTAAATAAAGTGATCATAATAAATTTTTAAAAATTTTACTAATTTTTTTTTCGGAAAGTTGGCAACACTGTATTTTGCTAAAATTACATAAATTATATGAATACCAGGAAAATATTTTTTGAAACTTTGAGTGAAATCGGTTAAATAACATGGCCATAATAAATTTTTAAAAACTTTAGTAATTTTTTTCTCGGAAAGTTGGCAACACTGGATATTAATAAAATTATATAATTAATGGGAGCATTAGAGAATTTTTTTCTGAAAATCTGATCAAAATCGGATAAATAATGTAGCCAATATAAATTTTTAAAAATTTTAGTAATTTTTTCTTGGAAAGTTGGCACTACTGAAAAAAATAAAACCACATGACCATCTTGGATGCTAGACAAATTTATTCTGAAAATTTTATTAAAATCGGTTAAAACGTGTAGGAGGAGTTGCAATCAAAAATTTTAACTGACGACCGAGCGAGAGAGTAAGCGAGCGAGCTGACGACGCACATTCATACACCCACATAAACTAAGTACGGATTCGTCTGATCTAGAGGCTACATGAAAGATTTCTATACAATTTTTTTTTTGAAAATGTTAAGACACCGTACCAAACGCTATACCACTTTTCCTTGCAGTCAAAGTAGTAAAAAATTATTAAATATAGTAAAATACACTCTAAAAAAAATTATGTAATTTTACTGACAAACCATGAGTTACTACGATACCCAGTATTTCTAGGTATAATTGTTTAAAAATACATAATATCAAAACTATTATAAACATTATGTAATACGATATTACCAACGGAATAGAAAAGTACATACATACATATATATATATATATATATATATATATATATATATATATATATATAAGTAATTGGATAATGGGTTTTGCAGTCAATTTGGAAAACGATGATTAAGTAAAACTCATTTAAGTTTAATTAAGCAAGCTTTCGGATTTATTTTTAATCCTTCATCAGGCTTCTGGAAAATATGAACAATATATTGTACACTATATATAATCTAATTTTTGTTAGTAAAATAATATTAATTGTCAAAATTTTTGTCAAAATATGAACCATTAGAAAATGTAACAAAGTATTATAAAAACATATAACAAAAAACAAATTTAAATATAACATAATTATACTTACAAAACTAACAGAGTAATGGTTACAAATTACTTTTATACACCATGTGATACAATGCATCAAATTACGATATTGGATAAAAATTCAGATTATGTATGTAATAAACAAATATACTATCTAACGTATAAATTAATTTAAGTTTTTTTATTTATAAATGTCGTTGTTGAAATATTGTGATTGATTATGTAAATATTCGTAAAAATATATGCTAAAAGTCAAATAATAAAATATTATGTCAAAAACAAACGTCAGAAGTTGTCAAATTAATTAAAATGCGTTTTTTGTATATATTAACAAATTGAATTGTTTTCATAAAATTAATTTAAGTAAAGTGCGTTTTTTTATTATTTTAAAATTCATTTGTATGAACTAAAATCGTCAACATCAACAAAGAAATATTGTATTATTTCTTATAATATTTAAACAAATTGTAGATAAATGTAATTAACAAAGAAAATTAATAAAAGCTTAAACCAAAGTTGTTTGACGTTAAAGAATATGTCATGGAAAATGTAATGTTTAGATAACAGTTATAAAAAGAAAACTTTTCTTAAAAAGATTTTCACTAGTCTCAAGGACAAATCTAGTCCATCTCAAACAGCTTTTGCAATTTACAAAATACAGTGTCTTGATTGTAATATGTCATACATTGGAAACACCAAACGGAAGGTTTACGACAGAATTATCCAACACAGATCTGATTGCAGAATAAAACCGAACTCAACTGCTTTATCAATACACAAGAAAGAAACAAACCATAACATAGATTTCGACCATCCGGAGGTTTTATGCACTGAAATTAACGATTATAAACGAGCCTTTTTAGAAATGGTTCACATAAAAATAAATGACAATTTAATGAACAAAAGGTCTGATATTAAAAACTTAAGCTTAATTTACGATAATTTACTACTCTCAGATTGTAACTAATAACTTTTCTTTTTATAACTGTTAACTAAACATTACATTTTCCATGACATATTCTTTAACGTCAAACAATTTTGGTTTAAGCTTTTATTAATTTTCTTTGTTAATTACATTTATCTACAATTTGTTTAAATATTATAAGAAATAATACAATATTTCTTTGTTGATGTTGACGATTTCAGTTCATACAAATGAATTTTAAAATAATAAAAAAACGCACCTTACTTAAATTAATTTTATGAAAACAATTCAATTTGTTAATATATACAAAAAACGCATTTTAATTAATTTGACAACTTCTGACGTTTGTTTTTGACATAATATTTTATTATTTGACTTTTAGCATATATTTTTACGAATATTTACATAATCAATCACAATATTTCAACAACGACATTTATAAATAAAAAAACTTAAATTAATTTATACGTTAGATAGTATATTTGTTTATTACATACATAATCTGAATTTTTATCCAATATCGTAATTTGACGCATTGTATCACATGGTGTATAAAAGTAATTTGTAACCGTTACTCTGTTAGTTTTGTAAGTATAATTATGTTATATTTAAATTTGTTTTTTGTTATGTGTTTTTATAATACTTTGTTACATTTTCTAATGGTTCATATTTTGACAAAAATTTTGACAATTAATATTATTTTACTAACAAAAATTAGATTATATATAGTGTACAATATATTGTTCATATTTTCCAGAAGCCTGATGAAGGATTAAAAATAAATCCGAAAGCTTGCTTAATTAAACTTAAATGAGTTTTACTTAATCATCGTTTTCCAAATTGACTGCAAAACCCATTATCCAATTACTTAAAAATTATTACCAGTCATTATCTATACCTACGTATATATACAGAGTGTCCAAGATAACTCCGTATGCATGGGGATCTCCGGAACTGTTAGAGATACGACCTCGGTTAAATTAGATGAAAGTTGCCTCATTAGTAGGCGAGTTTAGTCATCTTTTGTTTTTTCCAAAAAATTTTTTAGGTTACTAGATATAGACAAAAATGCAAATTTTGCTGTTTTATATTTTTGCTTATAACTCTCGTATGCAAAACGATACATTATTTTGGTTTGCACTTTCTTAAGACACTTTTTTACACAGAATTTCCAGAAGTTACCAGAATTTTTGTGCTATGTACTGTTTTCGAGATTTATGATGCAACTTTCATTTTTCTTATGTAACTAGTATTTCAATGTAGTATAATTAAAAAGACCTTTTTTTTCTCTTTCCAGTGATATAACATAGTCCTACTTTATTTTAAATAATAACATCGAAAATTGAAAAAAAATCTATTTTGCAAAGTAATAATTCATTTTTTTAGTTAAAAACTAAGTAGGTCATGTTAAAATAAATGAAACATGAGCCCTACCTTATTTTAAACAATAATATAGAATTATAATCCAAAAAAAAAAAACAATTTATTTAATACTAATGCCATATTTTACATTCGTAATAACTAATAACTATAACAGTAAAATTACATTAAGTGTTCAAATAAACCACCGTTTTCTTGAATGAACATACGTGTTCTTTTAAGCATAGCTTGTGTTAGGTTAGTTTTAGGTATTTAATACCGTACTCAATCAAATTCATGTTTAATATCCTATACATCCCTACACTGGGTGGTTGCCTTCTTTAAGGATATAAATTTAAATACATTTCCGCGGCTAATACTGCGCTACTTTGACAACGAATGTAACAATAAAGCATTTCAAACTTCTCTAAATTTTCAAACCGCTCTATGAATAAATATTCTTTCAATAAGCACTCCAATAAAACTAACTAACTAACTAAGACAATAATCAGAAGAAAAGCAAAACCAAAAATCTAATAATAAGGAAAACAATGCCTATTTTTCATGTTTCATTTGTTTTGATATGGCCTACTCGGTTTTCAACTAAATAAATGAATTATAACTTTGCAAAATAGATTTTTTTTCAATTTTTGATGTTATTATTTAAAATAAAGTAGGACTATGTTATATCACTGGAAAGAGAAAAAAAAGGTCATTTTAATTACACTACATTGAAATACTAGTTACATAAGAGAAATAAAAGTTGCATCATAAATCTCGAAAACGGTACATGATAAAAAAATTTTGGTTACTCCTGGAAATTCTGTGTAAAAAAGTGTTTTAAGAAAGTGCAAACCAAAATAATGTATCGTTTTGCATACAAGAGTTATAAGCGAAAATATAAAACAGCAAAATTTGCATTTTTGTCTATATCTAGTAACCTATACATTTTTTTGGAAAAAACAAAAGATGACTAAACTCGCCTACTAATGAGGCAACTTTTATCTAATTTAACCGAGGTCGTATCTCCAACAGTTCCGGAGATCCCCATGCATACGGAGTTATCTTGGACACTCTGTATATATATATATATATATATATATATATATATATATATTATATATATATATATATATATATATATATATATATTATATATATATATATATATATATATATATATATATATATATATTATATATATATATATATATATATATATATATTATATATATATATATATATATATATATATATATGTGTGTAATATTACAGTTAAATTTACAGATCATCAGTAAATTTGCTGTCAGGAATTTTACATAAATAACTAAAATTTGTTTAGCTCTGTTGGCATAATAACATACATTTCTAAATTTACATAAAGGATGTATTTTAAAATTATTACAAATATTAATATGCAAGCTATAATATTACATAATTTAAGAAGTTATACCATCAATACGTAATTCTATATTTAGTATATGTGATGCAATTTTCAGAAAATAAGCAATTTTACATACTTATTAGGTCATTTTTACTTACTTTATGTGATTATTATGAATTATGTAAAAATTAAGGAATTTTGAGTTAGAAATACAGAATATTTATAGTAAAATAGAATGACAAATTTTTTTATAGTAAAATTTGACTAATATTTTTTTCATAATATTGAGATTTTATATTTTACTCAAAATTTCACAAGCCGATTCATTGACTGAGTAACTTGTGAAATTTTGGGAAAAATATAAAATCTCAATATTCTTGAGTATTATTTTATTAAATTTCACAATGACAATATAAACATTTATTTGTTTAAGGTTTAATAATATTTTTCTGTATTTTCGCGATTTTTTTTTACAGTGTATAGTACAATTAGTTACAGTTACATACGCGTCCAAAACTGATAATATCTAGGTCCAATACGCCGCCAATCGAAATTACAAGTGATTTTTGACTTTGCATCATTATCTTTATTAAGCTCTTTTGTACGACACCGCTATCCATATCATACCATATGCAATTGTATGCAGCATCGCATACCTTTAATCCCTGAAAATTTGTTATTTAATTTATTATTAATTAAACAGAGTTGTGACTGAAAATCAGACTATCATTCGTGACTTCATTCAGGTCAAAATATTCCTCTAATAATAAAAATAACGGGCAAACTAATAATAACTGGCAGTCAGGTTAGGTTAGGTTAGGTACTAGGTTAGGTTACTTTAGGTTAGTTTATTCAAACACCTACGGGTAGCAACGATAAAGCAGATTCTGGAGGAATGGCAAGCAAGGTGGAAAAGTACATCACGTATGTGGCTGAAGACCTTGTTCCCAAACCTAATCCCCCGAGTTATCTGCAAGCATGGCGATATTAATTACCAAATGACGCAGGTTTTGTCTGGACAAGCCTGTTTTCAGACATACTTATGCAGGATAGGCAAGGTGGATTCCAAGGCTTGCGTTTACTGTGGAGAGCGGGATACAGTTGAGCATAATCTTTTCAACTGTCAGAAGTGGGAATTATTTCGACGAGAAATGAACACGCTTCTGGACAGAGAGATGAATAGCGAAATTTTGATCTCTGTCATGCTGCAAGGGATTAAGGAATGGGCAGTGATAGATATTACAATTTTCACTATAATGTTGAGAAAAGAAGCGGAGGAGGGAAGACGTCAGTGTTTTGCGTAAGCAGTAAAGTTATAGGAGGCATTTTGACAAAACATGACCCTAGAAGTTTTGTCCCTCGAAGTTTTGTTCCTCGCGGAATGTACCTAGGCGATGCAGCTAGGGGAGGGGTTTAGTCGGTAGGCTCATTCTAGATGAGAGTTCGACACTACCTGCCAGACTAGTGGGTGCTGAGAGTTGTCCCTTCCCCTCAAAAAAAAAAAGATTATTCAATAACTTACCTAAACTAACCTAACCCAACCTAAACTAACCTAAACTAACCTAATCTAATCTAACCTAACCTAATATCTAGTACCTAACCTAACTTAACCTAACCGCCACTTATTATTATTTTTCCAGGTATCCTTACTGTTAAAGGAATTTTTTGATCATGACCGAAAAATTTTAGTCAAATATTAAATTAGTATATATTTTTAATTATTTATCGACTTCATGATTTGTATATTGTGCAAATTTTATAATTGCTGTACCATTTATGTATTTGTTTCTGAATTTTGTCTAAAGAACATGTAAGTTATAATAATTATTTAATATTATTTTATTGTACAGTTAGTTGAGTTCATTAATAAATTTCAGATCATGTTTAGGTGGAAAATACCATCGAAAGCTTGACACAAAATCTTTAATGAGAGTTTGATTTTATATTTATATATATATATATATATATATATATATATATATATATATATATATATATATATATTAAAAATATATTTGAAACGATAAGTTACCTCATCTTGAATAAGCTGGCCAGCAAAGCAATAAGCAAGTGTTTGTAGCAAACCAACGACTGTTAGACACGCACATATAATTTTTATATTTCTGTAATAATTCAAAATATTAAATTTATCTGGTAAATATAAATTAAAATATGTTACTTACAAATTTTCTTCCACTACAAGTCCGTACAGTGATAAAGACAGACCCATAAAACTTGTAATAAGTGTAGGTAAAAATAATTTTGAATAATTATTTTCGAACGAGTTTAGAAACCTGAAAATAAAAATTAATAATTGAAAGCGTACGCCTCGGAACTAGAGTATCGGGAAAACCGCATTTTTTGAAAACCGCGGTTTTCTATTTTTAAAAATCAAAAATAATATACAATAATTACCAACACTCTGTATACTGAATTACTGACATAATTAATTAAGAATTTGTAATAAAAAAAATTTTTTCTCTGTAATTTATTATTTAAATTTTATTTTGTAGCAGCAAACATTATTTAGATGTTTATATAAAAAAATACAAGATATACAAAAATTCTTCAAAAGACAAAAGCTTCAAAATATATATTTACTATATTTGCAAATATTCGGCTTATTTATTCTAATTAATAAGTAATCAATTTATCATAAGTATATTTTTCTTAGAGAAAATCAATAATTAATATTTAATAGAAGTAAAATAAAAGTACAAATAACACTAAGTTTGCATTTCATATCTGAGGTAGTGTATAGAAATTAGTAAATTCTACGAAAAATTATTGTAAGTGGGCCGGTAGGCAATAGACAATGGTTTATTACTATAATCTCTTACAAATGTTTGGGGTTTGTCGTTTGGCTTCAACATTGAATTTGAATTACTTACATAAAAATTATTTCTTTCTTGTGGTTTTTACAGTAAAAACCGAAAACCGTGATTTTTTTTTGCGGTTTCGGTTTTTGCACTGAAAACCGCGGGTTCGGTTATAACCGTTTCACAACGCAAGACAAATCTAGTAGTTAAGGTTATTTCCAGGCAAACAAAAAGCTATAATATTCAGACAGGTGCTGGGAATATAAAAAAAAATAATTTTACATTCGATTTATTCGTATTTATGGTAACTAATTATTAGAAAAATTAGCTAATTTATCTACAATTAATTGAATTTAATAACAATTTTTATATTCAGACAGAATTAGCATATAAAACAATTAATCATATATTTAATTGTCAATATTTTCTTTGTTTATTATTATTTTGATTTCCAAAAAATATATATGTTGTTAATTGTAATAAAGATTAATCATATTTTTTTTCAAATAAAATATGTGTGAAATAAGAGAAAATCGCATTTTTCAAGGAAAATGATGAAAATTGTTTTTATACAAATAATCTAAAAATAAATAAATTCTGAAATTAATACATAGCTACTATACAATGCAATTTTGATGCCTACGTTAATGTATGGTAGTGAATGTTGAGTTTAGTTGCAAAAGCATAAACGAAAAATGACTGCTGTGGAAATGAGTTTTTTACGTGGGGTATGTGGTGTAAATAGGAGAGATCGGGTACGAAATAAAATAAATTAGTGTATAATGAGTGTGAAATTGTAAAAAATGTAATAAAAGTTAGTGTTAGTTAGTTAAGATGGTTCGGACATGTTGAGCGAATGCCTAATGAACGTTTGGTTAAAAAGATTTATTCGAATGATTTTCATGGTATACGTTTACGTGGACGTCCGATGAGTAGTTGGAGACAAAAGTCTAAAGATGAATATCTTAGAAGCAATGGAAATCCAAACAGCATTAGTTGTTAATAAAATTCTCATGAATGTACAGATGCATTTGTTTACATCCCCAGTGCTGAAATCACTTAAGTACATTGCCGTAAGCATGTTGCAAAGAGGTTAGAAGAAAATCGAAAATGAAAAGATGAAAACGATGATTAAACAGTGAACAAAACGAACACCAAATAAAACAAAAGAACAGCAAACAACAGCCTAAAAATTTTATATTATGCCTGATATGTTTCATAAGATTGGTACATTTAGTGGAGATAACGACAAAAAAGATGTTGAAAATTAGTTACAAAAAATTTAAATTATGCAAAAGTTACATCGATGCCCGACTAGTACGCAATGGAAGAAGCACAAACACAACTAGTGACCGGAGCAAGTTTCTGGTACAATTATAATGCTGAAGAAATACAAAGAAGCTGGGAGAAATTTTTGGAGAAATTTCAGAAGACATTTGAATTACAAAGATTTAAGACAGAAAAAATAAAGGAAACGATTGCTAGAATACGAGTTAGAAATGAACTGATTAAAAGTTATGGTTTGAGCGAATTAATTCAAATGTATGATGAAAATGATGATTAGGAAACAGAGAACAAACTAACAACTAACAAGATTAGAAATATATGGGTATCCCATATATAGACTAGTTTGACATTTCTCGGAAAGTTGATAATACAATATTTTTATTAAAATTATAATTTATGTAGGCACTAGGAGAAACTTTCCTGAAAATTTGATCAAAATTGAATAAATAATGTAGACACAATGATTTTTTTTAAAATTTGTGATTTTTTTTCGATAATTGGCAGCATTGTTTTTTTTTTAAATTGCATAATTTATTTAAGCACTAGGAGAATCTTTTATAAAAATTTTATTAAAATCGGTTAAATAAAGTTGTCATAATAAATTTTAAAAAATTTTAGTAATTTTTTTCTCGGAAAGTTGGCAACACTGTATTTTGTTAAAATTACATAACTTATATGAATACTAGGAGAATCTTTTGTGAAAATTTGAGTAACATTGGTTAAATAACGTGGCCATAATAAATTTTTTAAAATTTTAGTATTTTTTTCTCGGAAAGTTGGCAACACTGTATATTAATAAAATTATTTGATTAATGGAAGCAGTAAGGATATCTTTTCTGAAAATATGATCAAAATCGGATAAATAATGTAGCCAATATAAATTTTTAAAAATTTTAGTAATTTTTTTCTCGGAAAGCTTGCATCACTGGAAAAAAATAAAACCACATGACCATTTTGGGTACTAGATAAATTTATCCTAAAAATTTCATTAAAATCGCTTGAACCGTCTAGGAGGACATGCGGCCACAAAATTTTGTCTGACGACCGAGCGAGTGAGCGAACGAGCGAGCTGACGACGCACATGCATACACCCACATAAACTAAGTTTGGACTCGCCATCTAGAGGCTATATGGAGGATTTCTAGCAAATTTTTTTTTTTTTTAATGTTACAGACACCGTACCATACGCTATACCACTTTTCCTTGCAGTAAAAGTGGTAAAAATATTAATAGAGATAAAGAAAAATGCAAGAAAAAAAAATGCAGTCAGAATGTTGACAATATTAATACGAAAGTTTTAGACGTTGAAACAAAATCAAATATTTATGAATATGATGAACAATAGAGAGATGCCAAACAGAAAAATATTTATAGAGTTGAAGAAAAAGAAAAGAAAAAAGAAACCATTCAGTATGTTGACAAAATAATTACGAAAGTTTCAGACGTTGAAATAAAACCAAATACGTCACCAAACGACGACATTAAAATGAAGGGAGAAAACGATAATTTACTAAATGAGAATAATAGCAACACGATTATTGTACAAAAGCAAGAATTAAAGTCGGAAATTGTAGAAGTTTTACCAAAAGAAATTAATAAATTTTACAAAGAAGAAATCGATAAAATTATTAATTTTGATATGCCCGTTTTAGAATCGACAAAGGAGGCGCTAAGTCTAGATTCTAGTAAAAAATCGTTTTGGAGAAAATTGAATTACAACAAATTATTGCTGAAAATATTGATTTAATTGAAAGTGTTGCTGAAGATACAGTTACTGAAATTGTTGTTCTAGAAAAAAATTAATCAAAACAAACTATTGCTGAAAATATTGACTTAAATAAAAGTGTTGCTGAAGATGCAGTTACTGAAATTGTCGAGATTTAGCCAGTTAAAACTGAAACAGAAATTACGATTACTGAAAATATGAATAATGACACTGTTATTAAAATAAATAAAAATGAAACGGAAAAACTAGAAGAAACGAATATTAAAAATGATTTGAAGCAGGATTTGAAAACGGAAGATGCGAGTAATAAAATTGATAATAATGAAACTATCGGAGATTCAATTGAAATAACTGAAACAAAATCGAAAACAGGTACTAACGTTAAATTAAAACATAAAATTGAAGAAAAATCACGTTTAGGCATTTACCATATAATGAATGAAATAGTGAAGAAGATTTTTACGACAAACGAAAATTATTAAATAAATCAGTTAAATCAGATGTTAACAAGATGTTCGAAGTAAAAGTCCAAATTATCGAGGTTTGCAACAAAGCAGCGAGGATGAATATAATAGACGGAAAAAAATTGTACGCAAAAAAAAGGGTTAAAATTTGGAATACGAAAATTTCAACGGGAGACGGAAGCCCGACTGGCAGCCCGCCGCCAAGCCATTTGAATGTGTAGACTCGACCAATAGCAACAAGAACAAATTTCTGTAGACTACTAAATCTTGAGGGTAAAACTTTTTCTCAGAATGGCCGAATGTAGTAAATATTATAAAAAACATAGTGAGCGGTGGTAAAACAGTGAAAAAAAATGCTGTTTGCAGCGCCATCTATCAAAGATAAAAAAAAACATAAAATAAAATTTACATACTTTTTAATGGCCTATCAGAATCTACAATAAAAAAATAGGATGTTCCATTTAAGATTTCAAAGTTGCCCCTCATGGGGTCCAGAGGGGGCATGGGTCTTTGCATCAGATGTCCCTCTCGAAACCATTTACTTTTTATCCGAAACATTTTTTTGCCCGATGCACGATTTTAAAGTTATTGCAGGTGGCGGATTAAAATGGGACACCCAGTATACCGGGTGATTCATTTAACCTGGAATTTGTTATATTTCGAAAAATACGCATCGGACAGAAAAATTTGCCGAATCCAAACTTTAATATCTAAAAGAGGGGCATCCGCTAGTACTAAATTCCCGCCACCCCTATGGGCGTGGCGGGAAGCAACTTTGAAATCTTAAATAGGAACCCCTATTTTTTATCACAGATTCGGATTCTATGATAAAAACTACGTACATTTCGTCCGAAAAAAAATTTTCTATTTTCGACAGATGGGGCTGTAATCGCAAAAAAAGAATTTAACCTGGAATTTTTTATATTTCGAAAAATACGCATCGGACAGAAAAATTTGCCGAATCCAAACTTTAATATTACAAAGGGGGGCATCCGTTAGTACTAAATTCTCGCCACCCCCACCCCCTGCGAACGGGGCGGGGGGCAACTTTAAAATCTTAAAAGTTTCTTGCGATTACAGCGCCATTTGTCGAGAATCGAAAAAAATTTTTCGGACTAAATGTACGTAGTTTTTATCGTAAAATCCGAATCTGTAATAAAAAATAGGGGTCCCTATTTAAAAATTCAAAGTTGCCCCCCACCACGCCTACAGGGGGTGGGATGGTGGGTGGGATAGTGAATTTAGCAGTAACGGATGCCCCCCTTTAAGATATTAAAGTTTGGATTCGGCAAATTTTACTGGCCGATGCGTATTTTTCGAAATATAACAAATTCCAGGTCAAATCTATTTTTTGCGATTACAGCGCCATCTGTCGAGAATCGAAAATTTTTTTTGGACGAAATGTACGTAGTTTTTATCGTAGAATCCGAATCTGTAATAAAAAATAGGGGTTCCTATTTAAGATTTCAAAGTTTCCCCCCGCCCCGCCCACAGGAGGCGGGGAGGCGGCGATAATTTAATACTAACGGATGCCCCCCTTCAAGATATTAAAGTTTGGATTTGGCAAATTTTCTGTCCGATGCGTATTTTTCGAAATATAACAAATTCCAGGTTAAATGAATCACCCGGTATATATATATTTGAGTGAGAATTAATGGTTGATAAAGAACAAATATGAGAGTATATCAAATATAAGCATGGAATAATTATTTTCTGAAAATGAAAAAAACTTCTATCACCTCGACCTGGAATCGAACCAGGGACCCTCCACTTGCCGGGTGACCGCTCTGACCACTGACCTATCAAGACTGACGCCAGATCTAGTGACATTAGTCCAATTATTTCAGTATAATGCTTTATTCATTATTTTTATATAATCGTACGTAAAGTTACATTTTGTAATTTTCGATACATACGTATAACATATGAAAGATGAAAGAATATTTGAAGGTATAATGCCGCCGTGAGCAATTAATAGTATAATTTGAGTGAGAATTAATGGTTGATAAAGAACAAAATGGAGTATATCAAATATAAGCATGGAATAATTAGTCACTGAATATATATATATATATATATATATATATATATATATATATATATATATATATATATATAATATATAATCTGGTTAGTTGATAGATATATCATTTAAATACAGTTAATACTCAAATATAATCATAAAGGAATAATCTGAAAATGAAAAAATCATATTATATATATATATATATATATATATATATATATATATATATATATATATGTATGACGTGGTTGTTTTGGCTGAATCTGAAGAACAACTAAGAAGGATGATTGATAGAATTAATGTTGTTGGTAAAGATATGAATCTTGTGATGAATGTTGATAAGTGCAAAGTTTTAGTTTTTAAAAAGGGTGATTTGATGACTAAATGTAATGTATATATTGATGGTGCACGTTTAGAGCAGGTAGATAAATTTGTATATTTGGGTAGTTTGCTGTCTAGAAATGGCCATATTGATCGAGAAATTGAAAAGAGAGTAAATGCTAGCTGTAAGGTTTTGGGTGCTTTGGGAACTTTTGCTAGGAATGTAAATGTTTCCATAGAAGCCCGTTTAAGTATATACAATGCAGTTTTGGTGCCTACGTTAATGTATGGTAGTGAATTTTGGCTTTGGTTGCAAAAGCATAAACGGAAAATGACTGCTGTGGAAATGAGATTTCCACGCTGGGTATGTGGTGTAAATAGGAGAGATCGAGTACGAAATAGATTAGTGTATGATGAGTGTGAAATTAAAAGAAATGTTGTAGCAAAAGTTGATGTTAGTCAGTTAAGATGGTGCGGACATGTTGAGCGAATGTCTAATGAACGTTTTTTTTAAAAAGATTTATTTGAATGATTTTGATGGTTTACTTTTCCATGGACGTCCGATGTGTTTTCAAGTAGTAGTAGCATGTATGAGAGGAATTATAATTGTGGATGAAGCGAAAGTTGCTTTTTAGATAGGCATGTTTGGAGGCGACTGATTACGCGTTGATAAAAAAAGTTTGTGCAACACCCTTTTGGGTACATGGCGTGATTGTGTATGTATGTGTCTATATATATATATATATATATATATACAGGGTGATTCAGGATTAGTGCAACAAACTTTAACAGCTTATTCCTGAGGTCATTTTGAGCCAAAAATGTCATATAAACATAGGTCCTATTTCTTCTAGTTCTAGTCTTAATTAATTTTATTTATTAATATTAACCATCCATTATGAAACAAAAATACAATCAAAAGTATAACAATTTTTAATTAAGACAAATAAGGTATGACTTTTCAATAAAACCCTTGTTTTCCAAAAGTATCTTGATTACAAAAATTAGAAATTTTCCTGTTATTTATAGAACTTCAACCTCTTGTATTTTGGTAACTAGAAGGAATAGGACCTATGTTCATATGACATTTCTGGCTCAAAATGACCTCAGAGATAAGCTGTTAAAGTTTTTTACACTAGTAATAAATTACCCTGTATATAGATATATAATATGTATATTGTATGTATATATATATATATATATATATATATATATATATATATATATATATATTTAAAAAAATATTTTTTTTTAACACATTCGTCACCTGATGATAACCTAAGAAGCCGAAATATACATTGTATATTAAATATATACATTAAAAATTAATTTGAAACAAAAACCAAGTCTTGTGTTTGGTTTTATTATTATATAGGTAATAGATACGTACCTCAATATTTTGACATGATGAGCAACATTTAATTGAATAATTTTATTGTTTTCTTTTTGACTGTTCCGTGGTCCAATTTTTAGTAAATTTATGCAAATCATTTTAAATTGTATGCAAACACCACATGTCAGAACAATAAATAATCGATCTATAGAACTTATTAAACAAGAAAGTGATAGTACAAGTATTACTGATTGAAAAGAAAATATTATTTCATAATATGGTGATAGTCTTATAGATTCATTGAAGATTGGAATCCAGATTTCTGTTAGGAATGCGTGATTTTCTTTCATACCGGCTCGTAATGTAAGAAAGAAACCTGTCATTATAAGAACCACATAATATATTCTGCTGGCTGCATTACCTATTTTATATAACGCGCGCATGTTTGCTTTTGATTCACTGTCTAATGTGTCAATTGACCAAAACTCATTCCAGACTGTGTCTAACATATTAGACAAATTGTTTGCTTCCCTCATGGCAAAATAATATTTTATGGTTATCTGAAATAATATTTTACATAAATTAGTTTTTTTTTAATGCTTAATATTGATATATAATAACCAAAATTCAAGTGTAACTTTATCTTTCCAGAAAAAAAATTGACAATAAATGCAAGGCAAAATCAAATTATTAAGAGATACATACAAACATACAAATATACAAACATACACAATCACATTACGCCGTGTATCCAAAAGGATGTGGCACAAACTTTTTCCTCTATCCCGAAATTATTTTTTTTCAAACATTTCTATCCAAACAAGCAACTACAATGTGATGATAAAATAAGGAACAAAATTCATAATTTCGTTATTTAATGTTTTCAAGAAAAACACTCGGACAGGTCGATTTTATTTTTTAATTAGCCACCGTATGGCATAAAAATTTTACTTATGACGTCATGCAGTTTTGCACAATAATGTCACCATTCGTTTTTTAAATGCGAATCCCAATTTTCTTTTGCTGATTTTTATAGTTAGTTAGTTTATAGTTAGTGAATAGTTACAAGTTTTGAATAAGGTAGACGCATGTGCTACATGCTGGTACTTTAGAATAATAAATTTAGTGGTTATTTTTAGTGAAAATTAGTGAGTTTGATATCAAAATGTGTATCTTGAAAAAAACTTTAATTTGATACTGGAGTAAGATTTCGGTGTTAGAGATTAATGTAATATTGATTAATTATAGTCAGTTTATTGAAACATTTACTAGATATTTATTTTTCTCGTTTACCGACACATTTAAACATAATTCAGTGCAGAAACAAACAAGTTACGCTAGGATTTTATGTTATGAATAATGGTTGACATTGGTTATTGACCGGTACATGCTACAGTTCAACTACCTACTTATCAATTAATTTTTGTTTGTTTACATACGTATGTAAATAATAATTAAAAATGGAAGAAAGTTTTGAAGATAAACAATGTTTTGTTTGTAAAAAACTTTGTGATGTTGGTAAGATTGTCGGATGTGATGGTAGATGCCATAAATGGTTCCACACAAAATGTGTAGGGATGAAAGACATAGTTTTTGACGTGATTGATTCATGCAAAAATATTAAATGGTTTTGTAATAAATGTATTGATGATACTGTAGTGAGTATCAGCCAAGTAAGAAACATTGTAGATGATGCTGTCAAACAATATTCGAACGAAATAAAGTCGCTTAAGGACAGTATTGACACCGTTGTAACTAAAACTGAACAAGTTGTGGAAGAAGAAGGAAAAAATAAACGATCGTATGCACAAGTTGTTAATAATCCAGCAATCATCATTCAACCCAAGAAGGATCAACAGTGTAATGAAACACGTAAAGAGCTTCAAGACAATATAAAACCAGCAGATCTTGCTGTAGGTATCTCATCTGTTAAAAATTCGAAAAATGGGACCGTAATTGTTAAATGTCAAAAAGAAACTGACACACAAATTCTCGAAAGAGAAATGTGTGAAAAAATGGGTAATAAATACAACATAAAAATTAGTGAATTACAAAAACCATCTATAAAAATTATTGGAATTAAACGGGAAATGTCGGAAAATGATTTTATAAATCAATTAAAATTACAGAATAATTATTTTATTACAAAAAAAGCTGATATTAAAATTAAACATATGTGGAAAAATAATAGAAATAAAAGTTATTCCGTAGTTATCCAAGTTGACAACAAAACGTTTAAGGAAATTATACATAGAGGTGAAATAAATATTGATTGGCAAAGGTGCAAAGTTTTCGAAGAATTCTATATACTAAGATGTTATAAATGCTGCGGTTTTGGACACAAAGCTGAGAACTGTAAAAATAAAGAAACGTGCAGTAAATGTAGTGAAAACCATAAATTTGGTAATTGTAACTCTAATGTTACAAAATGTATTAATTGTGAATCCATAAATAATAAATTTAATTTAAAATTAGATGAAAATCATGCAGTATTTGATAAAACTTGTTCAGTGCTTCAAAGAAAAATTGAAATAAAAAAAGAAAAAACATCTTACATATAGCAATTACAGAATATTAATCAAAAAGACAAAATATTATATCATCCTAATGTGAAAAACGCAAACAACAATATTATTTATCCAAATGCGTGCAGCTTCTTGGCTAATATCTATTGTATGAATGCACAAAGTTATCTGGCAAATAAAACAGAGATAGATAATTTTATGAAAAATCAAATACCACTTATTTTTTGCTTAACTGAAACAAGAACAACAACCGACAACTGATATTCTTCTACACGTTTTACTGGTGGTGTGTTAATTTATGTGCATTCAAATTTGAAATTTAAATTAGTCAGTAAAGTGCAAGAAGAAAAATGTTGGTGGCTACTGACAATAACATTCTGCTTACAAAGTGTTTCGTTTGTGCTTGTTGCTGTGTATCGCTCACCAAGTAGTAGTGCGTCAAGTTTCATTTCGTTTTTGGACGAATGGTTCGAAACAAGTAATATTTTGAATCAAACGGTATTAATCGTAGGTGACGTCAATATAGACTGGTTGAATTTGGATAACTTTTATACAAAAAAAATTAAAAATATTATTGATTTAAATGGCTATAAACAATTAATAAATAAACCCACAAGAGTAACAGACTCATCAAAAACTTTAGTTGATTATGTGATATCAAATGACTTTAGCATCAGTGGTGATGTCTTGCATACACCAAAAATTGCTGATCATAGCCTAATTAGAATAAATCTCTGTCAGTCTTCTCATATAACTGGTACAAATAATAAACTAAGAAAAAATAAAATAGATAGTAATAAATTGTTACATAGTCTGCTTTTATGCGATTGGAACTATGATATTGCTGGGGTTAATAAATATTACGAAAATTTAAGTAATAATATATTACATTGCATTAATAATAGTACGCAAGTACATATACAGATTCACAGGGATAAATTGTGGTTCAATAATAAAATTAAGTTAGCAATTTATGATAGGGATATAATTTACAAGAGATTTTTGTTGTCCAGTAATATAAATGACTGGAATGAATTTAAAATTAAACGCAATAAAGTAGTAAATTTAATAAAACAAGAAAAAAAACTTTATTATGAAAATAACATTGATAAATGCAAGAATAACTCTAAATTAATGTGGAGAACTTTAAAATCACTCACCACACTCAATAAACAGAACAATATTAATTCAATTTGTATTAATAATGTTAATTATGATAATGTAAATGATATTGTAGAAATATTTAATAATTATTTTATAGATAGCATTAATGAGGTCAGAACATCTATTTCATCTATCAACAATTTTAACCCACTAATAAATGTAAGAGTAAACGAAAATATTAAATTTACAGAGTTTGATACAATAACCATATCAGATTTGAAACAGATAATTTTTTCCCAAGAGAATAAATCTAGTGTGGATGGAATAGATGTTCAACTGCTTAAAACATATTTCGATATATTGGGATATCCATTGTTGAATTATATCAATGAATCATTGCGTAGTGGCACAGTACCGAATAAACTAAAGATTTCAGTTATTGCTCCCATACCAAAAGTTACAGGAACAAATAAAATTGATGAATTCAGACCAATAAATATGCTACCAATTAGCGAAAAAATTCTCGAAATAATCGTTAATAAACAATTACTTGCATATTTAAATAATAATAATATATTAGTGTCAATGAAATCTGGGTTCAGAAAAAATCACTCATGCGAAACAGCACTGAATCATTTGTTAAATGAATGGAAGTTAGCTATAGACAATAAAAATCTGATTTGTGCTGTGTTTCTTGATTTAAAAAGAGCTTTCGAAACGTTAGATCGAGACATTTTAATAAAAAAGTTAGCTGCTTATGGCATAAAAAATACAGTTCTAAATTAGTTTAAAAATTATTTAAATGAAAGAAAACAGTGTGTTAGATTAAATAATACTTATTCTTTTTTACTTCCAGTTGAAATGGGAGTTCCGCAGGGAAGTGTATTAGGACTTCTTTTATTTATCATTTACATAAATGACTTACCGAATATACTAAAATATTGTAAAATACACCTCTTTGCGGACGATACTTTAGTTTATTTGGACGGTAGTGACAAAAATGATATAATCCAGCATGTAAATAAGGATCTCGAAAATATATCTAAATGGATGAATAGCAATAAATTAAAATTAAATGAAAAAAAGACAAAGGTAATGTTCTTATCGTCATGGGCAAATGTTGATAGTGATTTGAATTGCGTAATAAAATTGAACAATGTAAAATTAGACTGGGTAGAAAATATTAAATATTTGGGAGTATTCATTGATAATAAATTAAAATTTGATATATATATATATATATATATATAGTCAACATATAGGTAAAAAAATTGCTAAAAAAAATTAATTATTTATCCAGAATTGCTGTTCATTTATCTTCATGGAGTACGTTACTTATTTACAATACAATTATTCTTCCACATTTTACGTATTGTTCTACAATTTTATTTATGTGTTCCAATACAAATATAGACACTTTGCAAAAACTGCAAAATAAAGCCATGCGAATAATATTAAAATGTGGAAAGTATACTAGCATCAACTGTATGCTAGAAATACTGGCTGGCTCAGTATTGAAAATTTTGTAAAATTGAATGTATTGCTATTTATACATAAAATGTTAGCACACAAATTACCTGCATATCTACATAATAACATAACATATGTTTCTGATGTGCATAATTACCCCACTAGACAAACTACACAATTATATGTGCCCAGGACCAATATGTCAAAAACATCATTGTCCATATTTAATAAAGGTATAAATATGTATAATAATTTACCAAATGAGATTAAAAGTGTAAAATCTATTAAAGAATTTAAATATAAAGTAGGGTTATTGCTTAGAGGTATGTAGATGACTACAAAATGTCTTGTCAATTGTTTTTCTGATGTATAATATTTTATTGTGTTTCTATTGTAAATTTTTATTGTAGATTTGTATGTGTACAGTGTTTATACTAGCGTAAAGCTAATTAATAAAGTATTATTATTATTCAACTACTTAAATAATAACGTAAAAAAATTGGTACTTTAGATAACTTTTTTTTTGAGAAAATAACACAATTAAAAATTTTAAAACATATGCATGTATAAAACATAGATTGCTTTGAAAAAAATGAATAATTGTTTTTTTTTTTCGTTGAAATATTGAAAAGAATGTCAAAATTATATATAAAAATGATGAAAATTTGTTTCTACAGCATTCACGCAGTAAAATCTATAGATTTTCATCACTTTCATTCATGATTTTGACATTTTTTTCAATATTTCAACGAAAAAAATAATTTTTAATTTTTTTCAAAGCAATCTAATATGTTTTATAAATACATATTTTTTTAAAAATTTAAGTGTGTTATTTTCTCAAAAAAATGGTTATCTAAAGTACTAATTTTTTTACGCCATCATTTAAGTAGTTGGACCATCTATAAAAATCAGCAAAAAAAAAATTGGGGTTGCCATTTAAAAAAACCAATAGTGACGTCATGGTGCAATACTGCATGACGTCATAAGTAAAATTTTTATGCGATAAGGTGCCTAATAAAAAAATAAAATCGACTTGTCCGAGCGTTTTTTTTTGAATACATAAAATAAATTATGAATTAAATAAAAATGAATTGAAATTATAAATTCTTTTCTTTATTTTGTCAACACACTGTACATTTTCATCTATATTCCTTAAATTCAACTTCCGTCTTTACTACTTGGAGACATTTGCTCACGTAAGCCACTGTTTCAATCATACTACTCCAACTGCTCATCGGATATTTACGTGCAGATGTATAACTTTAAAAATATTTACAAATATATTGTTTTAACAAAACCTTTATTAAACATTCGCTCAAAATGACCGATGAAACACAAATTATTGTAACAACATTTTTTTTTTATTTTACACTAATCTATTTCGTATCCGATTCCTTCGAGTCATACCACATACACTACTTAAATCTCATTTTTACTTCGGTTATTTTCCTTTTATGTTTTTGCAGCTAAAACCCAACATTCATTATCGTACATCAACGTAAGCAACAAAACAGCATTGTATATAGCAACGGTGGGCAAATGCGGCTCCGAGAGCCGCATGCGGCTCTTCACTGAGTCAAGTGCGGCTCCCATTAAAGTTTTAGAAGATGGGTGACATATTTACGACACATTAGTAAATATATTTTTCTGATATAGATTTCTGTTATATTTCATTTTTATTATATTTGAATTTTATTACTAAAATTTTGAAATAATTATTTTCTTTTTCATTGTTATATTTGTATGTTTATATTTTATAATGATATTTTTTCTATGTTTTTATATTGTGACTTGCGAAAATATGCAATTATATTACATAAAAAAAATTAATTTGTGTATGGCTCATTATAGAATATTAAAAACCGGATTGCGTCTCCCTTAGGCCTCATGTGTGCCCACCCCTGGCATATAGAATTACAGTTAACAATCTAACGTTTTTAAACGATTTTAGTCATCATTACAATGAACTAATTTAAATTAAGTACAAATTGAAAAAATGTATTGACTTCACCGGGATTCGAACTCGGGTCCCTCATCTATCGCGAACGACGCTCTAACCAACTGAGCTATGTAATTACTTACGATTTCAATACAAATTTTTAAATTTTTACCGGCTGGTGAATTAGCGCACGAATCGGTGTTGATGTTAAGTAGATTTAAACTAAATATGTTAAGATTTTTACCACTCGGTGACGACGTTATAAAGAATTACAGTTTTTAAACGATTTTAGTCATAACAATAAACACAAATTTGAAAATTTGTATTAAAATCGCAAGTGATTTCATTACTCAGTTGGTTAGAGCGTCGTCCGCGATAGACGACGGACCCGAGTTTGAATCCCGGTGAAGTCAATACATTTTTTCAATTCGTAGTTAATTTAAATTAGTTCATTGTGATGACTAAAATCGTTTAGAATTGTTAGATTGTTAACTGTAATTCTTTATAACGTCGTCACCGAGTGGTAAAAATTTTAACATATTTAGCATTGTATATATTCAAACGGGCTTTTTTGGAAACATTTACGTTTCTATTCAAATAAAACAGCTTTATGTATAAGTTCTATATTAATATTTATTAATAATTGACATACTTTCAACGTACGTCTTCATCAGGAAAAAGGATTCAAATAACATTTACAGTAAATAAACAGAACATAGAAACACGTTACTAGATATAGAAGTAAGGTAAAAAGTATCTAGATCATAAATTTTAATTACTTTATCACTTGTGTTAAACTATGTAATGGGGAAGTTTAGCGTATTTTTATATTTCGGTTGGACATGGCTTAAAAAGTGATGTTTAATTTATCATTTTTTTCAAAGACGCCCAGATTTTCTAAAAAATAAAAAACATGTCGTGATGACGTTAGTAATGTTTTCGTAAAACTTATGTCGACTTCTGAATCAGACGCACATGTATTGCCATGGTTACCGAACAAAAATCAACATTTGCTACGACATACGTTATCAAAATTATATCTCACTAACTCTTCTGCGCTTGTGCACAATAAGCTTGTGACCTCAGTAATAAATTTACAAAAATTGTTAATAACAAATAAATGAAACAATTATTATAAATTTTAATGACAGTTTTTGTTATTATTTTATATATATATATATATATATATATATATATATATATATTTATTTATTTATATATATATATTTGAGAAAAACTAATTTTACACACAATTTCAATCACGCTAAACTTCCCCATTCTATTAAAATGTAACAGCTTTAGGTAATAATTTTGTATTAATATTTATTAATAATTATTAATAATCATTAGAAAGTTATAATAATAACTGATTTAAATAATATTTAGCTTCCATTAAATAAAAATTTATAAATGTTATTAACTAGTTAATTATTTTAGTACCTAGTAATTTGTTTGTATTTTATGTTATTTACTAAAAATGTCATTTGTAACTTTTTTCCTAATAAAGATGTACTTTGAGTATATCGATTATTAATACATATTAATAAAGAACTATATCTTAAAGTTTTATATTAATATAATGAGTTCTATAAAAAAAATTGTTTACTAAGTTATTCGTGTTTTTAGCAAAAGTACCCAAAGCACTTAAAAATCTTACAACTAAAAATTAACTTTTCTTTTAATTTCACGATCAAAGCGATCTTCCTTAGATAATAAACCACCCAGGAAAATACAGTGGAACCTTGCTTAACGAGCACCTCGCATAACGAGCAAAATAAATTGTAAGAAAATGACTCGATAAAACGAGCAACATTTCGCATAGTGAGTGACGTGGATATGGCAATCGCTCGAATTGTGCGATGGAACTTTCCGTGCCATTTCTATATCAGTATGTGTTTAGAACAAAATTTAGCAAAAACAAATGTGTATAGACTGCTTTCTAGTAAAAAGAAATTAGGTATGTTACTAATTATTTCGATTTTTTTTTGTTTTCCGCTAATTGAATTATTATTGCAAGCTGGTTCATTCCGTGCGATAGAAGAAAAGATAAAGATAAAACACGCTTCTTAACAATTAATATGTAATTTTCTTTCAATAAACGTTACATATAACGTTTTTTTGAGTATTTTGTTTAATATAATTTTTTAAGTATTTTTTTTGGCATGGAACACATTATCGTATTTTACATTAAGTTATATAGTAAAAATTGTTTCGAATTACTAGTAAGACTCTAGAACGAATGCTCGTTATGCAAGGTTTCCTCTAATTTGAAAAAAATGCTTAATATTCATTACCTGAATAGTTGCAGCAAGCAATACACCATCGTCCAAAACATTACTAAATGAGTCGTATGTATTGAATAGAAAATTTAAAATATTTAATACAACAAAAACAAGCGTCATTATCCCAAGAAAGGTACCAAGTACGTTTGCAGCAGACGTGCGAACTTTCGGATTGCATCCAATGTATGTCATTAATTTTATTATGTCTGTAGTTAATTTTTTTATTGTAAGCTGAAAATTTTTATTTCATTAACAACAACCATGTTAATTAATGCACATTATACCTCCTTTTTTTGCAACATTTTTTTTTTAATATATTAAAATATTTCGTAAAATATTCTCAAGTTTTACTCTACTATCTAGAATTATTGAAAATTTTATGAATATTTCCAAAATAGTAATTAAGTTTCTCAAGAAATTTATAAATTAGGAGTAATAAAATTAATACTCTATTTTAGTTAGGGTTAGGGTTATATAATATAGAAAATATTTCCTCTTCAAAAAACTGTTAAAGTTTGGTACATTCGGTTATAAATCACTCTATATAATAATTTATGCACGAAAGGATGCTTTTTGTTTTATAATAAAGCAGATTAATTTTTATAGCTTTAATATTTAAATGTTTTAATAAATATTCTAAATTATACTGTTATATTTCAAAGTATTAAAAATTTTATGAATCTTTTTTAAATTTTCTAATATTTGCAATATACTAAAAACTGCTGTTTAACAAATTCAAGACTGTATTTTATCTTTTTTCTTTACAAATACTTTCGTACTACATGTACAACTTCAAACTAATTTTAAATTGAATTCAATAATTTTTACATAAAAGAATGCTTAATTAATATTTAATAATGACAAGTTAATTATAAGGAAGAAAATTTGAATTTTATTAAAAGATATAATAATTTATACATCAAAGAAAGTTTGATCGTAATTTTATATTATGTCACTGACAAGTTCTTCTTTTGTGTTAATTAAAAATTAATTAAAAGTTTATTTCTAATTTTTATAAGTTGAAAAATGTTTTATACATTATTCAATACTTCATTTAATATTTATAAGATATTGATTATATATTAGTTACAAAAAACAATACTTTAAAAATGGGAAATAAATTTTAGTTTTAAATTTTATATAATGATAGAGAGAGAGACACCACTTATAAATAATCTCTAATAATAATATTTCAATTTTGAATATTGAAATAAATAAATTGTCGAATACTTTTTACAGGATGAGTTATAACGAGTGTTTCAAACTTTAACAGTTTGTTAGGGAGGTGATTTCAAGTGAAAAATGTCATATAAATGTAGTTCTTATTCTATATTAGTTGTTGCACAACTAAAAGAAATTAAAATGGCATAGTAAATTTACGAGTTTAATAACAAGTTACCGTAGAAAAACAAAATAAAACAATAGATAGTTATGCACAAACTGTTTAAACCTAACGGTTATTTAGTTTATTTTTTTAATTGTTGTAGAATACTGGTTCGTTTTATTACAGCCGAAAATGCTTGATGTGTGATCGTCTAATTGCTGAAGATTATGCAATTTTTTTTAATAATAGACTTCAAGAGTAATTAGAAAATACTCCACTTTATATTCGGCATCCCATTTTGGAAGATAAGTGACTGCATGGCCAAATTTTAACGATCCAGATTAAATTGGATTGGACCTAAAGGTCCTGTAACATGGTCAGCAAAATCCCCAGATTTAAATCATTTGGATTATTATCTTTAAGAAAATTTAAAGCAGCTTGATGGAAAGTATTATGGTAGTATTAAATCATATTCGTTATAAAAGTATTGACATGGTTTGCGTGTATCAATCTTTTGATTCGTCGGTGTGATGCGTGTATTCAACTTAAACGAGTTCACTTTAAATGTTTGTTGTTAAATATTATATTGTATTAATTATTATTATTAATTATTATTCAATTTCAAATGAAATTAGGCAGTTCGTTCGGTGGAAAGTGGCAAATATTGTTGGCGCACATTAAACTGTAGCTAATCGTATCCCTTTAGAGGCGCTTCATTTGCATGCACAAAGTTTCTCAGGGATCGTAAGTGAGAGGGGAGGCAGTCTAGAGGCGGAACGATCCAAATTTTCCCACCACCAAATTTACTAAATTGTTTTTAAAATAAGCGTGTCTATATCAGTTACTATTTAACTGTCGTAGGGATGATATCGTTCTTTTTTTATATAGATGCACTTACAGTACATATATCGAGTATTTACAAATATGAAATTTAATGCATAGCCATATCTTCTTGTACATTGGTCACAATAGAATACGATTACATATTTAAATTTCCTATCAAATTAATTTTTCAAATGTTTATAAAGAAGAATTTATAAATTCAGAAAATAAAAAAATACCAGCCATCATATGTATATACTGGGTGTCCCATTTTAATCCGCCACCTGCAATAACTTTAAAATCGTGCATCGGACAAAAAAATGTTTCGAATAAAAAGTAAATGGTTTTGAGGGGGACATCTGATGCAAAGACCCTTGCTCCCTTTGGACCCCTTGGGGGGCGGGAAAGGGGGGCAACTTTGAAATCTTAAATGGAACACCCTTTTTTTTATTGTAGATTTTGATAGACCATTAAAAAGTATGTAAATTTTATCTTAAGGCTTTTTTTTATCTTTGATAGATGGCGCTGCAAACAGCTTTTTTTTTCTCAGTTAATCAATCTTTAATTTGACAAAAAAAGGTGTAACTAAGTACGATATTCAAGATTTTTTTAGTTCTTTGGGAAGAGGGGGAGGCATGAGTCTCTGCATCAAATATCTTCCTCGAAACCATTAACTTTAAGTTAATGGTTTCGAGGAGTATAACTTTAAGCTAATGGTTTTGAGGGGATATTTGATTCAGTGACCCTTGCCCCCCCTCTTTCCAAAGAACTGAAAAGAACTTGAATATTGTACTTAGTTACACCTTTTTTTTCAAATTGAAAACTGATAAACTGTGAAAAAAAATGCTGTTTGCAGCGCCATCTATCAAAGATAAACAAAAAGTCTTAAAATAAAATTTACATATTTTTTAATGGCCTATAAGAATCTACAATAAAAAATAGGGTGTTCCATTTAAGATTTCAAAGTTGCCCCCCTTTACCGCCCCGAGGGGGTCCAAAGGGAACAAGGGTCTCTGAATCAGATGTCCCCCTCAAAACCATTTACTTTTTATCCGTAACATTTTTTTGTCCGATGCACGATTTTAAAGTTAATGCAGGTGGCGGATTAAAATGGGACACCTAGTATATATATATATATATATATATATATATATATATATATATATATATATATATATATATATATATATATTTGAATTAATTAATTTAAAAACATTATTTTATTGCAACTTGTTATTTGTTAAAAATATTTAGAAATTTTGTATAAAATTGAATAAATTTAAAATAACTGAAAAATTAATTTATTCGACTAACAATAAATTACATTTTAATTTTTAAATAAACTCAATGCATATTAATTTATAAAAAATAAATTTTTAATTTTAAGATCAAATTTGAATTTATCTTGTCATAATACATAATGGGCGTCTCAGAAGCGATATCCGTTTTTGTGAAGATGCTTACCAGATAATAGTAGAGTTATCTTTGTCTTACGCATAATGGTTGGTATTACAAGCTCAGTTTTTGTGTAATGTCAGAGAACTGTTTAGGCAATCCTAAAAATTTGTTCCAAAATTCTTGTTTTATACATTCAAAATAAGTTAACTATATAACGTTTTTTTTTAATTTTTTACATAATATTTTTTTACAATCACGCCATGTACCCAAAAGGGTATGGCACATACTCTCCACTATGACGAAATTATTTTTTGCCAAATAGTTCTACCTAGACAAGTAAGTTTTGTTTCATTCATATTCATGATACTACTATCCTATCTTCTATCTCTCGGGTCAAGAATTTTGGAACAAATTTATAATATTTCTTAAGACAGCTCTCTTAGTATACACAAAAACAGAACTCGCATTACCAATATATGTTGCCATGACGTCATATTTACAAGGTGTATGATGGCACTTAAATATTCGTTTTTTTGAATTAGAACAAAATAAAAGCATATGATAATAGCGCAAATTTGAAACAATTTAATATACATTTTTTCTCGAATGTTGATGTTGATACTACTATGTATGCAAAAATAAAATTTTGCAATTGTCGTGACAGTAAAATAATCTGTTTGATAAAATTTGATTTAAATCAAATGAAATGTAGATAAAATACTATTTTTTAAAACTTGGCAATATGTATTGTGTAAAAATTTAATTATGTAATAAATTATTGCCGCATTAAAAGGATTCTGTCCTGAAAATTTAATTGAAATCCGATAAATTGTGTAGCCAGAATAAATATTTTTAAATTTTAATAATTTTTGACTCCAAAATTTGATAAAGAGATAAGTAAAACTATGTAATTTAAGCGTCATTAGGGAGAATCTTTTCAGAAAATTTAGTTATAATCTGATAAATATTACATGTAGCCAAAATTAGCAATATTATAATTATTGTTTTATGTTTCAACTTGAATAATATGTTTGGCAATTTCGTTGTAAATCCATTTAATATATTTTGTTTCAAATGAAAAAATTTAGCAAATACGTATTCAATTTTAAATTATCGTTTTTGATTGTTTAAATTTAAAATCTAAATATCTATTTTGTTTTTCTCAATATAAGTAAAATTGTAATTTTGTTAATGTTTATTTTTATTTATTTATTAAAATTAAAGCATGTAATTTATAACATTGTAAATATGTTGGAGTATTTTAAATATTTTTTAGTGTTTTAAACACTTTTTAGTATTTTAACTACATTTATCATTTATTTATTTTATTACTTTATGCTCTAAATACAAATACTTAAAAATAAATAAAAAAGTATTTTAAATATTAGTTTCTAAAATACTAACTAATTTTAAAATAAAACTGCTTTAAGTAAAAGTTTTGCTTTAATATTTATTTAAAATCGACGTTTCGACGAAACTCAAAGTCCGTCTTCATCAGCATAAATAATACAAATAACATTACAGTAAATGGACCATCGTTTAAAAAATCTAGAAGGAGTTCCGATCACAATATTTTGACTGGAGATCGAGCAAGCAAACTTATGAACACATAAACATTAAGTCTGTTTTTTTAAATTTAGAATTATATGACAGATTCCTACAAAATTTTATTAATTTGATATACATACTTTACGCAATCACGCCATGTACCCATAAGGTCAGAGTCTGGCACAATTTTTTTTTATTTATACACCATACCGAACAATTTTTCCTTTTAGTCGAAGTAGTAAGAATAATAAATTCAACTGACAAAGAATTAAAAAACTCATTTTATTTTCATATCACCAAAACAAAATTTATATTGTCTATCGTATTGTATGAGATTGCTAAAGTTTAGCAGATGTTTAAAGATGTCGTAAAGAAATAGTTTTGCGTAAAGTGTTTATTTTTCGTTAGCACCCGTATTTGTCTTACTCCGTCTGACTCTTATTAAGTAGGCGGGATTTCAGTCACAGCAAGCAGACACCAACTATTAGCGACATCTCTAGTCTATAAAATTAACTAGATTTTTTTATTTCTATATTACTAAATATGCATATTTTTATTAATGTTAAGTTTATATACTTTTATATTAATGTAATATTTTTTTAACAGTAAAAAGTGGGATATAAATGTTTTGTTATTTTTTTAAGTGGCAATCTATAAAAATAGACACAAAAAAACGTGAAATTGATCATTTTTGTGAATTTTTATTTAAACATCTATTAGCTAAAACAAAATTTCAAGGCAATCTCGTTCTAGAGACGTTCTTTTACATTGTTCGTAAAAATTTTAAAGTGTTTATTCCTAATAGTATAGATATGAAACTATATATATTAAATAATTTTTTGAGTCTAATTTTTAGAGAAGTGAAGCCTCTTAAGGTCGCCATCTTAACTGATATCTACTAAATTAGTATCTGCAACAAAAGGTGTGTAATTTAATTTTGATACTACAGTCACAATCAATTTAAATTATAAGAAAAATTACTGAAATATTTTCAAAATATGTATTTTTTAAAATGTGTATAATTTATTACAAAAAAATCGTCTGACAATTTCGTTATAGATTCAAATATTACATACCATAAATATACTAACAAACTGCATTGTGTCTCATATAATCGCCGCCATCTTGACTGATATCTATTAACTTACTATGCTATTATCCGGCAACGAAACTTATGTAAAGAAATTATAATCCGGTAATTGAAACAAATGTTGTAGCAAACGTTGGTGTTAGTCAGTTAAGGTGGTCTAATAAACGTTTGGTTAAAAAGATTTATTTGAATGATTTTGATGGTATACGTTTGCGTGGACGTCCGATGAGTAGTTGAAAGTGTTTTGCGTGAGCGAAAGTTTCCAAGTAGTAGTAGTAAAAAAGCATGTATGAGAGGAATTATGAATGTGGATGAAACGAAAGTTTCTTGTTTCGATAGGAATGTTTGGAGGCGACTGATATCGGGATGATGAAAAGAGTTTGTGCCACATCCTTCTGGGTACATGACGTGATTGTGTATGTATGTATGTATGTATGTATGTATGTATGTATGCAATTCACAACTTCTTACAGTTTTTGTTAAAATGCTGCGAGACTGTAAAACTGACAGCTTGCGTATCTCAAATGGCCAATATTTTTACGTTATAGACTAAATTAAAATTGATTGTGAATGATTTTTTAAATTTATGATTATATAATTTTTTAACTATATAACATTTACTAATGTAGGTAAAATTAGTACTGACAGAAAAAAAATGTAATAAAAAAATAATTAAAATAATAATATATACTAAAAAATCTTGCAGAATTCATTTTATTAAAATAAAACTGCTGTAGGTTAAAGTTCTGTATTGATATTCATTACTAATTACCATTTCGACAAACTGAACGTTCGTCTTCCTCAGGAAAAAAAATACAAATATCATTTAGAATAAATAAAGCAAACATACAAACAAGTTACTAGGTAACAAAATAAGTAACTAGATCATAAAATTTTATGAATTATTAAATAAAAGAAGCCAATTTTTTTTTAAATTTATTGTCTTCAAGTATCTGCATAATGCAAAATTCGAAAGTACCGTAATTATTACAAGATCAAATACAACAGATTTATAAGAGAAGCATTAGAAATTTATAATAAAATTTATTAATTTTTCTGATGATGACGAACGGTGAAGTCTCGATTATCAATAAATAATAATACAGAACTTTAACCTAAAGCAGTTATATATAATTATTAGATACTGTAAAATTAGTTGACATTGGTACAAATATTTAATGTTTTGTTTTAAATTTTCAATAAAATGCTAACAAATTCGATTAATTTTACATTACTTTTATTATTCTTGTACTTAAAAAAAAAAAATTTTAATAGTATTGTGTTACGAGGAGTAAAAAATGATCATTTGGGAATTTTTTCTCATAGAAAAGTGTTTTTTTAGAATGCGGTTTAACTGGTTCACTTCTTTAGTTAATGTATAATAAAACCCAATTTTTTCTTAAAAAAAAAAAATGGCGGCTAGAGCCCCACCAACCAAGTGCTCACATGGCGTGTTTTTTGTGCACTGGGCGTTCCTCAGCTTTCCCGGTGTGCCTGAATCGAAAAATCAAAAATTTATAATTTAGATTAAATTTGGGAAACCTTTTGAGTTTTTTTTTTTAAAAAAGGACAAAAAATAATTTTTATAAATCGATTTTTAAAAAAAGAGCCAGGTCAGTGCCCCACAAATTAAATTTTCTATCTAGTGCAAAAAGAATCATATAACTATATATATATATATATATATATATATATATATATATATATATATATATATATATATATATATATATACTGGGTGTCCCATTTTAATCCGCCACCTGCAATAACTTTAAAATCGTGCATCGGACAAAAAAATGTTTCGGATAAAAAGTAAATGGTTTCGAGGGGGACATCTGATGCAGAGACCCTTGCCCCCTCCGGACCCCCTGGGGGGCGGGAAAGGAGGGAAACTTTGAAATCTTAAATGGAACACCCTATTTTTTATTGTAGAATCTGATAGGCCATTAAAAAGTACGTAAATTTTATTTCAAGACTTTTTGTTTATCTTTGATAGATGGCGCTGCAAACAGCATTTTTTTTCAGTTTATTAGTTTTTAATTTGAAAAAAAAGGTGTAATTAAGTACGATATTCAAGTTCTTTTCAGTTCTTTGGGAAAAGGGGGGCGCAAGAGTCACTAAATCAAATATCCCCTCGAAGCCATTAACTTAAAGTTATACCCCTCTAAACCATTAACTTAAAGTTAATGGTTTCGAGGAAGATATTTGATGCAGTGACCGTTGCCCCCCCCCTCTTCCCAAAGAACTGAAAAAATCTTAAATATCGTACTTAGTTACACTTTTTTTTTTCAAATTGAAGATTGATAAACTGAGAAAAAAAATGCTGTTTGCAGCGCCATCTATCAAAGATAAAAAAAAAGTCTTGAAATAAAATTTACATACTTTTTAATGGCCTATCAGAATCTACAATAAAAAATAGGATGTTCCATTTAAGATTTCAAAGTTGCCCCCCTTTACCGCCCCTCAGGGGGTCCAGAGGGGGCAAGGATCTTTGCATCAGATGTCCCCCTCGAAACCATTTACTTTTTATCCGAAACATTTTTTTGTCTGATGCACGATTTTAAAGTTATTGCAGATGGCGGATTAAAATGGGACACCCAGTATACATATATATATATATATATATATATATATATATATATATATATATATATATATATATATATATATATATACAGGATGTAACAGAATAACTATTCCTAATTTTAACTGGAGTATCCTGGGCTCAGAATATGAAGATTTAATGCAAATCACTGAAATAAAATGTGGCTCCTTACTGAGCTACAGGGTGTTTCATATAAAAATTTAAAAACGATTTTTGCCCAGTACTTTAAAACTATTTGACGTATCCTTATCATACTTGGCAGGAAATGTAGGTACCGTACACCATACTAAATTATGTTAAATAAAAGTTTCTGGCTACTGCCAGTGGCGTGCAACAGGGGCAAGTGAGAGGTTGATCCTTCCTAAATTCTACGCCACTGGCGGAATTGTCATTTTAGCACAATTTTTCGATTCTCCAATACTTGCTGTGTAAAAAACATATTCTTCCTTTGTAACGATAAAGTCACTGTTTTTCGAGATATGTAAAGTTAAACATAAGCTGCACCCTTGGGATTTTTTCAAAATTTGCTAAAAAAAAATCTGAAAAAATTCAGTAAAATAGAGAAAAAAATTAGCTACATAATAATTAAGTAACTTTTTTCTCTAACTCATTCTGATTTGGCTGTAAAAATTATTGAAAATAAAAAAAATAAAATGCAAAAAATATTAATTTTCAATAATTTTTCCAGCCAAACCAAAATGAGTTAGAGAAAAAGTTACTTAGATATTATGTAGCTAATTTTTTTCTCTATTTTACTGAATTTTTTCAGATTTTTTTTAGCAAATTTTGAAAAAATCCCAAGGGTGCAGCTTTTGTTTAACTTTAAATATCTCGAAAAACAGTGACTTTATCGTTACAAAGGAAGAGTATGTTTTTTACATAGCAAGTATTGGAGAATCGAAAAATTGTGCTAAAATGACAATTCCGCCAGTGGCGTAGAATTTAGGAAGGATCAACCTCTCACTTGCCCTTGTTGTACGCCACTGGCAGTAGCCAGAAACTTTTATTTAACATAATTTAGTATGGTGTACGGTACCTACATTTCCTACCAAGTATGATAAGGATACGTCAAATAGTTTTAAAGTACTGGGCAAAAATCGTTTTTAAATTTTTATATAAAACACCCTGTAGCTCAATAAGGAGCCACATTTTATCTCAGTGATTTGCATTAAATCTTCATATTCTGAGCCCAGGATATTCCAATTAAAATTAGGAATAGTTATTCTGTTACACCCTGTATATGAGAGTATATCAAATATAAGCATGAAATAACTATTAAACTGAAAATAAAAAAACTTATATCACCTCAATCTGGGATCGAACCAGGAACCTCGCCAGGGACCACTCTCCACTTGCCGGGTGGACACTTTACCACTGAGCTACCGAGTTTAATAATTATTTCATGCTTATATTTGATATACTCTCATATTTGTTCTTTACAATCAGTAATATATATATATATATATATATATATATATATATATATATATTGTGACAATTACGTAAGATATTATATTATTAAAAAGATTATAAAAAATCTGTTCCTACCTTTATCGTACCACACATAGCCGCGGCTAACTTTGGTTGTACGGGAGCACTAAGTAGTAGGTTTAAAAGAAAGTAGTGGACCGCGGATCTACTCAGAAAGTGTAGAAGAGAAGAAGAAGTAACAAAAATTTGAGATTGGTTATTTTGGTAGCTCATAAATAAAATTAGCAAATTGTACTTACAATGAGATTAATTAAATTTTATTCTGTTAATTAAATAATGATAACAGTTCCTTTAAATTCAACAAAAACTACAAAATAAATAGAAAATTATTGTATTAAAGCAGGGGCAGCAAAAAAAATGTTGCATAAAACTAAAATCATACAGTTACAGTAAACTATGTTTGTAAAGGTCCTAGCTAGATTTTCTTCCTGCTGGAGTTGCTCACAGAATTTGAGGCCAGGACAGAGAGGCGGTGTTCGGCCACGTGGAGAATATGTCCGCACAGATTTGTGAGGCGAGGGGCGTTCAAAAAGAGCTGCAATCAATGGTAGGCGAATTAATTGGTGGTAAACCGATGCTCGCAAACTCATTCAATTCTTGGAACTTCGAATTGTTCTTCCACGTGTCGACGTTGGCCGATTGGATCTAGATAAGTCGTACACCTTCAAACTTCTGCGGGACAACACTCAGTCCTAAAAACCATAAAATACACACAGCAGTATCCTTGCTAACACAGAGTTGAAAGAATAGACAATACGACTGAAGTTAAGCTGCTTACTCCAATACAAACTGAGCGAAAGCTTACAATAATACTAAATGTAAACCCAATTAATAATGAATAATATTATTACAAATATGTGAATAAAATAACAATTTTTTTAACATAATTAAATGATTAAACTATTCATACAAAAAAAATTATTTTAGTGATATACAAACGGCAGCAAAACAAAATGAATACAATAATCAGATTTAAACTATCGCTACTTACAGAATGAATATCAGATGATGGCTGATTATGGATCCTATATCTGTTCCGAGCTTTTGCGGTATTTAATTAAATATCACGCAGAATCCAGCAACAACTAAATAACAACCAACAAGATGCTGGGTTCCACAAGCTGTAATAATTCACAACAGTAGAAAAACTACTAAAAAACACAACGACAGATTAATAAGAATTCTGCGTTAAACAAGCCGGAGGCTAAGCACTTTTGAAAACTCGTACAAAGTCAGTCAGTCGTCACCCAAACAAATAAAATATGAGCATGCACTAAATACACATCGTATCTATCACAGAGTAGGAAAGAGAAAAATAAATTTGAAATGTATGAAATACACTAAGCCAGATCATGCATTATTTAATAACCCAAAGATGCCTCAAAAACACCAATCTAAACAGAACTATTTATTAAAGGAAACAAAGATGGAAATTAACACAAATATGAAGGACAAAAGTCCAGATAGGAAACGGAATCACTCGCGGTCACAAATCAAAAATAACAAAAAAAAATGTTAATAAAAATAAAACAAATTTAGGTATCTTTTGACCGCAAAGAAAGATAATTCAATTTTTGATCGCGCACACAGCTTGCAACGAGCAAAGACAAAAATTAAAAAAAAATCTGTTATTTTATTTAACTATAAATATTCGGTATTTCTATCTCAAAATTCTGTAATTTTTAATATAGTTCATAATAAACACATAAAGTAAGCAATAAGTATGTAAAATTGCATATTTTCTGCAAATTGCATCATATATTTAATGTAAAATTACATATTGGTGGTATAATTCTATAAATTATGTAAAATTACAGGTTGCAAATATTAATATCTGTACTAATTTATTAAAATAATGAGACTTAGTACTTATTTCGTGTAATAATACAAATAAGATATTTTAAGAATAATTCATTTATTTCAAATTATATCCGTTATAGCTAAATTTAAAAATTTATGTAATTATATCAACAATAATATTACAGAAATAAACAAATTCTATCTACTTATGGAAAATTACTGACAAAATATTTACTATAGTACTAAAACGCACCGTATCAAACGTTATACCATATTTTCCTTGCAGTCAAAGTGGTAAAAACAACTTAATTACAAGTTTTGTAATATTCATTAAATTGCCTTAACATAATTATTGAAATGTATTTATAATTGCTTTCTAACAAATACAAAATTTTTCTTAATTTTTTATTACGTTAAAAGAAGTTATCACTTTATTCTTACTATAATGTTAGCTGGAAAAATTTTCAGCATATTGAAAATTAATAAAAATCAGAATCGATAAAATTTGTTCACAATCTTATCATATTAACAAGATTAGAAGTATATGGGTAAACTCATATATAGACCACTTTGACATAATTACATACATAATAAGAAATAAGAATAAAAATTTTTTTACCGAAAGTTGGCAACATTGTATTTCGCTAATATAATATTATTATAGGCGCTAAAGGTATCTTTTGTAAAAATTTAATTAAAATCGAATAATTATAATTGAAATTGGGCATAATAAATTTTTTGAAAATTATTAATTTTTTTCAGAAAGTTGGCAACACCGAGCTGACGACGCACATCCATACACCCACATAAACTGAGTTTAGATTTGTCATCTAGAAGCTATATGAAAAATTTCTATAAATTTTTTTTTTAATGTTACAGACACCCGTTTCAAACGTTATACCACTTTTTCCTTGCAGTCAAAGTGGTAAAACTAGCCAAAATATTGTGCACATTTCTACCACTTTAACTGGCCAACGATAAGGCGGTATAGCGTTTAGTACAAAGTCTGTAACATTAAAAAAAAAAAAAACAATTTGTAAAGAAGTCCCTCGTATAGCCTCTAGATGACGATTTCGAACTTAGATTATGTGGGTGTTTAAATGAGCGTCATCAGCTCGCTCGGTCGTAAAACAAAATTTTGTGATCGCAACTCCTCCTAGATAGTTCAACCGATTTTGATAAACTTTTGAGGATAAATTTGCCTAGTATTCAAAATGGTCATGTAGTTTTGATTTTTTCCAGTGATGCCAACTTTCAGAGAAAAAGATTACTAAATTATTTCAAAATTCATTGTGGCTAAATTGTTTATTCGATTTAAATCAAATTTTTACAAAAGATACCTCTAGCATTTACATAAATTATATAATTTTAATAAAATACATTGTTGCCAACTTTCCGAGAAAACAATTACTAAACATTTAAAAACTCACTGTGGCTACAGTATTTTTTATTTTTTGAAAAATATAAATAACTACATATTATATATCAAAACAGAGTACATTTATGTTTAGGATTCATTTTTGAACCGATGGGACAATCAAAGTCTCTACTAAATTCTGGAGAATTAGCTAATGGTCCATTGACACGAAATCGTTCTGGAGTATAATCGAAATTCTGTTGATATATTAATCCTTGATACCGTTCCTTGGAACACCGAATTTGTGCTGTATTTATCCAGAATAGTTGTCGTGGTGTATAAGACACACCAGGCAATGATTTTTCTTCTTGGTTATCTTGTAACCATTTTATATATCCGTCATAAGCTATTTGAGTTGAAATAAAATCAGCAATATTGATAGCTTGGGTTTTTCTTCCGTATACCTGCAGAACACAATGTATTAAATCAATTGTAAAAACAAAAGATGGAACTGAAACTGAATTTGATATTTAGTATTTGACCACATATTTGATTAAAATTTAGCCAAATATTCGATATTTAGCTATTCGGTTTAACTACTACCTGCCACATCACTAATATAAATATATATATTAGAGATAGAACCAAAGTCAAAAAATTATTCGATATTTGCCATATTCGGCTATGTTTTTACATTCGATATTTAGTCAAATATTTGTTTCAAGTTTCGCCGAATATTTGTTATTTTATTACTAATATTATTGGTCACAGCACTAGTAAAAATCATTCACTCAATAACAGTGAAGAAAGCCTTTTTGAATTGCATTTTAATTTAATTGATAACTGAATTGAATAATACAAAAACCCGAAAATTTTAATTAAGTTAAAATGGGTTTAAAATGGTGAATCCCGTAGCGATACTTTATTTATAAAGCTATTACCTTTTCGTTAATTATAGGAATCGTGTAATTATTATACTGTTCAACAAAACATTCAGATTTTTTTAAGAATTCTTCATTAGTTTCTTTTGTCCACCAATTATACAAAGCACCATTTTTGTTATAGTTACGTCCGAATGATGTAATTGCAAAAACAAACCCATGACTAATATGTGTCCCAATTGCCCCATAATTCAGATATGTTGGTCTGTCTATTCCAAAAAATAAACCATTCAAAATTCCAGCATATATTTCTAAAAATAAAACCGTATTAATACTCAATTTTTAAGACAACAAAGTCATCCAAGTCTACTAATCTAAGATCAAAAATACATTAAAGGTTAATCTTGTAAGTTCTTTAGAAAAATATGTTGTTTTAAAGTAATTGCATTAAATGTTCTAGATTTCTAAAGTATTATTTTTACTTGTGACTATATATACAGGATGTTTGTTTGATAAGCTGATATAGCCGATTAACATGGGATATCGAAAATATCCAAAATATTTCTTTCTCGAGCTAAATTTTGAGAAATTACTATTAGCATCATTTAGATATTAAAAAATAACAATAATTAATTACAATAAAACCATCTAATTATTTACCAGTATTTGAAAAGGACATTTTAAATGAACAATATTAATTTATAACCAGTGGCGCAGCCAGGATTTTGTTTTGAAGGGGGGGGGGGGGGCAAGCATTTAATCTTGGAAAAGCAAGAAAAGCAAATACTAACCAGATTTCCACTTTATCTTACATGAATCGAATAATTAATAGTTCAAAATAATGAACGTTGGCTCAATATTTTGTGGTAAATAATTGTAGCGTTAGAAGTGACTGCTGAATATATGACTAAACGAATAAAAATTGTGTTAATTGTGCTAGCCTTGGGGGGGGGGGGGGGGCAAGGCCCGTCTAGTGGTTAGAGTATTGATTTACGAGTCCAGCTATCCACAGTTTAATTCGCAGCTAACAACTTGTTTTTATTTTTTATCTTTTATTTTTAATAATCACCAAATTATAATGATGACTATATTACAAAATAGCACAATACCTAATAATAGTACTAATTAGTAATTATTTACTAAGATTTTTACTATAGCCATAGCAATACCACTTAAGTAATATAATTTATTCAAAATGATTTTTTTGAATAATGATACATAATTTAACAATTTTATTTTATTCAATCATATTTATTTTTCAATATCATAATAATAGATTCTCGAAATTTAACTCGAGAAAGAATTATTTCATATTTTGTTGATTTCCCCTGATAATGTCTTATGTTAAACATTCAAACGAACAACCTGAATGTACCTGGGTCTTATTATATTTTCCGGTATTTCAAGAGCTTATAACTTTTAAACGAATAAAGACAGATTTATGCGGTTTTCAGTGAAATACTTCACTATGACAGAAGTTTTCGTTGGACTTAAAAAATGTTTCTTTTACTTTCGGTTAGCCAAAAAACAAAATGGCGTTTTTTTTATTTTTGTTTGTTTGCTTTTTTGTATACCCTGTATATTTTCTGATGATACGCAAGCCACTTCTTTCAGCTCTCTGCCGGTATACGGTTTTTCAAAATTGATGCAGAATTAACTGATTAATTAAAGTTTAAACATACGCCTGCAAAATCAGCAGTCAACAATTAATTATTATCAATAATTTTTTAGTTTCAGCAAAATAAAAGACAACATTTGCCTTTTCTTTATCGAAAAATACTATTTTTTAGCAAAAAATCTAGTGAAAAAACTCAGAAATGAGAATTGTCATTCACGTCAAAACATTTCCAGAGCTGGTTTTGTAAACGTATGCTTAAACATTAATCAATCAGTTAATTTTGCATTGATTTTAAAAAACTTTATACTGGCAGATAGCTGAAAAAAGTGGCTTTCGTCTCACCAGAAAATATACAAGCTGTTACATTTAAAAAAGCAAACAATTTTTTTTTTTTAAAAAACGCTATTTTGTTTTTTGGCTAACCGGAAATGAGAAAAAAATTTTTATAAGTCCAAACAAAACCTGTAATATTGTGAAGTATTTTGGTGAAAACCGCATGTATCTGCCTTTATTCGTTTAAAAGTTATAAGCTCTTGAATTACCGGAAAATATAATGGGACAACCGGTATATAAAATTTAAAGTTATAATAATAAAATTTACATAGTGTGCGTAACTTAAAAATAAGTAAACTTACGAATGAGATTTAGAGTGCGACGATAATCAACAGTAGCTATTGTTACTCCTGAATAACCCACCCAATTATATTTGTTGATTGTTGGAAATAGTTCACGATATCTTTTATGGTTCATAAATTTTGTTATATTTAGACGTAATTCCAAATACTGTTTTTCATTTATTTCTAGCTGTAAAAACAAAAATTATGCTTATCAGAATATTGATGTAATTCCATTTCTTTTTAGTTAGAAAACAAATAGAGAATCATGATCAATCGAATAAAATAATCATACAATAGACTCTATTTTCGAATTTTAAAAACTTATATAAAATTAATTAACGACCTAAAACAAAAATATTTATAAGAAAAATAACATTTTTAGACCTAGGTTTAGTATATTAATATCAATTTGACCGAAACACGTATTCAAAACGGTGCTGAGTGCGCGCCATTTATGCGTGACGTCACTAGCCAGATCGCAAACGTAACGACATGGAGAATATTATGCTGTTGCATATCAAATTGTAGCTAAATCACAGCTTAAACGATGCGCGATGAGATTTCATGCGAATTGCTCTGAAAAAGGTATTTTCATCATTTTTAATATATCAATTTGACACATTTTCAATATGACAGAGAGATTCATTTTTTCATAGCTATCTATGTTTATTTATATATAGGAATTTAATTTTTAAATGCGCGATTTATTTACACTTATTATAGTATAAATACATGTAAATCTTTCTTTCTTTCTCTCTCTCTCTATATATATATATATATATATATATATATATATATATATAATCTCTGTATTATTTCACTGAGTTGTAGTGTACGAGAAAGACAAAATTATATATGAATACAAAAAAATCAAAGTCTACTTATACAATCTGGGTAATAACGTCACGCTGGCACTTGGCCAATCCCAAACCGTTTCAGCTACGTGGTCAAAATTCAAATATTTTGGCCATTCCAATCGATTATTTTGATGAAACCAAATAGTTTAAAATTCATGTTTTTGCACATTTGATGTTTATATTACACAGGCAACATATTTAATAACAAAAAAAAAACTTTTTATTTTTTTTAGAAAGAGTCTAATTTTCATACTGTTATAACGTGCAGTTGACAAATTCCTTGCAAAATTTGAATATTGATCAAGTTCATTTAAAAAATATTACTTACATACATACATACATACTATACATACACAATCACGCCATGTACCCAAAAGTGTGTGGCACAAACTCCTTTTATCATCCCGAAATCAATTGCCTCTAAACATTCCTATCCAAACAAGCAACTTTTGCTTTATCTACATTTATAATTCCTCTCATACATGCTCTTTTATTTCTACTACTTGAAAACTTTTGCTCACGCAAGCCACCCTCTCAATCATACCACTCCAACTACTCAACGGACATTCACACAAACGTATACTATCAAAACCATTCAAATAAATCTTTTTAACAGCAAACGTTCATTAGACATTAGCTCAACATGTCCAAAACATTTTAACTGACTAACATTAACTTTTGCTACAACATTTTTTTCAATTTCACACTCATCATACACTAATCGTATTTCGTACCCGATCTCTCCTATTTACACCACATACCCACCACGTAAAAATCTCATTTCCACAGCAGTCATTTTCCGTTTATGTTTTTGCAACCAAACCCAACATTTACTACCCTATACATCAACATAGGCACCAAACCTGCATTGTATATACTCAAACGGGCTTTTTTGGAAACATTTACATTTCTAGCAAAAGTTCCCAAAGCACCCAAAACCTTACAACCAGCATTTACTCTCTTTTCAAATGTTATAAAATGAATAAAAAATTTCTTCATACTGTTATAACATGCAGTTGATAAATTCCTTGCAAAATTTAAATATTGATCAAAAATCTTACTTACAGAACTATAGTAATCATCAATAGCTGTATCATTTAATAATTCATCAGGATGAGCAATTAAAACATAAATATTTTCAATTTTCTCTATAGCATAGTTTCTTGTATCTCTATCCATCCATTTATTACGTTTTAATAAATTAATAAGGGCAGCTTTTATATAATCAACAATAGTAATTATTTGATATTTGATTTGCTTGTCAAAATATTTTCGTACATATAATGCAGAAGAAGCAACTTGCATTTCATCATCTGCTCGACGTGCACAAATTTTCCATCGTATTGGTAAATATCTTTCTCCTTTTGCACTACGAATTCGCTCTAATTGCAGCTCATTGAGATCTTTTGGTGCAGAGAACATTAATGTTCGATAAGCTCGCCATCCAAGATAATTTGCTAATGTTTTTTTTGAAGTCGATTTTATTAAGTTCTCAAAATTTGCTATAAATTGCGGATCCTTGGTACATATAATATTTATGAAACTGGACTGATTATGTTAAATTTTTAATTAAATGGTCAGAAAAAAATTATGATTTTAATTTTTATGTGAAATATAATAACAGTAACTGCTACATATTTTGGTATTTACAATTTTTATTGTTTGATTTTAATAAAATCGTTAATTTTTATTTAATATTTAAAAAATATATAAATTTCTATAAAATTATTAATTGAAAAACTATTTTCCGGTACAGAATTAAATTAGATTGTAAATGTAATAGAACAAACCTTAATATTAACAATTTCTTCACTTGTAAATTTATTACTAGTATCTAGAATATTATTTATATATTCAATCCAATTAATACTGGGATATTTATTTTGAAGTTCACCTATAGTTATGGGATTATATTGATCAGCCACTGTGTTAAAATCATGTATTGAAATCTGATAAAAAAGATAATTATTAATAGATATCAATATATTAAAATATTTTATATTTACCAAAACAAGACTTTTCATAAATTTTAATATTTCTTTTATTTCTTCTTTTATATCTTCTTTATTTAAATCCAAAAATTCAAACGAGTCTAACATAAAATTATAATAATTTCGAAGTTTTTTATGTGTCATATTTTGTGTTAAAATATATGGAGGTGCATCGTAATTCCATGCAGTTTTGTCCAACTGAAACATTAAAAACTCAAGGGTTTAGTAGTGTATTCTGGATAATAAACAAATTTCATATAATATATATATATATATATATATATATATATATAATTAAAAAATCAGTAGAAATAAAAAAAAAATAATTCTTCTGAATTTTAGACTAAATCATTATTCTTGTAGCATACATCTAAAATAAATGTTTTTGAAAATTTTCTAGGTGAAAATGAATTTAAAAATTATCATTTTTCCCGTAGATAAAGAATATGTAAAAATGTTTAAATAGACTGTAAACTGCCATATTAATTATTCAAATTTGTTGATTAAAATTTAATGCTTTATAGTTTCACAAATATTTCAATAAAAAAAATATGTATGCTTTGCTGAGCCCTCGTGGTCTAATTGGTAGGACGTTTGTTTTAAAAACAAAAGGTCCTGGGTTCACTGCGATAAGTGGATATTTAAATATTTGTAAAACCCTGAGTGCCATTGCAGAAATTATCGCTTTAATGTGATTTATAGTTTAGATATTATTTACCTGTAGCATGTATTTCGAATTATTTTTATCATCGATAAGAACATTAAATTTTATTAAATAATAGTCGTCAAATCCCAGCTGTCTTATTTTTTTCATCATACTTATCCATTCGAAATTATCCTCATTCCAATTTTTCTTATCTAATATTGGAAAACCACCTAATTGATAAAGTAAATCTTTAATTGGTTGCATGCCACGTTCTTCTAATAATGCTGAAATCAAATTATCTCACAGTTTTAAGCTATTTAAAAGTATTTACAATTTAATGCAAAAGGGAATAATTATTCATTTCTTTTAGCTATTTGTTGACACCTTTTTTGCTATTTAAAAAGCAATGTATTTCTATAATATTAAAAAGTCTTTCAGCACTCAAAATAAATAACATAAATAACTTGATATAATCTGAAGAAAACGTTAAACCAAAAGTTGTTTTAATTGCTTAATATGTTTACGGTTTATAGGTATTTCACTTGTACAAGGATATTTAATTTAATATTTATTAAAATATATTGCACTATGCACAACAAAGACTGTGGAGTATTAAATAAAATTAATATACAGGATGATTTATTAGTAATTGGAAATATTGGAATATAAAGATTTAATCCAAATCACTTAGATAAAATGTGGCTCCTAACTGAGCTACAGGATGTTTTATTTAAAAATTTAAAAACGATTTTTGCCTAGTACTTTAAAACTATTTGACGTATCCTTATCATACTTGGTAGGAAGTGTAAGGACTGGGAATTTTTATGAAACCGGACTGGACTGAAAATTAATATTTTTTGCATTTTAATTTGTTACTTTATTAATATTCAATAATTTTTCCTGCCAAGCCAGCATAAGTTAGAAAAAAGTAACTTAGTTATTATGTAGTTAATTTTTTTTTTTTATTTTATTAAATTTTTTCAGGTTTTTTTGAGCAAATTTTGAAAAAATCAGAAGAATGCAGCTTTATTTTTAACTTTAAATATCTCGAAAAATAGTAACTTTATCGTTACGAAAAAAGAGTATGTTTTTTACACATAAAGTATTGGAGAATCAAAAAATTGTGCTAAAATGACATTTCCGCCAGTGGCGTAGAATTTAGGAAGTGTTAACCTCTCGCTTGCTTTTGTTGTACGCCACTGGCAGTAGCCAGAAACTTTTATTTAACATAATTTATTATGGTGTACGGTACCTACACTTTCTGCCAAGTATGATAAGGATACGTCAAATAGTTTTAAAGTACTGGGCAAAAATCGTTTTTAAATTTTTCAATAAAACATCTTGTAGCTCAGTAAGGAGCCACATTATATCTAAGTGATTTAGGTTAACTCTTCATATTCTGAGCCCAGGATACTCCAGTTAACATATTTTCAATTACTAATAAATCACTTTGCATAATTTGTTGTTGGGTAGAGAGCAAAAAGTTATGATTTCCAATTCATTTGTTAAATTTGATCGTTTAACTCGAAAACAGAATATTATGAAATAAAATATTTCAGTTTTACAAAAAAATTTACCTAACAAAGGTCCGAAATAACTTTTTCAATATTTGCGTTTTTAGCGTTTGCGGACAAAAATACATATAATCTCGTAAGTACTTACTTTCGTTCAGACATGCTTTATAGTATCTTTTTACTAAATTAAAACTTTTAGGATCGTCTGGTTTTTCAGGTTGCTCAAATAAATCTGCAAGTTCTAATACAATAGTGTCAGCTCTTTCTTGCAGCGCATTCTTGGCAGACTGATCCAATGGAATAATTGCTTTCTTCAGAAAATTTCCACATGCAAATTCGTAAAAATCATTGCATGGATCTACATCTTTATTCATATAATTTAAAACTATTGCTGTACTTTCCACATTTGATTTAGTAAATAATTTTGCATTTTCTATACCAAATAAAACATTTTTGTTTTAATGTAATAATTAAGAATATTTACTATTTTCTTTAATAAATAGTAATACCCATATAAAATTATTAGAACTATAGAAACACTTTTGGCCCATATTCTCATCTCCTTGGTAATGAAAAAGTGCTTTTATTGTTTTGCTTTAAAATCAATTTTTACTTCTATTTCTTATCAAATATGAGTAGTATTTTTATTTTTTATATTATAAAAATCAAAAAACTAATTAAAATTGCTTAATATGTAATGTTAAGTAAATGTTAAAAGTGATTTTTACAAAAAAACACTTTTAAAAGTGAGATGAGAATGCGGGTCTTTGTTTTTAAAGTACACTCTAAAAATCTATGTAAATTTACATTGATAATTATGGTAATTTTTCTATATACGATATTTTATTACAATTTTTATGAAATACAATAAAAAAGTATAGTAAAATTACCATAATTGTCAATGTAAATTTAAATAAATTTTTTACAGTGTAAACATGAAATTCGCTTACAACTTCTTTTAGGATTTTTAGTTAAATTCACACAAATGTCAATTTATTTATTTGAATTTTCTTAAGTTTTATTTATCTTTGAATTGATTTAAAATTCTGAAATATAACAAATACATTATATAAAATTTACTATTTACATTTAATAATAAAAAACAGCAACAACTGAATTTGGTAGAAATATCAAAAAATGTTTTTATCTTCTAAAAGAAAAAGTTATGATTGCGATCCTTATAAATTTATAAATTTTATAATTAAAATATTTTAATAACATTTTGACGGAAAACTATGTAAAAAAATTTTTCTTCAAGCGTATTAAAATATTGATATTACATTACTGTAATGCCTATGTCGAAGAAGGGCATTATGTTGTTTTTACAAATAATGTAACGATTATTATGCAGTACTTACTTACACTATACACTACTTGAGGCAGCACCAAACATAATTTCAACGTCAAGTGTATTTCATCAGACATCTTCGGTGGCAATATTAAAACACTATTACGCCAAGTTAAATTAAATTCATTGACATTTGCATTGTTTATTTTGTTTAAGTGCAAGAAATGCAATATACAACACCAGATGTCTCAAAAATTCTATATTCGACCATTAATTCCCATATAAACATAACAAATATGATATTTATATATATATTTATACAGGGTGTAACAGAATAACTATTTTTAATTTTTAGAAATCATAAAGGGCACATAAAGAAACATTTTTTTATTAATAAACTAGTGTCCAATAATTTTTTTTTTTTTCGGCAGTCGATTGTACATCGTTACAACTTGTGTATCGAAAATGGTGGTCGTAACTTCGAATAATTTTTATAAAGTTTAATGTGCTATTATTTCTAATAAAATATTCCTTAACTTAACTACTCTTTGATGTTTTGATTAAGATTGTTTTTAACTATATCTAGTGTATCTTGGCACCGAAAAATTTCAGGACACTAATTTATTAATAAAAATTGTTTCTCTAGGTGCACTCTATCATTTCTGAAAATTAGGAATAGTTATTCTGTTACATCCTGTATATATATATATATATATATATATATATATATATATATATATATATATATATATACACATATATATATATATATATATATGTATACAGGCTGTCCCAAAAAGAATGGGACACCGTTTGCTCATAGATTATTTAGATTAAAGGAAACTGATTAAACCTAATATACCTCAGTAGAAAGTCCTTCCGTTCAGAAGTTATAGGGCCTTAAAGTTACATTTGTTATTTTTACCGTAATTTCGGGAAATGGAAGACAGTCAGTATCTAATTTCGTACACATGCTTAGAATTATGTACCAGATTAATAGGAAAATTTTCATACACTAGACTTCACCGTAAGAGATACTTAACCTAGATTTAATTTTGTTTATTATCTGTAACTTCATAAGGGTAAAAGTAACAGTTTGCCTTTAAATTTTCTTCAAAGTTTTGGGTTGTATTTACAAAGTACAATTATCAAGTAGCCATGATTGCCAAAACAATTCCTCATGCAGTTAAAAAAAATGATAAGACAAGTAATTTCGTTGCTGTCAGGAAGTGCATTGACCTAAATGGTGTACATTTTGAAAATGTATTAATTAACAATGTAATTTTTTGTTTGTTTTTTTTGTCTTATGTTTAATTAATACATTGTTTTTAGCTAATCTTGTGTTTGTGTTTGTAACTGTCTGTAATTTTCCCCGCCCTTCATAACTTTATAACAATAACAACTTTATAACATCGAAATTACTTGACTTATCATTTTGGCGATCATGTCTAATTGATTGACTTTGTAAATACAACCAAAAATTTTGAAGAAAATTTAAAAGCAAACTGTTACTTTTACCTTTATAAACTAAGAATACCTTTTTTATTTGTTATGAATTTTCTTTTAAAAAATGACCTAAAATTTTAATTTTTTTACAGATAAAAAAGTTACAGGTAATAAAAAAAATTAATTCTAGGTTAAGTATCTTTTACGGTGAAGTCTAGTTTATGAAAGTTTTTCTATTAATCTGGTACATATAATACTAAGCATGTGTACGAACTTAGATAATAATTCTATTTCCGGAAATTACGGTATAAATAAAAAATGTAACTTTAAGGCCCTATAACTTCTAAGGATTTTCTACAGAGGTATATAAGGTTTAAGCGGTTTCTTTTAATATAAGTAATCTATGACAAAACGGTGTCCTATTCATTTTGGCACAGCCTGTATATATAAAGTTACTTGGTATATACAGCGTGTAAAGTGATGAGGTTACCTATAGGGAAAAAAATTTAATATGAGTTTTAGGAGAAAAACTTATTTTTTATAAAAAAAATTTGCTTCTATCAAAACCCCTATTAGTCAAAGATAAATCTAGTAATCACTTAAAGATAAGATCAAAAACTTGATATTATGTCGAGTTGTTGATTTTAAATATGACTAAGTCCGAATATTATATCAGTATCGTGTGAAAAATGTAAAAAATATTTGTCATATAATAGACTTACTTTTTAATTATTATTATTATTAATTTGCCAAAATATAATTATTATTATTATTTACAAGTAATCCATGGGTAACACGATACTGATTTAACATTCGGACTTAGTCATATTTAAAATCAACAACTCGACATAATATCAAATTTTTGATCTTATCTTTAGTGATTACTAGATTTTTCTTTGACTATAAGGGGTTTTGATAAAAGCAATTTTTTTTATAAAGAATATGTTTTCTTATAAAACTCATATTAAAATTTTTTTCCCTATAGGAAACCTCATCACTTTACACACTGTATGTATATATATATATACTTATATATATATATATATATATATATATATATATATATATATATATATATATTTATTTATTTTTAATTTAGTTTTTTTTTTGGAATGCTTGAAGAAAAAATTTCATATGTTACTTGGAGCAGAATGCTCTATTTATTTCGCCCAGCCGTAAGTATTTGTATTAAACATAAAATACTAAAAAATTGGATGTCTGTGAAGTATACATATTTTTTTACGAATTTCTTAAGGTCAACTAATGATTATTTAAAGGCTGTGAAAACCTGAATAATAATATAAATTCAACTACAAAACGTAGTAAATATTTTAGTTTTAATATCGCTGTATTTTTATTCTAACATGCTGTTAATTTTATTTTTACGTAATTTAATTTACCTGCGAAATGAAGCTTATATAATAATATACTCAGAACAATAATCGTAATTAATAATATAATGATAATGTTAATTACACTTTTTTCTATCAATGTTCTGTGCTTCCACCAACAACGGTACCTACAACAAATAATAAATTCTAAATAAGTATACATAATTATGGTATGTTAACAATTATAAATACAAAAAAAAACGCAATAAAATTATATTATGAAAATGGTGTTTGGTAACAAATTATTTATTCATTATTCAAAAACAACAATAATTTAAAACCCCGAAATTTGGTAAAATTTACGATGAAATTTTCATTTTCATAAGCCAAGTATAACGCACGTCAAAATTGCTATATTGAATGACAAATATACAAGGACAAATTTATAAACTATTTATTTTATATTTATTTAAAGAAAATTAATACATATAAAAATTTTAGTCAGATTAATTGCTAAATAGGTTGGGTTAAAAAGTAATTTTTTTGTATTTTATTCGGAGGTCAATACACATGAAGATTTTTAATGGAATTATTGTTAGATAGGTTGAGTTATATGTTTAGGTTTTGTTATTAAAATGTCATTCATTTACATTTTTTGTCATGAAAAAAAATACTTTCAGGTGCATTTCTATTTTTTGTCATGAAAAAAAATATGTCATGTATTTACATTGTTTATCGTAAAAATATTATTTGTCTTATATTATACTAATTTTTTCATAAACAATACGAGTTCTCTCATGCAAAAGTATCACCATTTTAAAATTTCAATTTTAATATGTTTTACTAATAAAAATAACATTATTTTTCGACGACCTCAACGTACGTCTTCATTAGAAAGTAGACGTACGTTGGAGTTTTTCGAAACGTCGATTATTAATAAATATTAATACAGAACTACAACCTAAAGCCATTTAATATTAATGTAATGAGTTCTTTTACAAATATTCGATTTTAAAAGAAGGAATACGTAAAAAACGTTATTTTGCAACTTTTATTGCACTTGCGACACCATTTATCCCCTATTAATCGTAAAATAAGGTTGATTTTCTTTAATTTTTTCATATTTAAGGTCGCTTTATCAAGTACTTAAAAAAACACTTTTATATATTATACATATAAACATATAAGTAAAGCAAGTTATTAAAATTAAAAAAGAAAACATCCAAATTTCCAAATTTCGTTTAGCCAAAACTTTACAATAATCCTGCATTAAACTTAATTAAAATTTACTAAGTTATTTATATTTATAATAAATAATTCATTAATAAAATAATAGAAATGAAATTTGTAAATACCTCTAACGCATATTGCTTGATTTCAATTTTGATAATATTTGCAAATATATTTATAGGTATTTCTTCTTGACAACTATTTTCATATGCACACATGTACAATTTATAAAATTATATACTAAAGATCATTTAATCAAATAAACAGGAAAGGCTAGTTGTTGACCTTGGCAGATGTTTGTTCAACATAAATATTACGGTTTAATTATTTTTAATGATATAAATAATGGTATAATGTTATTGCCGAGTCTTTAAAAGCCAGTATTTCCAATTTTATTTATTTTCAAGATAAGTAACAAATCATTTGTCGATTATTAATAAATATTAATACAGACCTACAAATTAAAGCCGTTTTATTTTAATTATTTTTTAAATTATTAATTTTTTGTTGATTACAATTTTCAGTAAATTACTAATTGTTAAAAAAATATTTATAATAAAATATAAACAATATTATACTTGGAAAAAAATGTTAATATTTAACGTTAGTTTACACGGTTCTAATTGCTATATTCAGACACGTAACTCAAATACAAACATGTTGAAGTAAATATTGAATTTATTCGTTTAATACAACTTATTTATTGTAACTGACTGTTCTGAAAATTACATAATGAATGTTGAATTAATAATTCAAAAATTAATTTAATATTATTAATTAATTTATATGAAATAAAAAATAGTATATGTTTTAACTGGCTCTATTTTCTATTGAGCCGATCTTAAAGGTACCGAAAACATACCTGAGATATAATATCCTATGGCCAAAAAAAAACAAAAAATATGTTTTTTTTTTGGGAAAAAAATTTTTTTCCTCTATTTTCCAAAATACAAAAAATCAAAAAAATATATATTGTTTTACATAGGATATTATATCTCAGATATTTTTTCAGTACCTTTAAGATCGTTTTTGTAGAAACTAGAGCCAGTTAAAAAAATATACTATTTTTATTTTATATAAATCAATTAATAATATTAAATTTATTATTGAATTATTAATTCAACATTGATTATGCAATTTTCTGAACAGTCAGTTACAATAAATAAGTTGTATTAAACGAATAAATTCAATATTAACTTCAACATGTTTTGTATTTGTCTGAACATAGCAATTACAACCGTGTAAATTGACGTTAATTAAAATTTTAAATTATTGGCCAGTTGGCACTCCTGCCGGTGAAGGATGTGCGGCTTAATTCATTTTTAAATGCTGTATAAAAACTAAATAATTTTTTTATATTCGAATTGCGTCGCCATGGATTATTATATTATTTTATACAAAATTACCGATTTTTGAAATCAGTCACCTTGGCCGATTTGTGACTTAAAAAATTGCCAAATTTTGACATGTATGGTTAAAAAAAACTTTTCGACTCAATTTACCAAGAGTGCATAAACAGTTTGACGTAAATTTCGCTTAATTTCAAAAACTACTATGCTTTGGCGCTAAATTGTGATTTTTTTAAAATTTACCCGTCATTTTGCAAGTTTTGAGGAATAACTAAGTTAATTTTGAATAAATTTTTGAAAAAAAAAATATTTAAAGCCTCCTCTTTAAGGCCGTGCAAAGTAATGCAACGTTCAAGCCATTCCGCTTTCCACAACACCGCACAGAAAAAATAATATTTTTTTGACTTAAAAAATTGTCAAACTTTGACAACATGTATGTTATACAAAAAAAAAAATTTTGAATGAATGAAATAATATGTTGACGTTTAAAGTAAACGCTTTAAAATGTTGTTTGTTAAACAGTGTTTTCATTTTTTTCCATGTAAATTGGATTTCGTTCAATTTCTTGCTGAACATGCATAGTCCATATTCTTGTGTAACCTTCAAGATTAGATTTGAAATTTTTTCGGACGCAAAAATTAATTCAATTTTGTTTAAAATCGGCCAAGTTATATCGATTTGAAGAATCGGTAATTTTTTAGCTTTTTCAAATGGCCCGATTTTTTTTGCTCTGTTAACGATGTTGACCAAGTATTGAGAAGTATTTCGTTTTAGGAATAGTGTCATTTTTAATATGATAAATTTCATTATAACTGCGGTATATAGGTATACTTACTTTAAATTCATTAGATTTGTAAATGTACCTATCTTAATTTTACTAAGTATATTATTGTTATTTCTAAATAACTCATTATCAATTTTATTTATATCATTGAATCTCAAAATAATTCTTCTAATTCAGATAGACTAAAATATTTTTTTTAGTGTATTTCAGTATGTCTGTTATATTCAAAAAATTAATTTTTAATTAATCGTGTTTTTTAAATATATTTTCATTTAAATAAACAATATAGTTGGTATCAGTAAAACATATCTCATTATTTTGAAATATTTCACAATTCAATTCTATAATTCTGTTGCCAGTTAAAGCAATTTGTTCGAGAGACGATACCTTTCGAAATACGCTTTTGTCAACAATCTCAGTTTTACAATTAAATAACGCTATTCTTGTTATTGTAGAAACATCATAATGATGAAATAAATCACTGTTTATAATTATTATTTCAGTGTTCTTTTTTGACATTTTATAATATCGAGTATATTTATTTCTAAATACGATTTTATACATATTTGTATATTTGTGTATATATAAAAAAAATCATTAAATACATTGCATCTATATAATTCTTAAAAAACGCATTGTATAGAATAGTTTCCTAAAACACATTGTACATAATTTTCTTTGACACATCGTATATAATTGCCTTTTACACTCCGCAAACTACTACGTAAAAAACATGTTACATGTATATGAGGCGTATAGATGCAAAACTCACTATTCGACAAAAAATAAAAAATGAGATTTTGTGCGATTTGGACGTAGAATTTTGCAAGGAATACGATATTTAGGTTAGTTAGAAAAAAACTCAGTATTTAATATGAGAAACATTCTTTAAAATTTAGTGTTAGATGCAAAACTTACTACTTGAGTTGATAGTTTAGATGCAAAAGTAACTGTTTGCTTTCCACCAATAAAATGATAGGCATCTAAACCATGCGATACTATGACCAGCTTACGCCAAAAAAATCTACAGCGTTTAAATTTTCCTACTTGTCGCTCGGTGCATCTTTATACTTTTTATACTTATTCAAAGTTACTATTATGTTATTTTATTTTGTTTATTGTGTTTTGTCTAGTTAATAAAGTATTCTCTGATAACAGCAATACTATCTTGTTTTTCCTAGTGCAAATAATTACGCAGTCGTATGCAAAAGCTACTAGTAAGTTGCAAAAGTCTCTGTATGCAAATTTTAGATCTACATAAAACGGTTTGTATGAATTAATGATGTACAAAACCAATGATTCACGATTTTAAAAAAGATTTTATCATCAAAATACAATTACACTTAGCTATAACAGTTTTTTGCAAATATCTCAAAACTTAAAATTTGCAAATAGTGAGTTTTGCATCTATACGACTCATACAGAATGCCTAAAAATATCACATTCAAAAAACTAGTAATAATTAACGGTTTTTTGCCGAAATATTTGGATTTTATTTTCTGAAAAAAATGTCAAAATCAATTGAAAATGATCAAAATACGAATCTATATATCATATTCCCGCCGTAAAATATTTTTAGCCAATAGCGAAAGGTGGGGGGGATAGGTTTAGATACAGTTTAGTCATGCTTCAACATAATATATTTGCGATTTCCTACCTTATGAAATACTGTATATAATTTATATATATATATACCGGGTGTTCGTTCGTTATTGTCTATCAAAAAGTATTCTAAGTATTTCTCCGAATTTAACTCGAGAAAGAAGTATATCGCAAATTATCGAATTTGTATGTTAAACGCCCATATGAACTTAACGAACGAACACACGACATATGTAGCAGGGAAATGATAAAAATGGAGATTTGATCAAATCTTTAAGGTAGATGATCAATTCACTGAAGATGTTAAAATAACAACTCACTGGGGTGATTTCCCTAAAGAAAGTAAGTGATTTGGTCAAATCCCTTAACTGTTTTAGTGAAAAGATAAAATAAACTACTCAAGACTCGCACAACTCTATGTTTCGCTTGCAACATGCCACAAATCAACGACGTGTTTTAATAAAAATGAATTAACATTATTATTTATGAATTACATTCACTAAAAAATGTTTAAAATTTCACTAAAAATATCCGTTTGTTTTTAAAAATATCAGCTTAAATAACTATTTCTTTTGTTAATTAGTTTCTAATAAATAATTTGTGTTTCAATAATGCATGGTTTACTACATAAATAATTTTCATATCTAAACAATGTAATTTTATCTTTTCAATAAAACAATTAAGGGATTTGATCAAATCACTTACTTACTATTTTTAGGGAAATCACTCCACAAAGTTGTTAATTTAACATCTTTCGTGAATTGATCATATACCTTAGGGATTTGATCAAATCTCTATTTTCATCATTTCCCTGCGACACAAATATATATATATATATATATATATATATATATATATATATATATATATATATATATATTATATACTCAAATATAATCATAAAAGAATAACCAGATTAATGTATTATATATATGTATATATATATTTTATATATATATATATATATATGTATGTATACGAGTAAAAATACGTACTTACTTGACTATTAAATTATCCATATTTACACAATAATTTTAATTATAAACATATAAAATGTACATACAACTGTTGAATGCGTTCTGCATGAGAAGACGTGTTTCAAACTAACTGTGGAATTTCCAGACTAAATTTTTATATCTTTTCGTTATTATTTTATACGCATAAATGCGGAACTGATAATCAAGGTTATTTTGGCAAATAGTAACAACACGTTATATATATGGTATATATACCCGGTGTCAAAAAAGTTTGGATAAAGTTACGATAAAGGTGGTCACAGCACGATACTTGTTGATAATAATCTATTTAACCATGATATGGTAAAAGCACCCCGCCCCCTTAAGTGGGTGAAATGGTGATTTCTTTTTGTATTTTTGGATTTTCCAGCAAAAATGACTAAGAAAAACCAAAATCTTATTATCACCCTCACCACCCCTACACGGGGGTTGGAAAAATAATTTCTTAAACATAAATGTAATTTTTGACTGACTATTTTGGATTATCAGTTGAATCTTTGCTCAGTAATAATAATAAAAAAAAATCAGACAAAATATCATTTCTGTTTAAAAAATTATTTTTCCAACCCGGTGATGACATTTCGGTGTCGTAAATAATTTTTAATCACAAATCCAAAAATTTCCTATTTCATTTTACCATTTTAAATTTCCACATTACCCACCGTTCCACCCTCAATAGTTTGGTGGTAGTTTTATTTAATTGAATTCACACCCTGAACGATAGGAAAACATGATTATTATTACTGAGCGATAATTCAACAGAGAATCCAAAGTTATCGTTTAAAAAAAGTTTTATTTTCGTTTTAGTCGCTACCCCGTGCAGGGGTGGTGAAGGTGTAGACATTTTAGTTTCCTTGCACATATTTACATTTTTGGAAATTCAGAACAAAAGATGCTAATTTTCTTAAATTATAAATTACTATATTACAGGCAACAAAAATATGGCACTGAAGCAGTAAGCGTAGTTACTTCTATGACACATACGTAATTATTCCCAGCTTTTTCTTAACATTCAGCTAACAAACTCATATGAAGTATGTCCTAGCTTTATCTGGTAAATTCTTTTTATAATTTACTTATAGTATGATAACAATATTATATTATGTTATAATAACAATGTTGTTATGTTAACGTCAATTCACACGGTTGTAATTGCTATGTTTAGACAGGTAGCTCAAATACAAAACATGTTAATATTAAATTTATTCGTTTAATACAACTTATTTATTGTAACTAACTGTTATGAAAATTACATAATGAATGTTGAATTAATAATTCAATAATTAATTTAATATTATTAATTGATTTATATAAAATAAAAAATAGTGTATTTTTTAACTGGCTCTATTTTCAACAAAATTATAATATCTTATGTAGAATAATAAATATTTTTTTGAATTTTTTGTATTTTGGAAAATAGAGAAAAAAAACACATTTGTTGCTTTTTCTGGCCAAATTATAAATACGAAAAAATTCAAAAAATATATATTATTCTACATACGATATTATATCTCAGGTATTTTTTCGGTATCTTTAAGATCGTTTATGTAAAAAATAGAGCCAGTTAAAAAATATGCTATTTTTTTTTTATACAAATCAATTAATAATATTAAATTAATTATTGAATTATTAATTCAACATTTATTATGTAATTTTCAGAACAGTCAGTTACAATAAATAAGTTGTATTAAAGGAATAAATTCAATATTAACTTTAACATGTTTCGTATTTGAGCTACGTGTCTGAACATAGCAATTAGAACCGTGTGAACTAACGTTAACATTGAGTGTGTGCGTTTTTAAACCGTATTTAATTTTTATAAATGTTTACAAATAAATTTCATAATTAATAAGATAATAATAGTAAAAACCTTTAAGAACTTATTATATAAAAATAAAACGATTTTAGCTTATAGTTTTCTATTAATATTTATTAATAATCGAAGTACTCTACGAATACTAAACGTACGTCTTCTTTAGGAAAAAGATACAAATCACATTTATAATAAATGAATAGAACATAGAAACAGGTTACTAGGTAACAAAATAGATCATAAAAATTTATAAATGTTAAAATTATATTTTTCATTATAAATTTCTAGTTTCTTCTAAATTTACGGTTAATACTGATAAGTCTTGCAATTATTATAATATCTTCAAATTTTATATTATATAAAATTTTGTAACGCATGTTGTGCAATAGTAGATTTATCTGGATGGTTTAGACCTGTGTAGATCTCTTCTGTTAATCTAGTAGAAAAGAGTTTACTGGTCTGTCCAACATACTCGTAAACCTTACGGCAGATGTATGGAGTTCGAACATTGAAGAGAAATAATATCTTTTACGCACTCTTCAACATGCGTTGCAATTTCTTGTGCGAAAATAGATATCTTTACTATTCTTTCTTGATAAAATTCTATCTATTTTATTGGTAACATTTTTCTCAAACAGATCTTTAACAACGCTGGATTTTCTCGATTGTATTGCTTTCTTGGTCAAATATTTATTTATTCAAAATAAATCTTCAAGCATTTTATTTTCATCATTTTCTTACCTAGCAATTTGTTTCTATGTTCTGTTTATTTAGTCACTTGTAGGTATCATTTTTCATAATAATGATGAACGAAGTTGAAATATCGATTATTAATTAAAATTAATGGAGAACTAAATCCTAAATCGTTTTTTTTTTCACTGTTATTATTTAGAATACTAAAACATTGTGATTTCATTAGTACTCATAAATTTTTTTTATTAAATAAAACGGATTATTAAATAACAAACTCTGCGTACAAAAATTGTTACATGTATCCATTTTACATAACAATTGTTTTAATTAATTTATTATTATATTTAACATAAAAACAAACAAAGAGATTTTACTAAGAGATTTATTAAAAAATATTAATGGAGATTTTTATTACAAGAGACTTGGGCAAAAAAAACGGGTATTACCACAAAGTCGCTGGTATTATTACGAACTCACCTATCGGCTGAATATACATTATATACTAAATGTATATATATATATATATATATATATATATATATACTTTATATATTAAATTTACTCTGCGACTCGCTTTCTTCGTTTTTGGTGGTCACCGCTCCCACGAATTAGATTGCGAGCAATGCGTTAGTCTTCTGAACACAGTAAGCTCAGATCAAAAGCTCTGGTCAAAAAGCGCGCTTTTTATACCCAGACTCCGGAATGAATCGGTTTGAAAAAGCAGTACTAAACTTGAAAAACAACTGTTCGAAATTTTTAGCAAAATATGTTTTACTTTTTTTCAAAGTCAATAATACAAAATTTCCAGCAACTTGGTCATAATTCACAGTATTATAGTACAATATTTAATACATTTATATTATAAAATAATAAACAGATGAAAACTTATATTTCGTAGTTTTACGCATAGGTGGCGAGAGCGTTCTATTCTCTGTGTTGGTCAAAATCACTAGTCTTGTAAAGTTTTGACTGTTTCACAGCTGTTTAATCTCGTGTGTATGTGTTTTCTGTTAATATGAGTTCACGGGCTAATATAGTGTGAATCAAATCCGCGCAGGAGTCTCTGTAATCCGTATTCTAGCTACGAACCAAAAAAATAGTAGCGTTAGTTTGAATTGTTTAGATTGCAAAACAAGAAGCCCGAATAACACGAATTAAAAATTTATTTTAAAATTAATGGCGCGTTATTCAAATTTTTAATTGACTTTAAATCATTTAAGAATTATAAGTACTAATTTTTAATTTGTCTATTCGAAATGTTGTATTGAACATATTTAAATTCCAAATATAAATGTTAATAATGTATATTGGTTAAATAGGGTACCAAATAATATATTACACATTTTTATATTTTATTCATATAATTTAATTATAATATTTATATAATATATAGTTACTGTATAATAATAATTTGTATAAACAATAATAAATTTTAAAAAAAATACAATTTCAATAAATTCAAATTTGTCAATAAATAGTTTTCATTTTCTGTATGTTTCTTTAAAAAAATATATTAATATAATTATTAATTAACATAAAAATTAATAGATGCGCAAGTAATTGAAATTTAAGATCGAATGATTTCGGACATTGATCGCATTGAAATGTACGGCCGACATCGTGTTTCAGTTTATGTCGTTTTAAATCGGAAACGGTATTAACAAATTAGCGAGCAAGTTTTTTTTCTATTTGAAGGTGAATTTTTCGCTCAGTTAGAAACTTTTTGGCCTTAAGAAATAAGTGCTTATAATATTCGACAAAGTTTTAGAGCAATGTTTAAATAAGCTTTTATTTGTAATTTTTTTTAATATTTTATACCATTTTTGAGTTATGTGCTTGTAAACTTAATTCATAAATTGCGCGCGAAATTAACATATACCGTATCACTATACGTATGAGTTTATGATTTTATATTTATGTCAACTAAAATATATGATACATTAATACATATTTTTAATTTGTCTATTTTATTGTTGTTAAATTATTGTTTTGTATATTATTTATTTAAATATGAACATGCATTTACTATAAAGTGGCGACAAGATAAAAAGATAAGGATGTCATCAATTTTTGTCACTAAACGTCACTCACTACTATGATTATATGAGCTTCTCGCGTACAGCAGGCAGGGGTATTAATGGCCCATTATTTTCCTTTTCTTGTTCAAAATATGAAATTAAATTGCCAACTAACTGTTGACATCATCTAGACCATCTTTTTGCCATAATAAATTACAAAAATACACATTCAAAATATAACGTCAAATGAACTAATATAAACGTACTGTGACTTTTGACATTGAAAATCAATGCTGCCAAATATAGCAAAAATAAATAAGTTAATTTCGATAAAAAAATTCAATAATATACGATATATTTGTATATATTACATTTTAATTTGATTAAAATAACATACGTAAATAGTTTCAAAAAGATTTAGTTTATTATATGTAAAATAGAATAAAATTAATTTTTTTAAATTAGTGACTTTCATGTTGTTAAGTTTTATCACGTGATTATGACGTACCTATCTTTTTATTTTGTCGCGACTATATAATTATATTACTTTGTTCGGTTATTTGAAAATCAAATTGTCGTATTTGTTAATTAAAGGTAATTTCTACAAAATAATAAATCAATAAATACTGATTTATGCAACCAAATATATATTATTATTTTGTGCGTTTTTTGTTTCTCTGTAATAGATTTATCTACACCTGTGTATATACTTTGGCAAATTTTTTATTTTTTGTAATAATTTGCTCTCTTTGTGCTACTTAAGACAAGAAATTTTCTTCTGAGTAAATTTAGCATTTATTTAAAATTGATCCTTTACCTGAATAGATAAATTTGCATTTGAATCATAGTTATGGAATAATTACGATAATAAAATATGTAATTAACTATTGAAAAATATTAAATTTAATTAGTTATTTTTTATTTGTAAAATTTTTTCAAGATTTATTGTTAAATATTTTATTTAACTTTTTATGATTATTATTTTATTTACAACTGATGAAAATGATGTTATTAACATCAATAATAATACCAGAGTTTGATATACAATAATATATTTAAATATTCAAAAGAAAGATTACAAGACAAGTCAACATAACAAAATATATAAAAACATTAAACAACAGAACATAGTCTTTTGTTTCTAAGCCACGCCGATATATAACATACACTAGTCTACACTCTAACAAAATTGTGCACGTCGCCGACGTTATTATCTCCAACATACCCCCTCTCGACGTGCATGTCTTTTATTCCAATACCTTCTAAACATTTATGATGACTCGGTCCACATAAACTTTTTGTTAAAACATCAGCTAACATTTTATTTGTAGGAATATACTTGATGTCGATCATACGCTGTTCGAATATTTCTCTTACATAGTGATGTCTGATGTCAATATGCTTGGTGCGAGAATGAAAAACAGGATTTTTTGCCAATTTTTGTGCACCTTGACTATCACAGTACAAGATTGTAGGTTGCATTTCATTTTGATTCATAAAACCAATTTGTTGTAACAAATTTCTCAAATAAATAGCTTCTCTTGTTGCTTCCGTCAAAGCCATATATTCCGCTTCAACACTCGATAGTGCAACAGTTTTCTGTTTTCGTGATTCCCAAGTTATAGCTGTGTTAGATAACATGAACACAAAACCAGTTTGCAAGATTCTATCATCAATATTATTTCCCCCTTTTATTTTATCTCGATGAAATTCAATACCTAAACAATAATATAACAGACCGAGGTCTTTTATTTTGAAATTTGAGGCAAGAATGTCTCTCAATTTATTGAATAAGCTTGATTCATTTGTTGCAATGATTAAATCATCTACATAAACAATTAAAAACAAAACTTCATCATAACTTTTAAAGTAATATAAACATTTGTCTGCATCTATTGACTTTAAGCCTAAAACTTTTAATGTTTTATGAAGTTTTTCATACCATTGTCTACCTGATTGTTTTAATCCGTACAATGATTTATTAAGTTTGTAGACTAAATCTTCATTGCTTGACACTTCGAAACCTTCAGCTTGTTCCATATATATGTCTTCTTCTAAGTCTCCATTTATATATGCCATTACAACATCTAGTTGATAAAGAGTAAGGTTCCATTTTACGGCGATTGCCATTAGAACTCGTATAGTACTCAATCGAGTTACTGGTGCAAAAGTTTCTCCAAAATCTATTCCTGGTTGTTGGCTGTAACCTTTTGCAACTAGTCTAGCCTTCCTTTTTTGAATGACTCCATGTTCATTAAATTTTGTTCGTAAAACCCATTTGCATCCAATAACAGGTTTTTCTATTGGTCGCTTCACCAATTCCCATACACCATTTTGGCTAAGTTCTGTGAATTCCAATTTCATTGCTGCATACCAATTTTTTGAATTTGGTCCTTTAAGTGCTTCTTCTACTGTTGGACAAGTGATGTTTTCGTATGCAAGTTGAGCTTGTGAATTTCTTAAAATCATTGGATGAGTTTTCTTTAATGCTTCACGTTTTTCAGTGTTTAATTGCTTTGGTTTTCCCGAAACTTTTTTAATTGTTATTTCTTGATCACTTGGTATATTTTCCTGTTTTTGATTTGTGTTAAATTTATTTGGATCTTCATTTTCTGGGACATTATTTTGCTCATGTACAATATCTTCAAATTCTAAAATATTTTCCTCAATATTATTGTCCGGTAAATTTTCAATAAATTTAACGTCTCTGCTTTTTACAATCCTTTTTGATTCTTTATCCCAAAGTCTATATGCTTTTGATTCATTTGAATAACCCAAGAATATGCATTCTTTTGATTTTGCCTCAAATTTTCCTTTTCCAGGTATTTTATCAAGAGCAAAAGCTTTACAACCGAAAGTTTTAAAATAAGAAACATTTGCTTTCTTTTTATGCCAGACTTCATATGGTGTCGTATTCTGCAAACTTTTAGTTGGACATCGATTGCGTATATGTACAGCAGTTGATACAGCTTCAGCCCAAAAACTAATATTAAGCTTTGATTGAATGATCATGCATCTTGCCATGTCAACCAAAATTCTGTTCATGCGTTCAGCAACACCATTTTGTTGGGGTGTGTAAGCAACAGTACGTTGCCGCTTAATTCCACAGTTTTCTAAATGTTTATCAAAATTAGCAGAACAGTACTCTAAACCATTATCTGTTCTAAGTACCTTGATCTTTCTTTCGGTTTGATTTTCAATAAGAGCTTTATATTTTAAAAAAGTCTCTTTTACATCAGCTTTTGTCTTTAAAAAATAAATATGAACATACCTTGATTTATCATCTATAAAAGTAACAAAATAATTTGCTCCACCGACAGACTTGAAACGCATTGGTCCACATACATCAGAATGTATTAAATCCAATAAGTTGTCTGCTTTGTTGTTTGAAGATTGAAAAGGTGCAACTGTCTGCTTTCCTTTAATGCAAATTTCACAGGTGGATATTTTGTTGTTTGGATTAAATGATAAACCTAAAACCAGATCCTTTTTTAATAAAGTGTTCATGTCTGCTTCATTCAGATGACCATATCGGCGATGCCAATTATCTAATTCTTTATCATCTTTAACTAATGTAGCAACTTCATTGAAAAACTTTAGAAAATACAAGTTTCCTTTTCTGTTTGCAGCAGCAATAATTTCATTTTGCTTATTAACAATTTCGGCCTTGTTTTCTGAAAAAATTACTTTTCTACCATTTGTAACTGTTTTTGAAACAGACAATAAATTTGTTTTTAATTCTGGGACACACAATACATTTTCTAGTTTTAATTTCTTGGTGTCACCATTTTGCCCTGCAACATTTAAATTCAATGTTCCAATGCCTTTAATTTTAGTAGTTTTATCTACGGCAAGTTTAATATTTTGATTTTCAACTGGCGTCAAAAATGTAAACTTTGTTTCATCTTTGAACATGTGTGATGTTGCACCACTATCAATGCACCACTCATGTTCATCGATTTCGCCTACATTAAACGTACTATTTATTGGTACGTTTATTTCGGCAAACGTTCCATTCAACGTTAAGTTTTCATTGGTGTAATCTTCACATACCATTAATACTTCTTCTTCTTCACCAATATAAGCTTTTTGACGATTATTTGCAGCCTTTTTCCAACAGTTAGCAGCTTTGTGACCAAGCTTGTGACAGTAGTTACACTTGTAAGGCTTTTTATTTACTTTGAAATTATTATATTCAGTACCTCCTTTTACATTTTTCTGGCTGTACTTTGAATTTTCTTGACTGGAATAGCTTTGTGGCTTTGTGTGATTTATTTTAGCTTGTACTAGGAACGCTTGTGATGTATCTTGACCTTTTTGAATCTCTTTTCTAGCTTCAGCTTCTTCCAAAAGTTTTACTTTCAACATTTCAGGTTTTGGTAGCGTGTCACGTGTTTCAATCGCGCAACGAAAGTTTTCATAACTTGGAGGAATACTGTACAGCAGTAAAATGGTCAGCAAATCATCTGCAACATCTATTTTAATTTCAAGCAGTTTGTCAACTGTAGTGAAAAATTTATTTAAATGATCTGACATGTCACCATCTTCAGTCATTTTATTAAACAATAGCTGTTTGAACAGCGTAGCCTTTCGCGCAGGTCCTTTTGGTTGATACACTTCTTCCAGTTTTTTCCATACTTCATGAGCTGATTCACAGTGTCGCACATTACATAATTCCGAAGGACTCATAGCTAGTATTATATCAGCTTTTGCTTTTCTGTCACTTTTTTCCCAAGCTGATATTTGTGCTGAATTTGTGGGTGTAATATCAGGCTTGACAACCGTGCCCGCAGCATGATCCCATAAATCATTTTTCACTAATATAGCTTCCATGTGCATCCTCCACGTATCATAATTATCTTTGGTTAGTTTTTCTATGTGTACACTTAAACCGCTTGACATTTTGTATAATGTTAATCTTCTTTTATAATTCTAAAAATCTTACTTTTGCAACGTGCACCTGTCAGACGGGTAACACTACAACATGTATATCAAATAAATAATTTGCAGTTATGAGTATTCTGGGCCCATAACCTGATGAAAATGATGTTATTAACATCAATAATAATACCAGAGTTTGATATACAATAATATATTTAAATATTCAAAAGAAAGATTACAAGACAAGTCAACATAACAAAATATATAAAAACATTAAACAACAGAACATAGTCTTTTGTTTCTAAGCCACGCCGATATATAACATACACTAGTCTACACTCTAACAAAATTGTGCACGTCGCCGACGTTATTACATATATTTATAATAATTAATTAAAAATTATATAAAAAATATAATCTAGTTACTTATTTGTTACCTAGTAACTTGTTTCTATGTTCTGTTATTTACTGTAGATATTATTTTTATTAGCTTTCCTGATAGAGACGGACGTTGAGTTTGTCGGATCGTCGCTTAAATAAATAATTAATACAAAACTTAAACCTAAAGCCGATTTATTTTATCTGGTATATTATTTTGAACATAATTTTTTGTTATTAACATAAAATTTTGTATAAATTTATATTTTAGGGCTTTGTCAAAGAACTTACCAATGTGATTAAAATTATTACCTATTTGTGAATTAACACTAATGTCACAATACATTGTCGCTTCAAATGTTTAAACGATACCATTAAAGAAACTATACCAAAATTGTAAATTTTTTGATCACTATAACTGCACAATTACGTCGCCACTAAATTGTGAACAAACTCGTACTCTGATACACAATATTATCATTTAACTGACCAATATGGTAATAATATTTGAACCTAAAGTGTTAATGTAATCTCGATAAAAATTTAATCCGTCTCAATCCATCGTTAGTTAATGAAAATAACATAACTTAAATTGTTAATTTATTAGTAATAGATATTATAATTATTAATATCAGCATAAATAATATATTTAGATTGTGATTTCTCTTGAATAAACTTTTTGTACTACTTTATATTTATATATATTGTAGTGTTCTCAATAATAATATTTATAAAAAAAAGAGATAATAATTATTTGTATTCTTTTGTTATTTTGAAAAAGTATTTCATAATGTCAAAAGTGGTACATGTCATACACAGCCAGTACAGTCCAGTCGAAAAAACAATCTTCCTTCTTTTCGTCACTACCTGCGCTGATTTCCTGGACAGCATATTAAAACATGATACTACAAATATATATATATATATGTATATATATATATATATATATATATATATATATATATATATATATATATATATATATCAGTCTGTTACAAACTCATCAGAATGGCATAACAGCCGAAACTATTTGAGTAAATTTAAAATTTAATGTCGAGTGTCTTATTTTTTATTTTTACGTTGTAATAAGTGTCGAAAGTTTCAATTATATTTATTAATATATTAATGTTAATGCTTTTACATTATGAGGTTGTTTAAATGCAATAGAGTAATTACGCATATATAATCTAATTATTCGATTAAAAAACATACATAAATTACCCAATGTTTTTCATTTATTTATTGAAACATTTAAACTAGTAAATAGCCATAGTAGATTATGAACATTTCTCTTTTGGATTCATATACGATCCAAGTGGACAATGAAAATCTTTAGCAAACTCTTTCGAATTTCTCAATGATGTTAAAACTTGAAGTTTCGGTATACTTTCATCATAAAACAATTTTGGTTTATAGATCCTGCGTGTTTTATAACAAAGCTGTTGGGCATAACTTAACCAGAATAATTGTTTTGTATTATAATTTACACCATATAATTCCTTGTCTTGGCCATGTTGAAAAATCCACTTATTATATGCAGCATATGCTAGTCTTGGGCCATAATATTCAAATAATATTCTCAGTTTAGTTATCTCAAATGTAGTGTTTATCTGCAATATTAATTACGGCAATATTATTATTGTTTATTCCTAAATCTAAAATATATTTAGTTTTCAAAATATGCAATGCGACAAAATAATTGTTTATTGTACATATTAACATAATATTTTTAAATTTTAAAGTTAATTGAAGCACATATTCTTCTAAAAATTTACAATTTATTATATAACGTTGGTAAAAGTCACATAAACTCTTATAAAAAGAGTAATCTAAATTAAAAAATAATGTGATTTGCCAAATGTATGTATCTGACTAGCTATTAAGGTTTTGACGACTGCTTTAATAATAAAACCAATAAGTATACAAAAAAGCCTGTTTAAGTATATACAATGCAGTTTTGGTACCTACGTTGATGTATGGTAGTGAATGTTGGGTTTGGTTGCAAAAGCATAAACAGAAAATGACTGCTGTGGAAATGAGATTTTTACGTGGTGGGTATCTGGTGTAAATAGGAGAGATTGGGTACGAAATAGATTAGTGTTTGATGAGTGTGAAATTGAAAGAAATGTTGTAGCAAAAGTTGGTGTTAGTCAGTTAAGATGGTTCGGACATGTTGAGCAAATGTCTAATGATCGTTTGGTTAAGAAGATTTATTTAAATAATTTTGATGGTATACGTTTGCGTGGACGTCCGATGGGTAGTTGGAGTGATATGATTGAGAGTGCTTTGCGTGAGCGAAAGTTTCCAAGTAATAGGAATAGAAGAGCATCTATGAGAGAAATTATAAATGTGGATGAAGCAAAAATAGCTTGTTTGGATAGCAGTGTTTGGAGGCGACTGATTTCGGGATGATGAAAAGAGTTTGTGTCTCACCCTTTTGGGTACATGGCGTGATTGTGTATGTATGTATGTATGTATGTATGTATGTATACAAATAAAATTTGTATGTAAAATAAGTATTTTGGTTTAGTGCACTAACATTTATACATTTTCGATAAAATTTTACATACACTTATAATTACTTGTTAAATTCTTTAAAACCTGTTTCATTAGTTTTACTATTAATTAAAGTTTTCACTTTTTCACTTTTAAAACAAACTTATTTTAAAAATTGTACATTATAATATTATTATACTTACGTATACAGGTGTATTTGTTCCTGGATAAGTATAATTGCTATAATTATCAAGTAAACACTGTAGTTGTTGCGTAAAATTTATATATACAAAATTATTGGTTGACGAAATTATTCTCTCACCGATTAAAAATCCTATACTACCATAATTCATACTGGCAGGTCTTCCTATCGCAAATATCGGATCTCGCAAGAAAATTGGTGATATTTCTGAAATAACATAATAAAGATATATTATAAATTTTGCGATTGTTTATTTTATTAAAAATTAATCTTACTAGGTATCTTGTCTAGTATGGGTGAAACAAATTCATCAAAATAACGAAAGAATATAGATTTTATTATGGGAGGAGTATAATCCAATTCTGTTTTAAAGATAACGTTTTTATTTACTTTAATCTGCAAATTATATATTATGTATTATTATATATACAAACCACTATTCCATATCTGGTTGCGCCGGTTAGAACTAAAATTAGAAGTTTAACATGTAATATTAGTTTTATTTCAAAATGAGCCGAACTCTTATCCTGCTGAAACTATATGTACATATTTGGATTAATTACATCTTCAAATGCAGGAACATATGACTAATATTATTTTCGTAAATTTCTAAATAACAACGTGTTCAGGGTCTGCTGCATTCTTTTAGATAATGGATCTCAAAAAGAGTCGTTAAGTAATAAAACACCTTAGTAAAGATTGTCTCATAAGCGAGATGATATATTTTTTAATTTTTAACTTTAAAGGATTTGTTTGTTTTAAATTCTATTCATCTAATACTTAATCAGCATACATACATACATACATACATATATACATACATACACAATCACGCCATGTACCCAAAAGAATGTGGCACAAACTCTTTTTATCATCCCTAAATCAGTCGCCTCCAAACATTCATATCCAAACAAGCAACTTTCGCTTCATCCACATTCATAATTTCTCTCATACATGCTCTTTTATTCCTACTACTTGGAAACTTTCGCTCACGCAAAACACTCTCAATCATACCACACCAACTACTCATCGGACGTAGAAGCAAACGTATACCGCCAAAATCATTCAAATAAATCTTTTTAACCAGACGTTCATTAGACATTTGCTCAACATGTCCGAACCATCTTAACTGACTAACACAAACTTATGCTACAACATTTTTTTCAATTTCACACTCATCATACACTAATCTATTTCGTACCCGATCTCTCCTATTTACACCACATACCCCACGTAAAAATCTCATTTCCACAGCAGTCATTTTCCGTTTATGCTGTTGCAACCAAACCCAGACGACTTTTACTAAGGCGTTTTAAGGTTTATCGACACCTTTTGAGATGTAATATCGACCCCTAAAAAGATCAATAAAAGACCGTAAACATCCTATATACATAATTTCAAATAATTATTTGATATAATATAAACAAAATAATATTGTTTATATATTTAATGTAATTGATATTTTAAACAAAAATTATTATTGCTAATATAGATTTAAAAAATATATATGGAGAAACCAACAATTTTCGAAGCAACTATCAATTCTAAACAACTTTACATACTACAATTTGTGCCTTAAATTACCAGGAAAGCAGAAAATTGTTTAAACTAATATCACACGTTAAATACCTATATTCACCACTAATCACCGCCACCAGATATAGCAATTAAATATTATTAGATATCCAATGTTTTTAAATTGTGATTCTAAAAATATTAGCATTTTCGTTGATTTTGAATAACTTTTAAAGTAAAATTTGAATAGAAAGCAGTTCAAATAATAAAGATAGACAATTATTTAGATGTATTCAGTAGAGATTCCAATGGTGGTACCTGAATTTGGAACTCACACCTATACTAAATTTTTAACAGTGTTACAGATTCCCTACCACAATTTATATTATATTAAATATGAGCTCATCCAAAAAAAGTTACTAAATCACTAACGTCATATTTTTGATGTTTAAACTGGTTAAAAGTTCAACAAAAACAATGAAAATTCGATTACAACAAATATATTAGTTGAAAGATTAACTAGAAGAAATCGGGTTCGAAGTAGATTAGTGTATGATGAATGTGAAATTGAAAAAATTGTTGTTGCAGAAGTTGATGTTAGTCAGTTGAGATGGTTCGGTCATCTTAAGCGAATTTCTTATGAACTTTTGGTTAAAAGAATATATGTGAGTTATTTTGAAGGTATACGTTTTCGTGAATGGCTGATGAGTAGATACAGTGATTTGACTTAGATTGTTTTGCGTGAGCGAAAGTTTCCATGTAGTAGGAATAGAAAAGCATGTGCAAGAGGTATCATAAATATGAATGATGCTAGAGTTACTTGTCTGGATAAGAATATTTGCAGAAAATTAATTGTGAAATAGTGGAAATTGTTTGTGTTACACGCTTTTGGGTACATGGCGTGATTGTGTATGTATTTATGAAAGATTATTTTTCAAAACTAGTTGAATAATAAAAAATTGTACTAATAAATACATAGAAGTAAATACAAAACCATAGCATTTTATATACCTAAACATAGTGTAATAATGTTGTAAATAAAGTAAATAGAAATGTAATTTAAAAAAAATAAAAATTATTATTAATATTTTTATATATTAGTAGCATTTAGGGTACTCGGTATTTCCCGGGCGAATATGACTATTACTGTTGAATATGTGTATATATGTTGTTGCATTTAAAGTTTATAGTGTGTAGATTATACGTATGCACAGACACTAAAGATGAAAAATAAGCATGCGCATGCTCTATTGTAAAATATGTAGGTATGGTCGCCGAAAAATCATGCACGGTTATTAAATTCTAATTAAAAAAATAAAACTTTTCAAAAATCCATTTATTAATGCTCTTTGATTTCGGGCTTTGCTTCCAAAAGCTATTTAAATTTTAAAATTAAACATCCGGGGCTCCGAAATTAACCCTATTTTAAAAATAGTATACGTTATAAATTACAGTATCGAGATAATGGCGTTAAAGTGAAAGCGAATATTTGCATAGCAGATAAACATACACATAAGTTTTACGTTTTATATACAGGCTGATTTATTAGTAATTGGAAATATTTTAACTGGAGTATCCTGGGCTCAGAATATAAAGATTTAACGCAAATCGCTTAGATAAAATGTGACTCCTTACTGAGCTACAGAGTGTTTTATTTTAAAATTTGAAAATTATTTTTGCTTAGTACTTTAAAACTATTTGACGTATCCTTATCATACTTGGCAGGAAGTGTAAATACCGTACACCATACTAAATTATGTTAAATAAAAGTTTTTGGCTACTACCAGTGGCGTACAACAGGGGCAAGTGAGAGGTTATCCTTTCTAAATTTTACGCTACTGGCCCAATTGTCATTTTAGCACAATTTTTCGATTCTCCAATACTTTCTGTGTAAAAAACATGCTCTTCCTTCGTAACGATAAAATCACTATTTTTCGAGATATTTAAAGTTAAACATAAGCTGCACCCTTATGATTTTTTCAAAATTTGCTCAAAAAAATCTGAAAAAATTCAGTAAAATAGAGAAAAAAATTAGCTACATAATAAATAAAATAACTTTTTTTTCTAACTCATTCTGGTTTGGCAGGAAAAATTATTGAAAATAAAAAATTTAAATGCAAAAAATATTAATTTTCAATAATTTTTCCTTCCAAACCAGAATGAGTTAGAGAAAAAAGTTACTTATTTATTATATAGCTAATTTTTTCTCTATTTTACTGAATTTTTTCACATTTTTTTGATCAAATTTTGAAAACATCCCAAGGGTGCAGCTTATGTTTAACTTTATCGTTACGAAGGAAGAGTATGTTTTTTACACAGAAAGTATTGAAGAATCGAGAAATTGTGCTAAAATGACAATTCCGCCAGTGGCGTAGAATTTATAAATGATCAACCTCTCATTTGCCCTTATTGTACGCCACTGGCAGTAGCCAGAAACTTTTATTTAACAAAATTTAGTATGGTGTACGGTACCTACATTTCCTGCAAGTATGATAAGGATACGTCAAATAGTTTCAAAGTACTGGCCAAAAATCTTTTTTAATTTTTAAATAAAACACCCTATAGCTCAGTAAGAAGTCACATTTTATCTAAGTGATTTGCGTTAAATCTTCAGCCCAGGATACTCCAGTTAAAATATTTCCAATTACTAATAAATCCTCCTGTATATATATACCTATATATAAGATTTTATCAAAAAATATATAATCTGTAAAATAATACATTTAAATATAATACTGTACTTATTCAAATTTTTAACTTTTTTATAATATTTTACTTTTTAAGTTTTTTCCAAACCAATGACGAATCTGTTGCTATAATTAATGTGTCATAAAAACATTAATGCATTATTTTATATACAAGTAAATGTTACCTCTTTATATATATTGTCAACAAACGTATCATTTAAAAATTCATCTGGCAGTTTTGTAGTTATATTTGCATATCTGATTTCATCGAGAATACTTAATAAATCTTCTTCATTCAGAGCGAGTTTTTCTTTACCAATAGAATTCACCAATTCGGCAAATTTCATCATTTCTATAGATGCTGTTCGGATATTATCAATAATTTCGTGCAATTCTTTTTGATTTTCTTCAATTAAAAATTTGTTTTTATATCTTGAAAATGTTGTTCCAAAAAAATATTGTTTCATTCTTTCGAGACAAATTTGCCATTGCAATGGATTTTCATATATTTTAAAAATTTCTCTATCATTTGGAATATAAATAATTGTATGTTTTAATAACTTTTTTATAATATAATTAGCAATTGTACGTTTTGAAAATTGTCCAAATAATCTATTATATATTCCCATGCCAACTGGATTCTGCAACAACAATTCAACAAACGTTATAGTTATATATATATATATATATATATATATATATATATATATATATATATATATACTGGGTGTCCCATTTTAATCCGTCACTTGCAAATAACTTTAAAATCGTGCATCGGACAAAAAAGTGTTCCGGATAAAAAGTAAATGGTTTCGAGAGGGACATCTCATGCAGGGACGCTTGCTCCCCTTGAACCCCCTGGGGGGCGGGAACGGGGGGCAACTTTGAAATCTTAAATGGAACCTTCTATTTTTTATTGCAGATTCGGATAGACTATTAAAAAGTATGTAAATTTTATATTAATATGTTTTTTTATCTTTAATAGATGGCGCTGCAAACAGTATTTTTTTTCTCAGTTTATCAGTCGTCAATTTGAAAAAAAAAGGTGTAACTAAGTACGATATTCAAGTTTTTTTCAGTTCTGTGAGTGAACGGGGGCGGGGCAAGGGTCACTGCATCAGATATTTCCCTCGAAACCATTAACTTTAAGTTAATTGTTTCGAGAGGAATAACTTTAAGTTAATGGTTTTGAGGAGATATCTGATTCAGTGACCTTTGCCCCCCCCCTTCTTTCCAAAGAACTGAAAAGAACTTGAATATCGTACTTAGTTACACCTTTTTTTTCAAATTGAAGACTGATAAACTGAGAAAAAAATGCTGTATGCAGCGCCATCTATCAAAGATAAAAAGAAAGTCTTAAATAAAATTTACATACTTTTTAGTGGTCTATCCGAATCTGCAATAAAAAATAGGGAGTTCTATTTAAGATTTCAAAGTTGCCCCTCGTTCCCGCCCCCTAGAACGTCCAAGAGAAGCAAGGGTCCCTGCATCAGATGTCCCCCTTAAAACCATTTACTTTTTATCTGTAACATTTTTTTGTCCGATGCACGATTTTAAAGTTATTGCAAGTGGCGGATTAAAATGGGACACCTAGTATAGACAATACAGGTTGATATAGGCTATAGGGCAATAACATGGTATATCGATAATATGCAGAATACTTCTTTCTGAAGTAAAATTCGGAGAAATACTCAGATTACTTTTCGATAGAGAATAAAAAGTTATATAATTTGGTTTTAATTTTAATTTGCTAGCATGTGCCGTTTGAGCGCTTAATTTTTTTAAAATGTTTTTTAGAATTTTCAATAATTTTTCCTGCAAAATTAATATCAGTTAGAGAAACAAATTACTTAGCTATTATGTAGCTAATTTTTTTCTCTATTTTACTAAATTTTTTCAAATTCTTTTGAGCAAATTTTAAAAAAAGTTATATTTTGAAAAAATCAAAATAAGACTTTTTTTAAAATTTGCTCAAAAAATTCTAAAAAAATTTAGTGAAATAGAAAAACAAATTAGCTACATAATAGCTAAGTAACTTTTTCCTCTAGATTATGCTGGTTTGGCAAAAAAAATTATTGAAAATTTTAAAAAACATTTTAAAAAAATTCTAGCGCCCAAACGGCACATGCTAGCAAATTAAAATTAAAACCAAATTATATAACTTTTTATTCCCTATCGAAAAGTATTCTGAGTATTTCTCCAAATTTTACTTCAGAAAGAAGTATTCTGCATATTATCGATATACCATGTTATTGCAATCGAAAACATCATAAAAACAATATAAAAAATAAAATTTGAAAAAGATTTTAATTTGCCGCCCTAGAACAATCTTTTCAATATAAGCCCGTTTTTAAAATTTAAAAATATCTCAAAGAGTAAAAAATATACAATTGATGCATAGCTTTGTAAGCCGATTCAATGATTGAGTAACTTGTGAAATTGTAGGGAAAATAATTCAACATTTGAATAGTAAAAAAGATACTGCGTATTTCCCTAACCATGTTTTGGCTTATATCTATTGCACATCCTCTTAATTTATAAAAATTTTGCCCAGATCCTTTTACCAGAAGTGATATCACGTCTGCGTGTTTTATAAATATTTTTGAAAAAATTGATTTAACAAAATTCCTACAAAATTTATAACTAACAACTTTTATTTAAAACATTTTGTTGATACAATATATTTTCGTAATTTTCCATATTAATTTGCAAAATTTTTTTTAGTATATGAACTAAGTACGGTTACAGTAAATTGTAAATACGTGCCATAAAATTGTCAGCGTAATAATATTTTAGTATCAGTTTCAATAATAAATATAATCATTAGAAATTATTTTATTGTTGCTGGCCACAGCAATTTTTTTTTAAGTGATTACAATTAAGTTAAATTGAATAAGGTGTGGAGTAGCAATTTAATTACAGAAATTTTATATATTTGCATATTTTTAATATTTCCAGAAATAATATTTTTTATTCATAAAATCTTGCATTTCGTTTTTTGTAACAATGGAATAGTTTGCGTACATAAAATTATTATATAGTAAAAAAATCAAAATTTATACTAACAGTTGAATAGACGAAATTCAGTCATACAGGGTGATTCAGGACTAGTGTAACAAACTTTAACAGCTTATTCCTGAGGTCATTTTGAGCCAAAAATGTCATATGAACATAAGTCCTATTCCTTCTAGTTACCAAAATACAAGAGGTTGAAGTTCTATAAATAACACGAAATTTTCTAATTTTTGTAATCAAGATACTTTCGGAAAACAAGAGTTTTATTGAAAAGTCATACTTTATTTGTCATTACATTACATAATCCATAAATAAAAATCATATCTGCATATTTAGCAGTACTATAACCGTCCATTATGAAGCAAAAATACAATCAAAAGTATAACAATTTTTAATTAAGACAAATAAGGTATGACTTTTCAATAAAACTCTTGTTTTCCAAAAGTATCTTGATTACAAAAATTAGAAAATTTTGTGTTATTTATAGAACTTTAACAACCTCTTGTATTTTGGTAACTAGAAGGAATAGGACCTATGTTCATATGACATTTTTGGCTCAAAATGACCTCAGGAATAAGCTGTTAAAGTTTGTTACATTAGTCCTGAATAACCCTGTATATAATTTTATTAACTATGATGCCAACGTTTCGACAATCATTAAGCCTTCTTCAGAGCGCTTCCATAATATACATATAGTACAACGGATAGTTACAACGATACATATTATATGTTTGTATATATTGTAAAACTCTGAAGAAGGCAATAGTGATTGCCGAGACATTGACATCATAGTTAATAACATACATATGACTGGGTTCCGTCTATTTGCTTGTTTATAATTTTTACAAGAGTCTATCAAAATTATATATATAAAAAAAAACTGTAGTAATATCCTAGATATTTTACCGTCTATATGAAACTTCATTACAGTGACATTTAAATATGAGAGGTAGTAAATTATTGATACAAACATATTTTTAATGTATCGCCAACTTCAACAAAATAAATTTCTTAAGCTTTCTATCTATGATGTTATAACTAAAAATCTGTCGCCAGTCGCTAACTTCAGTTACCAAAAACTAGAAAAATTACATTCGATATTTTCCTACCTACTATTATTTTTGTATATTGTAAATTCGATGGTAACTATAATACTCCATAATTATAATAACTAATAATATATAATTTTAATAACTTATAGGTATTATTGACTTACAATAAGTGTAATTTGAGTATTATTATCCAATTTTTCGAAATGTTTCAGTCTAATTTTTAAATACTCCAACCAACGGATATTCGGATATTTTTCTTGCAATTCAGCAACAGATAATTGAACATTGGTACTGTTATATTTAATCTAGAATTTTATAAAATTAGAACAAACAATACATATACATATATACCGATACCGGCTAAGGTAACCTAGTACCAAGACAGGGTACGCCATAGCCGTCATTCTGTCCACCATCTCTGATAAAATAAACATTAACACAAATTACCCGATATTTTATTTTATATTCATTATATTTATAATTTCTCTCACACACATTATTTTTTTTTAATACACTCATAGCAAAATATAAATTTAATGTTTTATATTTAAATGAATAGGAGAGATCGGGTACAAAATAGATTAGTGTATGATGAATGTGAAATTTAAAAAAATGTTGTAGCAAAAGTTGTCCCGTGTTAGAGTCAGTTAAGATGGTTCGGACATGTTGAGCGAATGTCTAATGAACGTTTGGTTAAAAAGATTTATTTGAATGATTTTGATGGTATACGTTTGCGTGGACGTCCTATAAGTAGTTGGAGTGGTATGATTGAGAGGGTGGCTTGCGTGAGCAAAAGTTTCCAAGTAGTAGGAATAAAAAAGAATGATCGAGAGAAATTATAAATGTGGATGAAACGAAAGTTGGTTGTTTAGATAGGAATGTTTGGAGGCGACTGATTTCGAGATGATGAAAAGTGTTTGTGCCACATTCTTTTGGGTACATGGCGTGATTGTGTATGTATGTATGTATGTATATTTAAATTTAAAAAAAATTTAAAAAAATGTATCATCTTATCGAAAAAATATCAATACTTATGTCACTTTTGACAGATAAGCTACTTAAATATTATCAACTTAAGCAGTATTGACATCAATAATGTGATGACGATAATGTAATCAATTTATCCCCTCCACCAGATTAGGTACGTCTTATAGAATGCATAAAGGCGTAATCTGTCTTGGTATTAAGTCACTTTAGTACCTGTCTAATATTGTTAATAAAAGTTAATAGATCGCGTATATCATTTTCAATAATTTTGTCATTGCCGCCTAATATTTTAGCATAGTTTATAAATTCACGTATTTCTTGATTCGGTAGTTCTCGATCAATAGCATTCACTGGATTAATCTGCAATAAAAACGGAGGTTATTTTAATTAAAGTTATTTTTCAGATTCTTGTTATTTTACGGATAAATACTAACAACTAGTTTTGGAAATTCTCGTCTAGTAGAGTTAAGAAAATAAACCCGGAAAAATGTTTTTTTATAGAAACCGATTTGTCTCCATCTTCTAATGGCTTCAATCCAGTCGAATATTTTTTCATTCCATTTTTCACCTTCTAACATCGGCCAACCACCACCCATTCGCAAAAGTGTATGAAGTACTTTAAAACCATTTTTCTCAAATTCGGCTGCAAATATTTTACATCAGTTTAATAACAAAAGAATAACATTTATTCTTTTTTATTACTTTATTTGATTTAAACAATAAATAAATGGGATTTTAAGCAGTTCGCAAATAATTGATAATCTAAATAACACAGTAACTGATTTTCTAATTTAGCTGTTTCTTGTTTTCATTTTTTTTTTTTTTCATATTTAATTTTTAATGTTGGTATGTTGTGTTATATTATCTAATTTTTAAATTTATTTTAACAAAATTTAAATAATTAGAAAAACAAAAAAAATCTAATTATTTTGGATTACTTAAGTTGTCAATTGTCAGTAATAAAATGCTACAAAAATTTTATTTATGAGTTACATGTAAAGTTATAAAACAAACTTATAACTATGACTTGATTAATTGGTTTTAGTTTGAATTTGGTAGATAATTTTTATTATAAATAAAGGCAGGTTAAAACAATCACAAGGTGTACAAGGTGTCCCACAACGACCATACGCTATCTGTATTTTAAAAACTATATAATATTTTATGTCATAAACTAAGGAATATAGGGGTATTTCAATATGCTCAGTTGAAGTAAAATATTGGCAATAAAAAGTCGCTTCCGTTTCCCCTAGAAGTCGACCCTCACTTTCTACACTATATATATATATATATATATATATATATAAATATATATATATATATATATATATATATATAAATATATATATATATATATATATATATATATATAAATATATATATATATATATATATATACCGGGTGTTCGTTCGTCAAGTTCGTATGGACGTTTAACATGTAATTTCGATAAATTGCGATATACTACTTTCTCGAGTAAAATTCGAAGAAATAGGAAAATAAGCATGATATGGAAAAATGCGAAATAATGAGTACTATAATCTAGTGAATAAACCATTATTCTAGGATGCATCGTTTAGTAGAAAAAAATTAAAAACTGAATTTTTGAAAATCTCTCGAGGGGGTATCCTTGGGATTTTTTCAAAATAAGACTTTTTTCAAAATTTGCTAAAAACAATAGAAACAAAAATAAGCTACGTAATAGCTAAGTAATTTTTTTCTCTACCTCATTTTGGTTTGGCACGAAAAATTATTGAAAATTCTAAAATGTTTTTAGAATTTTTAATATATTTTCCTGTCAAACCAGCATGAGTTTGAGAAAAAAGTTGCTTAGCTATTATGTAGCTAATTTTTTTTTCTATTTTACTGAAATTTTCAGATTTTTTTTAGCAAATTTTGAAAAAAGTCTTATTTTGAAAAAATCTGTTTCTTGTTCTATTGTGAATTGAATATGAGGATTCACAATAGAACAAGAAACAGATAATTATGTACCTTTTCTAGACACTAAAGTCATTAGAACAGAAACCCAAACAATTGCATTGGATTGGCACAGGAAATCTATGCATTCTGGTAGATATATTAATTTTGCATTAAAACATTCTATGACAGAAAAAACCAATATTATTTTGAATCTAAAAACCAGAATTAATAAAATTTGTCATCAATCGTACAGAGAAAAGAATTTACAACAGGTTGAACATCTCATGGTGAGCAATGGTTATCCACGTGGTTTAGTACGAACTATACTTTATAATAATTCTAACAGTTTGAATCATAACACACAAATACACAACACTAATCCCACAGTTCCAGATCAAATATCATATATTACATTTACAAAAATTAATGGGACAACAAACAAACTCATTAATTTATTTAAAACAGACTCTCACTTAAAATTCACACAAAAAAATAAAAAAAACATAAAACAGTTATTTACTAAACTTAAGGATCCAACACTAGCCAGGAATAAATGCAACACGGTCTATGCGATCACTTGCTCGTGTAATAAAATATATATTGGCACCACATCACAACAACTTTGTAAACGCATCACACAGCATAAAAGTGATGAAACAAAAATAAATAAATCCTGCGCTCTCGCGGTTCACATCAGGAATACCAAACACAAAGCTGATTATGACAATCCAGTCATTTTGGACATTGAAAATAACTATACAAAACGGTTAATTCTAGAATCGCTTCATATCAACAAAACTGAAACTATACAAATGCACCACCAATCTAAACAAGTTTACGATAGATAACAATCTTAAAAATAAAAAATTTTTTAGTCAGGTTTTGTTTTGCAAATTTCAAACAATAAGTTTTTAGTTATAAATATCGGTTTTTTTTTTTAAATGTTTTACTTAATATGTCCGTTAACATATTTTAATTTCATCATTATTTATTATTTTATTTTATTGACAATTAATTTATATATTTTAAATTACATGTTTTTTATGTGACGATTCTGACTTCAAAATAAAAAATTTTTTTTTAACTTCAATGACAACTTTTTGGCTAATTATTTTAAATTATTGAACAAAAATTTTAATTCGAAAGCTTATTCGTTGAAACTGTGTAGAGTATTAGTTCTGTTTGTTATTATTTATTATTTTATTTATTTGTTAAAAAGTGTGTTTCGATCATCGATGAATTTAAAAAATACTATATATGTTTTACCCATTGAAATTTTATACTCAATTTAATCATTTATTCATCCATGTAAGTTTTTATCAACTGTTTTTTGTATTTTCATTATGTAGTTATTATTTAAATTTGTACATGCTCATTATTATTATTTAGTGTTCTCCCTGAAGAAGCCAACAATTTTGGAGGCGAAATATTGGAATTAACAATAAATTGAATAAATGTAATCTGATTTTTATTCAATATATTACCGCACATCCGTTATCCTTAACGCATATATATCATTACCTTAGTGAAAAAATTAAAACTATATATATACAGTAGAATCTCGAAACTGTGAATATGCGCTAATATGAATATCTCGTTAGTGTGAATGCTAAATATTTTCTATTGTAATCCCATAATATGAACAGCGCATAATTCGATGATTTGAATAATTCTTTCTAGCTTATTTCTCTTCATTTCTAGGAGATTTTCCCGAATTTTATGGCTAACCTTCAAAGCGTGCGGGAATAGTCTTTTGTTTGAATGAGACTTATCAACTGTGGTGTGTGCAAGTGGTGAAAATAGCCAAAATTAAGTCAAAGTGTTTTCTAACCTTACATGAAAAAACAAAATTGCTTGATGATTATGAAAAGGGTTTGAGTATTACAGCCTTATATATATCAGGAAAATACGGTATAGGAAAGTAATTGTATTAAAAACAAAAAGGCAAAATATCCTTGAAGTTGTGGCACATTCTTCAACTCCAAACAAACAACGTACCATAAGAAAAGCGGGATTTTCTAAAATGGAAAGAGCTCTATATCGATGGTTCCTTAAACAACTCGAAAAACTACAGAAATTCTTAAACAAAAAGCAAAAACAAAAACCAAGGTATGGGTAATTTCAATACAAGTTACGGGTGGCTATAATGTTTCAAAAAACATTTTGATTTTCGATACTTAAAAATAACCGAAAAAAAAATTATCTTTTGCACCAGAATAAGTAGATCTTTTAAAAAGATATTAAAGCTAAAAATGGAAAAATTTAATTTATTTGAATATCAGATACTATGCTGATGAGACCGGCCTATTTTGGAAATTCCAAAGTTCAACTTCAAGAAACAGTAATTTTATTAAACTTGCATATCAAAAAAACTCAAACTAAAATAACAAATTATTTTTCTAGTACCGCTTTGCTAAATCATTGTTGAATAAATAACCTAAACGCATATTTAATTTTTTTAAGTTACTCGTTATCATGACCATATTCGATATTATAAAAACCCTGAGTTTTTTTTTTGTTCACAGTTTCGAAATTCGCCTGTATATATATATATATATATATATATATATATATATATATATATATATATATATATATATTGAGAAAATTTATATAACGGGATACGGTATATGATTGACTAGGTTATTAAAATGCTAGCATTTAATATCTATCAATTTATTACTAATCCTATATTTCGCCACACATTTGTGGCTTCTTCAGGGAAGCACTGAAATAATTTTTTAGAAAAACAAAAAATTACAATCGTTAAAACCAAAACAATACAGTTTAAATTAACATAGTATGTAAAAACTTACAAGTATGACCAGATATTTAATTGCTGTTGTAATAAATGAATATTTTTAAAAATGGTATGCTTTTTTCTGTTTTCATTCTCATTCAATGTAAAACTCTTTTATTTTTATTATTTTTGAGTATTAACTGTATTTAAATGATATATCTATCAACTAACCAGATTAATGTATATATATATATATATATATATATATATATACATTAATCTGGTTAGTTGATAGATATATCATTTAAATACAGTTAATACTCAAAAATAATCATAAAGGAATAATCTGAAAATGAAAAATTCATATCGCCTCGACCTGGGATCGAACCAGGGTCTTTCCGTTTGCCAGGCGAATGCTCTACCACTGAGCTATCGAGGACATTACAGATCAAGCGAATGAAACCTAATCATTTTCAGTACACATTCTATTCATAATTTTTCATAGTCAACAAATACGCAATATCATTAATTTTTAATGTCTAAATGCATATAAGGCAAGCGGAAGGACCCTGGTTCGATCCCAGGTCGAGGCGATATAAATTTTTTATTTTCAGATTATTCCTTTATGATTATATTTGAGTATTAACTGTATTTAAATGATTGCACTATTGCACGAACAACACCTTTCATAAGTATAGTTCTTATATGCATTTAGACATTAAAAATTAATGATATTGCGTATTTGTTGACTATGAAAAATTATGAATAGAATGTGTACTGAAAATGATTAGGTTTCATTCGCTTGATCTGTAATGTCCTCGATAGCTCAGTGGTAGAGCATTCGCCCGGCAAGCGGAAGGACTCTGGTTCGATCCCAGGTCGAGGCGATATGAATTTTTCATTTTCAGATTATTTCTTTATGATTATATTTGAGTATATATATATATATATATATATATATATATATATATATATATATATATACAGGGTCCTGCACCTCACCTCCCGTCTTCTGTAGCTCATTTATTAATTAAGTTAGGAATTTGATATTTTGCAGGCGTTCTCTGTACCTCCGAGTCTATTTCAGGAAAATATTTTTGATTATACAGGGTGTCCCAATAAAGTGTTACGCCATGATGATATATCTTTTTAAATTACATGCTATACTTTTTTCTACTTATTTTAGTGTCTTTTATGGTTGCCTACATATTCCTAAAATTCTATTGAAATCGGTTCGTTGAAGTCAGCGAAAAAAAAATAAAAACCAAAAAAAGTCGGTTTTGCACCACTGGCTTTAAAAATTAATAAAAAACGCAAATAGTATCTGGTTAATAAAATTTTAGGACATAGTCATTAAGTAAAGTCCAGTAGTCTCTTTAACCAAGTTTTTATTGATCCAGATTATACAGGGTGATCAAAATCTAGTGTCAAACTTTGCAAACTTTAAAGCACTTTATCTTTCTTATTTCAAATGGGAACCCCTATATATTTTTATATTATTCGATGCGGAATTAAAAAACAAACATTTTTTCTAATTACAACCCTATGGCAATTCCTAACATTTTACAAGTTATTCACCAAAAACTTATTTTATCAACTATTCCAATAGCAATTTTAATTGATAAAAATCGAAGGTGCCTTTGATAAACAATTAAAATTGCTATTGGAATAGTTGATAAAATAAGTTTTTGGTGAATAACTTGTAAAATGTTAGGAATTGCCATAGGGTTGTAATTAGAAAAAATGTTTGTTTTTTAATTCCGCATCGAATGATATAAAAATATATAGGGGTTCCCATTTGAAATAAGAAAGATAAAGTGCTTTAAAGTTTGCAAAGTTTGACACTAGATTTTGATCACCCTGTATAATCTGGATCAATAAAAACTTGGTTAACGAGACTACTAGACTTTACTTAATGACTATGTCCTAAAATTTTATTAACCAGATACTATTTGCGTTTTTTATTAATTTTTAAAGCCAGTGGTGCAAAACTGACTTTTTTTGGTTTTTATTTTTTTTCGCTGACTTCAACGAACCGATTTCAATAGAATTTTAGGAATATGTAGGCAACTATAAAAGACACCCAAATAAGTAGAAAAAAGTATAGCATGTAATTTAAAAAGATATATCATCATGGCGTAACACTTTATTGGGACACCCTGTATAATCAAAAATATTTTTCTGAAATAGACTCGGATGTACAGAAAACGCCTGCAAAATATCAAAATCCTACCTTAATTAATAACTGAGCTACAGAAGACGGGAGGTGAGGTGCAGGACCCTGTATATATATATACTGGGTGTCCCATTTTAATCCGCCACTTGCAATAGCTTTAAAATCGTGCATCGGACAAAAAAATGCTCCGGATGAAAAGTAAATGGTTTCGAGGGGACATCTGATGCATGGACCCTTGTCCCCCCCGAACTTCTTGGGAGCGGGAACGGGAGCAACTTTGAAATCTTAATTGAAACTCCCTATTTTTTAATGCAGATTCGGATAGACTATTAAAAAGTATGTAAATTTTATTTCGAAACTTTTTTTTTATCTTTGATAGATGGCGCTGCAAACAGCATTTTTTTTCTCAGTTTATCTGTCTTCAATTTGAAAAAAAAGGTGTAATTAAGTACGATATTCAAGTTTTTTTCAGTTTTGTGGGAGGAGGGGAGGGGGCAAAGGTCACTAAATCAGATATCCCTCGAAACCATTAACTTATAGTTATCCCCCTTGAAACCATTAACTTAAAGTTAATGGTTTCGAGGGGATATCTGATTCAGTGACCCTTGCCCCCTCCCCTCGTCCCTCAAAACTGAAAAAAACTTGAATATCGTACTTAATTAAATTTTTTTTTTCAAATTGAAGACAGATAAACTGAGAACAAAAATGCTGTTTGCAGCGCCATCTATCAAAGATTAAAAAAAATCTCGAAATAAAATTTACATACTTTTCAATAGTCTATTCGAATCTGCAATAAAAAATAGGGGGTTCCATTTAAGATTTCAAAGTTGCCCCCCGTTCCCACCCCCCAGGAGGTTCGGGGGGGACAAGAGTCTCTGCATCAGATGTCCCCCTCGAAACCATTTACTTTTTATTCGTAGCATTTTTTTGTCCGATGCACGATTTTAAAGTTATTGCAAGTGGCGAATTAAAATGGGACACCCAGTATATATATATATATATATATATATATATATATATATATATATATATATATATAAAGAGCAGACTTGCAAAATGTGTTTTGTTCAAAATGTAATTTTTTTAGTTAGTGATGGCAAAACGGATATTGTCCCGTCTGAAATAAATATTGAATGTTACTTGGACATTCAATACGCGTTTTGTTGAATATGCACGTAATGTACTCTCAGATTTAATCAAAAACGTTTTGCCTCTTTCTGAAAATTATGGAATTTGGGCAAAACGCATTTTACATATATATATATATATATATATATATATATATATTCAAAATTCTTTATGTCGGGATAACAGTTACGGAATAGAATAGAATACATCGCAGTCGATAAAAATTAACATTTATATATATATATATATATATATATATATATATATATATATATATAACATACATACATACACAATCACGCCATGTATCCAAAAATGTGTGGCTCAAACTCTGTTCATCAATCTGAAATCAGTCACCTCCAAACATTCCTATCCAAACAAGCAACTTTCGCTTCATCCACATTCATAATTCCTCTCATACATGCTGTTTTATTCATACTACTTGGAAACTTTTGCTCACGCAAAACACTCTCAATCATTCCACTCCAACTACTCATCGGACGTCCACGCAAACGTACGTCATCAAAATCATTCAAATAAATTTTTTTAACCAAAGGTTCATTAGACATTCGCACAACATGTCCGAACCATCTTAACTGACTAACACCAACTTTTGCTACAACATTTTTTTCAATTTCACACTCATCATACACTAATCTATTTCGTACCCGATCTCTCCTATTTACACGACATACCCCACGTAAAAATCTCATTTCTACAGCAGTCATTTTCCGTTTATACTTTTTGCAACCAAACCCAACATTCACTATCATACATAAACGTAGACACCAAAACTGCATTGTAAATACTCAAACCAGCTTCTTTGGATACATTTACATTTATTTATATATAAATATATATATATATATATATATATATATATATATATATATATAACAACATATCCAAATTACATATTTTCTATTTTGTTAAATATCTATCAATTCTCAACATGGTATATAAACTAACAATATTTTTAAACGTAAATTTTATTAAATTATTAAAAAATGGGAATTTCTATTTGAAAAAAATAAAATTTTAATGTTTTTTTGAAATTCTAATTTACAACAATATTCTAGACACATTTTTAAATAGTTTTATATAGTATTTATTAAGTAGCACAAATTCTCCTTAATAAATCCCCGTTCAAAAATATGCAAATATCTGATTGCATTCTTGAGATACGGACCATAAAATTGTCTATTTCTAGCAAAAAATTAAATAAGTTAAAATACATCAGAAATAGTTGTACCAGAGTAAAGTATTTTAAATGAGATATTCTATAAAATAAGAAAGTTAATGTCAATTTCCGATTAAACCGAAAGTGGCATCTTATTGCGCTAATATTTTACTTCAAGTGAGCATATTAGAGTACCCTTGGGTATACTTCCAAATTTTGTGACATAATATTATAATTATGGTATCCGGACAATTCACCGAAAACAATTCACCGAAAACCGTTCACCGAAAAACAATTCACCGAAGTACCAATTCACCGAAAAACAATTCATCGAAAAACAATTTATCGAATAACCAACTGAAATAGAAATAATTTAAATTAAAATTAATATTAGAAAGTGGTTAGGTTAGAAAAGGTTAGGTTATTAGGTTGGTTTAGGTTTTTTTTTCAGTATGTATAAATAGCCAATTGCGTATACATACCGTATGTATAAATAGCCTCATCCTTAATATTATGAATATTAGGAATGTCTTTAAAAAAAGTGTATTTATTTTTTTTGATTTTTTTTTTAACACCTTACGGAGGGGTAATGAGTAGGTTAGGTTAGGTTAGGTTGTTTAATTCTATTTCATTTGGTTATTCGATAAATTGTTTTTCGATGAATTGTTTTTCGGTGAATTGGTACTTCGGTGAATTGGTACTTCGGTGAATTGGTACTTCGGTGAATTGTTTTTCGGTGTATTGTTTTCGGTGAACGGTTTTCGGTGAATTGTCCGCGACCCTTATAATTATAGTTTTTAAAATACAGAAAGCGTAAGCTCATTGCGGAACACCTGTACATACCAGCATCAACATATAAAGGTTTTCAAAGAAAAACAGCTATATAAATTAAGTTTTTCATTGAATAAATAATCGTTGGTTTTGTTCTTAATTATGCATGACTGCGAAAAGTAACGCGTTTAGAAAAACATAGAGAATAAGCCTAATTTAAAATAAATGATTGTTAAACGTTGTTTACAAAATAAAACAACTTTTATAACAATATAATTTTGTCATAAATGTACTTACTTTTATTTAAACACGAATTATAAAATGTTTGTGCTTTCGCAAAAGCACTAGTATTATTTTTTTCTACTGAACTACTCACTATATCCTCAAGTTCAATCTCTACATTCTGTTTTATTTGTTTAATTATATCTACAGATGTTTCACTGTAAGGAATAACTGTATGCTTTACAAAGTTTCCACAAGCAAAGTCATAAAAATCATCGCATGGATCTACAGCAGCATTCATCATATTCAGTAATCTGGCACTATTTTTTACACAAACTTTAGAGCTGCATTTTTCATTATCTGAAACAAACAAACAAACAATTTAGAATTTTAACTGTGCTCGTATTTATTTATTTATTTAAATAAATAAATATATCCAAAATATCTGATTTCATAAAAATAAATTTATTTAAAAAACATAAATAAGTTTATTATTATACATTGTCCGCCGAAAAATCTGCATCATTAGAGAAAGTTTTAAAAAATTATTATTATGAAATTTTTTAGTGCTTGTCAAAAATACTAAAGATACACTAACAGAAAGTTTTGATATAACTTCCGGTATAGATCAAATTAAACAATAATTAAAATTGTTTCAGTTACATTTTTTTTAATTTGTAAATATCTTGTAAATTATAAAATAACATTTTAGGCTCTTTTATAAATTTCTGTTTCAATAACCAACTTAAATTCAAAAATTGAAATATATGTAGATAAACGGAATATTTCAAATTTGTAGTATTTATACTAAAAACATATTAACAAAATTTAAATAAATCGTCAACATTGTTATTTAAATAAGTGATTTCATTTTATCTGATATAAATTTTGTACTGATTATGAAAAATTTTAGAAAATATGACAACTTTGCATTGAAATGGTAACAATTGTTTATAAAAATAATATATAATTTTCAATAAGATTTAACTGCATGATATATAAGCTAGGGCAAGTTAATAACGAGAAATAACATATTTTGTAACGTTACGCCACACAATACATTTTACGTTAAGACTCACTACCGTACCAGGAAAGAAATATTAAATGTAATTATTAAAGCTAATGTAAATAATGACGATACAGTTTTATATTATTTTTTATTTCAAAAATAGATACGAAAGGTTATTACACATTTTTTTTATTACTTTAATCGAAAGATCTTATGTAATTATATGCGTAAACAACAAAAATAATTTTTTTTTTTTGCATTATTATAGTCGTAACTAACAAAAAGATTTGCCCGCCAAACGAATTTCCAAAAATCGTGAGCAACTTATATAGTACGTAATAGAACTATATGATATTATCGCAACGTCACCGTTATACACGTGCTATGCTTAACGTTAGTTTACACGGTTCTATTTGCTATATTCAGATACGTAGCTCAAATACAAAACATGTTAAAGTTCATATTGAATTTATTCGTTTAATACAACTTATTTATTGTAACTGACTATTCTGAAAATTACATAATGAATGTTGAATTAATAATTCAATAATTAATTTAATATTATTAATTGATTTATATAAAATAAAAAATAGTATTTTTTAACTGGTTCTATTTTCTACAAAAACGATTATTATTGTACCGAAAAAATTCCTGAGATATAATATCCTATGTAGAATAATATATATATTTTTGAATATTTTTGTATTTTGGAAAATAGGGAAAAAAATTTGTTTTTCCAAAAAAAAAACACATTTTTTGCTTTTTTTGTCCAAATTATAAATACGAAAAAATTCAAAAAAATATATATTATTCTACATAAGATATTATATCTCAGGTATTTTTTCGGTACAATAATAATCGTTTCTGTAGAAAATAGAGCCAGTTAAAAAATATACTATTTTTTTATTTTATATAAATCAATTAATAATATTAAATTTATTATTGTATTATTAATTCAAAATTCATTATGTAATTTTCAGAACAGTCAGTTACAATAAATAAGTTGTATTAAACGAATAAATTCAATATTAACTTCAACATGTTTTGTATTTGAGCTACCTGTCTGAATATAGCAATTAGAACCGTGTGAACGAACGTTAATTTTGTCGTAACAGTTTGTCAGTTAGGGTCAGAAAACAGATGGGGTATTTTTTTCTACAGATGGTAACATTTTACTATTCCCTTGTTGGGTCCGCGACATTTTGCCGCCGGACATTTTGTCACGGGACATTTTGCCACGGACGTTTTGCCGCCGCGACATTTTGCCGCCGGGACATTTTGCCGCCGGGACATTTTGCCGCCGGGATATTTTGCCGCCAGGCAAGTATTAGGCGTAGAAGACAAACACCTGCAAACAATCTATTGACCTAACCTACCCTAACCTAACCTAACCAATATTTCATCGAATTATCTCTTCTTTTGTTTTCTACCGGAAGCTACGCCTGTTACTTACATGGCGGCAAAATGTCCCGGCGGCAAAATGTCGCGGCGGCAAAACGTCCGTGGAAAAATGTCCGGCGGCAAAACGGCGGCGGCAAAACGTCCCGGTCCCTCCCTTGTTATACCTATCATTTGACTGGTACCTATTGCATAATAAAACTCTTCAGTGCTTTTTAAACAATTTTTTTTTAAATGTATAAATAAAAAAAAATTAATAAGAACGATCAACATTGTTGTTTGACATAGGTTAATTTTAAATCAAATGACAGTAGTAAGCTTACCTTACAAATAGTAGTAGTACCTTACAAATTAAACGAAATTTACGTAGAAATGTTTGAATTTTTACACCCACTTGGTAAATTGAGTCGAAATTTTTTTTATATATTATACGTTGTCAAAATTTGACAATTTTTCAAGTCAAAACATGTTTTTTCTGCGGGGTGCGGCGGGGAGCGGAATTTGTCAAATGTACATAATTTTTTTTTGTATACTATATATGTTGTTAAAATCTGACAATTTTTAAAGTCAAAACATGTTTTTTCTGCGGGGTGTGTTGGGCAGCGGAATGACTTAAACATTGCATTATTTTGCACGGCCTAAAAAAGGGGGCTTTAAATTAAAAAAAGTTATCCATTTTCATTCAAAATTGACAAAGTTATGCCCCAAAAACTCGCAAAATGCAGGGAAAATTTCACAAAATTATAACTTTGTGCCAAAACATCGCCAGTCCTTGAAATTAAGCGGAATTTACGTAGAAATTATGCTTAGTAAATTGAGTAATTTTTTTTTATATATATATACTGTACATATTGACAATTTTTAAAGTTAAAACATGTTATTTCTGCGGGGTATGGTGGGGAGCGGAATAGCTCAAATGGTATATATCTTGCATCACCTTAAATACAAGACTTCATATTTTTGCGGACGCAAAATTTCATTCAATTTCGTTTAAAATTGGCCGAGTTATACTTATTTGAAAATCGTTAATTTTTCTGATTTTTCAAGTGTAGTTTTTTTTTATTGACTAGTATATATATATATATATATATATATATATATATATATATATATATATAATATATATATATGTACATGTCAGCGACATATATGAAAAATATAAAAAAAAGGACTGCATCTCATGACCAGTCAATAACATTTGGACATGATAACACGAGTTAACTCGTAATCTATTAGAAGCACATATACAGGGTGTAACAGAATAACTATTCCTAATTTTAACTGGAGTATCCTGGGCTCAGAATATGAAGATTTAATGCAAATCACTGAGATAAAATGTTGCTCCTTACTGAGCTACAAGGTGTTTTATATAAAAATTTAAAAACGATTTTTGCCCAGTACTTTAAAACTATTTGACGTATTCTTATCAAACTTGGCAGGAAATGTAGGTACCGTACACCATACTAAATTATGTTAAATAAAAGTTTCTGGCTACTGCCAGTGGCGTACAACAGGGGCAAGTGAGAGGTTGATCCTTCCTAAATTCTACGCCACTGGCGGAATTGTCATTTTAGCACAATTTTTCGATTCTCCAATACTTGCTGTGTAAAAAACATACTCTTCCTTTGTAACGATAAAGTCACTGTTTTTCGAGATATTTAAAGTTAAACATAAGCTGCACCCTTGGGATTTTTTCAAAATTTGCTAAAAAAATCTGAAAAAATTCAGTAAAATAGAGAAAAAAATTAGCTACATAATATCTAAGTAACTTTTTTTCTAACTCATTCTGGTTTGGCTGGAAAAATTATTGAAAATTAATATTTTTTGCATTTTATTTTTTCTATTTTCAATAATTTTTACAGCCAAATCAGAATGAGTTAGTGAAAAAAGTTACTTAGTTATTATGTAGCTAATTTTTTTCTCTATTTTACTGAATTTTTTCAGATTTTTTTGAGCAAATTTTGAAAAAATCCCAAGGGTGCAGCTTATGTTTAACTTTAAATATCTCGAAAAACAGTGACTTTATCGTTACAAAGGAAGAGTATGTTTTTTACACAGCAAGTATTGGAGAATCGAAAAATTGTGCTAAAATGACATTTCCGCCAGTGGCGTAGAATTTAGGAAGGATCAACCTCTCACTTGCCCCTGTTGTAAGCCACTGGCAGTAGCCAGAAACTTTTATTTAACATAATTTAGTTTGGTGTACGGTACCTACATTTCCTGCCAAGTATGATAAGAATACGTCAAATAGTTTTAAAGTACTGGGCAAAAATAGTTTTTAAATTTTTATATAAAACACCCTGTAGCTCAGTAAGGAGCCACATTTTATCTCAGTGATTTGCATTAAATCTTCATATTCTGAGCCCAGGATACTCCAGTTAAAATTAGGAATAGTTATTCTGTTACAGCCTGTATATATATATATATATATATATATATATATATATATATATATATATATATATATAATTCATTAATCTGGTTAGTTGATAGATATATCATAACAACACCTTTCATAAGTATAGTTCTTATATGTATTTAGACATTAAAAATTAATGATATTGCGTATTTGTTGACTATGAAAAATTATGAATAGAATGTGTACTGAAAATGATTAGGTTTCATTCGCTCGATCTGTAATGGTCTCGATAGCTCAGTGGTAGAGCATTCGCCCGGCAAGCGAAAGGACCCTGGTTTGATCCCAGGTTGAGGCGATATGATTTTTTCATTTTCAGATTATTCCTTTATGATTATATTTGAGTATTAACTATATATATATATATATATATATATCACTTTGACAGAATCAGATAAATACAAAAACAAATATTTTATTTCTCTAACGGTTGACATCATTGTTCGAAAATAAAATTTTGTAATTTTGTAATTCTAAAAATTTGTTTAAAATCGAATAAACACTACACTTGAAATAAATTTGAAAAAGTTTTTTTTTTTCGGAAAATAGGTAACATTGTATAAAATAAAATTACTTAATTCTTAAAAGTATTCAAAAATTTTGTGTAAGTATTTGAATAAAGATTGAATAAAATGTAGCTTAAATATAATACTAACTTAGTTTTTTCATAAACTTGACATATAATTGTTATTAATATTTTCAAAATATAGATTATATAGCTAAAATAAAATACTAAATATTTTAATAATTTTTTATTCCAATAATTGACAACACTGTCTAAAATAAAATTATGTAATTTTTATGAATACTAGAAGAATCAATTTTGAAATTTGTTTGTAATCGAAAAAATAATATAAGTAAAAAATATGACAATTTTAATAATTTTTCTCCGAAAATTGGCAAAAATGCCAAAAATAAAATCATGTAATTTTTATAAACACTTGGTAAATAAATAAATAATAGAGCCTCTACAAATTTTAAGAAATTTAATAACTTATTTCTCTTCAAGTTATCAACACTGTACAAAACTAAAATTATATAAATTATGTGGGCACTAGCAAAATATTTTCTATAATTTTTATTGATCTTGGATAAATAACATAGCTATAATAAATTTTAAAAAATATTATAGTGTTTCTCTTGAAAATTTGACAACACTACATAAAATTAAAATTATATAATTTATAGGAGCATTAAAAAAATTTTTTGTGAAAATTAAATTAATCTCGTTTAAATAAATTTTAAATTCTATTAAGTTGGCAACACCTATTCGGAAAATTTCATCAAAATCGATTGAACTGTCTAATAGTAGTAGCAAAAACAAAATGTTGACTGACGACCGAGTGAGCTGACAAACGAAGCACTCTCATACACCCTCATAAAGTAAGTTCAAGTTTATCCGGAGGCTTTATGGAGGCGTTTTCTATATATATATTTTTTTTTTAATTTTTGAGAACTATTCCCCTTTTCTTTCAGTCAAATTGATTAATAATATATGTAATTAACTAATTACCTGTAACTGTTAAATGTCGTATCACAAACACTTGGGCGAAACATATTGCAAAAATTGCCATTGATAAACAAAATAACATCTTCCATAATAATTTTTCTAAAAACGTTTTCCGCTTCCAACAGGACGGATAACTAAACAAGAAAGCAAATATAAATATTTATCAAATATATTTATGTAGTAAATCATGTTATTTTAATAATTATACATCAAATCTTGATTTATTGTTTTCGAAATAAGGCCGAGATTTATCTGGTATATGCAAAAATATTGTGTTTATATCAAATTCAATATTAAAATACTATACTCCTATAACAAAAAATTACAAAATTATAATAAAAACGAACCTTTTTTTTTCATGTAAATCAATTTTTAATGTATAAAAATGTATTCAAATTAATTTAACTTAAAAATAAAAAGAATATATAAAAGTTCTGTTATATTTTAATTAAAATTTGAAGGTTTGATACACTACACGTCAATTTTTAATTAAATTATACACTGTAAAATATACATTTTAAATTTATGTAATTTTACAAAGGTTTTAACAGGGAAAATAAAATCATTTTGTAATTTTACTGTGATAATTTACGTAATACTATATTTTTAATAAAAAATTACATTTAAATAACCTGTAAATTTACATAAATTACATATAAAATTAGATAAATTTTGTACAGTATAACAAAACTTTATTATAATGCTTTTTTTTAATATAATGAGCTCTGAAAGGTTTTGTTACTGTTAATTAAATTTTTTATATATGGAAATGAAATGGTTTTAAAAAAATACAGTGTATATTTCAAACACAAATACAGGTTTACATTTCATGCACATAAACGATTTGATGCTCTTGAATTATTTAACAATTATATTAATATATATTTTTTTTGTATTATTTTTTTTATTAAAATTGTTCATAAATTAAAAACTATAAAAACATAATTTATATATATATATATATATATATATATATATATATATAGTGTGTCCTCGGATTGAGTTCACTATAGGTGTAACTGTAATCGACAAAGAATTTTATTTTCAAGTTTTGAGATTCCGCCCTGCTTTGTCTGAAAACAATTTTTAGCATATTTTTAGTTTTTTTAAAATTAAGGCGGCCATGAAAAATGTAAAATCTATTATAGGTATATTAATACGACAAAATGTTTTTGAGAAAAGTTGTTCAGAATATAAAATTATGGCTCTGTGCAAAATTTTAAAAACATCAATTTAAAATAAATGTGTCTGGACATAACACCGACTGGACAAAACGCCGACTGAGGACACTACGCCGATCGTTCTTTCGCATTTGCGCAAGCTAAATAAACAAAAGGTTGACGCTTGTACTAGCCAAAACGTTGGGGTTGAGTAAAATCTGTCAATACATCAATCTCATGCGAAATATCTATCGCAAATGCGAATGAGCGGTCGGCGTAGTGTTCTCGGTCGGCGTTTTGTCCAGTCGGCGTTATGTCCATACACATTTTTTTTATATTAATCTTTTTGAAATTTTGCACAGTGCCATAATTTCCTCTTCTGAAGAATTTTTCAGAAGTACATTATGCCGTATTATTGACCAAAAAGGCTCTTTACCTGAATATAAAATAGTTTTTTACATTTTTCATAGCTGCCTTAATTTTTTTAAAATTAAAAATATGTTTAAAATTGTTTTTAGACAAAGCCGGGCGGAATCCCAAAACATAAAAATAAAATTCTTAAATTTTTTGTCGATTACACCTATAGTGAACTCAATCCGGGTACACACTAGTTATATAGGAAACTATTATAGAAATTTAAAAAAATATTAACTATTTAAAAAAATATTTATTGAAAATTAAATATAATTATTTCGACAGTCATGTCATTGTCAAGAATTTATTATACTATAAACTTAACTTTAACATAAATATTTTAGAAAATAGATACATAATATAAATTAAGTGTTAGCATATTACCAAAATGTTTTTTAAACTAAGCATTAAGATAGAACGATTTAGGTTGAAGTTATGTTATATTTTAATTAAAATTCTAGGTATCGATACACACAAAAACTAATTTTGTGCCACATTTTTTTGAATACATAACAAATATAACCATTAATATGTAAAAGAAACACAAAGTCCATTCATTAATGATCAGTTGTAAACATAAACTTGTTTATTTGTCATGGAAAAAACCGACTCTTAGAATAAGGAAAAATTCTTAAAGATCTAGTTTCATGTCATTATTGTTAGTTTGTAAATTTTAAAAACTATATATATACAGTGTGTCCCCGGATTGAGTTCACTATAGGTGTAATCGGCAAAAAATTTAAGAATTTCGTTTTCATGTTTTGGGATTCCGCCCTGCTTTGTCTGAAAACAATTTTAAGCATATTTTTAGTGTTTTAAAAATTAAGACGGACATGAAAAATGTAAAAAACTATTTTATATTCAGGTAAAGTGCCTTTTTGGTCAATAAAAGTTGTTTAGAATATGAAATTATGGCTCTGTGCAAAATTTTAAAAAGATCAGTTTAAAAACAAAACTGTGTCTAGACATAACGCCGACTGGACAAAACGCCGACCGTTCATTCGCATTTGCGCAAGCTAATCGTTGTTATTGATAGATATTTTGGATGAGATTCATGTATTGACAGATTTTACTCAACTTCCAACGTTTTGGCTTGTGCAAGCATCAACTTTTTGTTTATTTAGCTTGCGCAAATGCGAATGAATGGTCGGCGTAGTGTCCTCAGTCGACGTTTTGTCCAGTCGGCGTTATGTCTAGACACATTATTTTTTTTAAACTGATCTTTTTAAAATTTTGCACAAAGCTATAATTTCATATTCTGAACAACTTTTCTCAAGAACATTATGCCGTATTATTGATCAAAAAGGCATTTTACCAGAATATAAAATAGTTTTTTACATTTTTCATGGCCACCTTGATTTTTAAAAAACTAAAAATATGCTTAAAATTGTTTTCAGACAAAGCAGGGTGGAATCCCAAAACATGAAAATTAAATTTTTAAATTTTTTGCCGATTACACCTATAGTGAACTCAATCCGGGGACACACAGTATATACTGGTAAAAAATTTAAAACTGTGTTTCTGGAATATAAAAATCTGTAGTTGACAAGAAAAAGTAGCTTCTAATATTGTTAAACATACAATTAGTAATTAACATAATATTGAAATTTTTATTTTCTATTTTATTTCCTCTAATTTGAATGACGTATCTGTCAAAATGCTGATATTGATTTTTCAAATAAATATTTGTAAATGAACGGAGTATTGTTTTTATTTTTATAATTGTCAAAATGATTCACAATAAATTAGTACTATTACTTCAGAAATAAATGTAACTAAAAACACTTACGTGATTATATAATTAGTCATACTTTTCAAATTAAATTTTCTGTTAAATATAAAGTAAACACACGTCTCGTATTTTGCGGAACAATTCAAAATTTTAAAATTTAATTTTTAAGTGGTAATTAATCAAGTACACTTGTTTGTCACAAATACACTTATTCCTAACCGATTTGTTTTGAATTATAACACACAGAGCACCCAGAAATCTTTGTCTCGGGTTATACTTTGCCAGTACATAGTGCTAGCCAGCGTTGTGTCTCGTTGAGAAGTTGTACACTGTTTGGAGAATCGCAACGCGATTGCAAGTAAACAGAGTAAAGGCGGAAATACACGATTTAATTTAGTTGGGATTCAATGAAACTGTATTCGTATTTATCACATTCAATGAAAGTATTCAACAAAATTGGATTTTGTTGAACAATCTGGATTTTTTTATCCAACAGCTGTATACAAGTGTATGTTGAAACTAGAAAGGTTACTTTTTGTTATTATTTGACGTTTTATTTATAAATAACTTTCTGTTTACTATTTTGCTATAAATATTTTGTAATATTATATATAATAATTTAATTTTACATACATACATACAAACACAATCACGCCATGTACCCAAAAGGGTGTGGCACAAACTTTTTTTATCATTCCGAAATCATTCGCCTCTAAACATTCCTATCCAAACAAGCAACTTTCCTTTCATCCACATTTATAATTCCTCTCATACATGCTCTTTTATTCCTACTACTTGAAAACTTTCGCTCACGCAAAACACTCTCAATCATACCACTCCAACTACTCATCGGACGTTTACGCAAACGTATACCATCAAAATCATTCAAATACATTTTTTTAACTAAACGTTCATTAGACATTCGGTCAACATGTACGAACCATCTTAATTGACTAATACCAACTTTTGCTACAACATTTTTTTCAATTTCACACTCGTCACACACTAATCGTATTTCGTACCCGATCTCTCCTATTTACACCACATACCCCACGTAAAAATCTCATTTCCACAGCAGTTATTTTCAGTTTATGCTTTTGCAACCAAACCCAACATTCACTACCATACAACAACGTAGGCACCAAAACCGCATTAAATATACTCAAACGAGCTTTTTGGAAACATTTACATTCCTAGCAAAAGTTCCCAAAGCACCCAAAACCTTACAACCAGCATTTACTCTCCTTTCAATTTCACAATCAAAACGGCCATCTCTAGACAGCAAACTACCCAAATACACAAATTTATCTATGAGCAAAAGTTTCCAAGTAGTAGGAATAAAAGAGCATGTATGAGAGGAATTATGAATGTAGATGAAGCGAAAGTTACTTGTTTGGATAGGAATGTTTGGAGGTGACTGATTTCGGGATGATGAAAAGAGTTTGTGCCACACCCATAATTTAATAAAATTTACGTTTAAAAATATTGTTAGTTTATATACCATGTTGAGAATTGATAGATATTTAACAAAATAGAAAATATGTAATTTGGATATGTTGTTATATATATACAGGGTGTTCGTTCGCTTGGTTGATATAGGGCAATAACATGGGATTTCGATAATATGCAGAGTACTACTTTCTGAAGTAAAATTCGGAGAAATACATAGAATACTTTTCGATAGGGAATAAAAAGTTCTATAATTTGGTTCTACTTTTAACTTGCTAGCATGTGCCGTTTGGGCGCTAGAATTTTTTTAAAATGTTTTTTAGAATTTTCAATAATTTTTCCTGCTAAATCAGTATGAGTTAGAAAAAAATGTTACTTAGCTATTATGTAGCCAATTTTTTTCTCTATTTTATTGAATTTTTTCAGATTTTTTTGAGCAAATTTTGAAAAAAGTTATATTTCAAATTTTTTTAAAAATATAACTTTTTTCAAAATTTGCTCAAAAAAATCTGAAAAAATTCAGTAAAATAGAGAAAAAAATTGGCTACATAATAGCTAAGTAACATTTTTTTCTAACTCATACTGATTTAGCAGGAAAAATTATTGAAAATTCTAAAAAACATTTTAAAAAAATTCTAGCGCCCAAACGGCACATGCTAGCAAGTTAAAAGTAGAACCAAATTATAGAACTTTTTATTCCCTATCGAAAAGTATTCTATGTATTTCTCCGAATTTTACTTCAGAAAGTAGTACTCTGCATATTATCGAAATCCCATGTTATTGCCCTATATCAACCAAGCGAACGAACACCCTGTATATATATATATATATATATATATATATATATATATATGTATATATATATATATATATATATATATATAAATAAATGTAAATGTATCCAAAGAAGCTGGTTTGAGTATTTACAATGCAGTTTTGGTGTCTACGTTTATGTATGATAGTGAATGTTGGGTTTGGTTGCAAAAGTATAAACGGAAAATGACTGCTGTAGAAATGAGATTTTTACGTGGGGTATGTCGTGTAAATAGGAGAGATCGGGTACGAAATAGATTAGTGTATGATGAGTGTGAAATTGAAAAAAATGTTGTAGCAAAAGTTGGTGTTAGTCAGTTAAGATGGTTCGGACATGTTGTGCGAATGTCTAATGAACCTTTGGTTAAAAAAATTTATTTGAATGATTTTGATGACGTACGTTTGAGTGGACGTCCGATGAGTAGTTGGAGTGGAATGATTGAGAGTGTTTTGCGTGAGCAAAAGTTTCCAAGTAGTAGGAATAAAACAGCATGTATGAGAGGAATTATGAATGTGGATGAAGCGAAAGTTGCTTGTTTGGATAGGAATGTTTGTAGGCGACTGATTTCGGGATGATGAAAAGAGTTTGTGCCACACCCATATGGGTACATGGCGTCATTGTGTATGTATGTATGTATGTATGTATTGACCAGTAACTAGATAATTTAAAAATTATATAAAAAAAAAACTAAACTAGGTGTTTTAGTCCATCTGTTTAGTCCTGCTTTTATAGCAGTTGCAATTGTTTTAAAACGTGAATTAGTTAAAGCCAATTTAAAACTGTGCTCGTAATACGGACCATTGTAACAGAGGCGACAGAGTACAATACAAAAAAATGTCACGTAGAATTCACGAGCATAGTGGTATATTGCTAAATAATTTTCTATTTTTTATGTGGAAAGCGTATTTATTTCAAACAACTTTATTTTTTTTAATAAAGGCAAAATCAAAAAACACGGCGTTGCAATTTTTGCGCAGTATTCGCATATTCTTTACGAAATGCATAGATTTGCCCTCTTTTGCATTGCCTCATAATAATCTATTAAATACAAAATATTGTTCTGTAATCAAATAAATTTTATATATACATACTTTTGGTTAATGTTATTTTTGCAAACTAATATCAGCATTTCAAGTAGAAATATATTTTAATCCTGTTTCTACGAAAAGGACTAAAAAATCTTTTAAACAAGATTAGAAGTATATAGGTAAATCCATATATAGACCACTTTGACATTTCTCGGAAAGTTATCAACATTGTATTTTAATAATATTATAATTTATTTGGGCACTAGGAGAAACTTTTCTGAAAATTTGATCAAAATCGAATAAATAATGTAGCCACAATGAATTTTTAAAAAAATTTGTGTTTTTTTTTCGATAAGTTGGCAACACTGTATTTTGTTAAAATTGCATAATTTATTAAGGCATTTGGAGAATCTTTTATTAAAATTTGATTAAAATCGGTTAAATAAAGTGATCATAATAAATTTTTAAAAATTTTAGTAAATTTTTTTCTCAGAAAGTTGGCAACAGTGTATTTTGTTAACAGTACATAAGTTATATAATTACCAGGAGAATCTTTTGTAAAAATTTGAGTAAAATCGGTTAAATAACATGGCCATAATATATTTTTAAATATTTTAGTAATTTTTTTCTCAGAAAGTTGGCAACACTGGATATTAATAAAATTACATAATTAATGGGAGCATTAGGAATATCTTTTCTGATAATTTGATCAAAATCGGATAAATAATGTAGCCAATATGAATTTTTAAGAAATTTAGTAATTTTTTTCTCGGAAAGTTTGCATTACTGGAAAAAACCAAAACCACATAACCATCTCGGGCACTAGACAAATTTATCCTAAAAATTTCATTGAAATCGGTTGAACCGTCTAGGAAGAGTTGCGGCAACAAAATTTTGACTTACGACCGAGCGAGTTGACGACGCTCATCCATACACCCACATACACTAAGTTCAGATTCGTCATCTACTAGAGGCTATATGAAGGATTTCTATACACAAATTATTTTTTTTTTAAATGTTACAGACACCATACCAAACGCTATACCACTTTTTCCTTGCAGTCAAAGTGGTAAAAAATTATAAAAATTAATCAATTTCAAATGAATTAGAATATTAAAACTTAAATTTTATTGAAAATTGTTTACGACTAACATTTTGACTGTATATTAAGAGTGTTTACATTGTTTGTAAGATTTTGGGAGCTTTTTGAACTTTTGCTAGGAATGTAAATGTTTCCAAAGAAGCCCGTTTAAGTATACACAATGCAGTTTTGGTGCCTACGTAGATGTATGGCAGTGAATGTTGAGTTTGGTTGCAAAAGCTTAAACGAAAATGACTGCTGTGGAAATGAAATTTTTACGTGGGGTATGTGGTGTAAATAGGAGAGATCGGGTTCAAAATAGATTAGTGTATGATGAGTGTGAAATTGAAAGAAATGTTGTAGCAAAAGTTGGTGTTAGTCAGTTAAGATGATTCGGACATGTTGAGCGAATGTCTAATGAACGTTTGGTTAAAAAGATTTATTTGAATGATTTTGATGGTATACGTTTGCGTGGACGTCCGCTGAGTAGTTGTAGTGATATTATTGAGAATGTTTTGCGTGAGCGAAAGTTTCCAAGTAGTAGGAATAAAAGAGCATGTATGAGAGGAATTATGAATGTGGATGAAGCGAAAGTTGCTTGTTTGGATAGGAGTGTTTGGAGGCGACTGATTTCGGGATGATTAAAAGAGTTTGTGCCACACCCTTTTGGGTACATGGCGTGATTGTGTATGTATGTATGTACATTGTTTATATAGGATTAATAAAATAATGATAATCATAGTAGATTTACTAAAGTATTAGATTATAAACATTACAAGATTACATTGTAATTATTAATTGCTACATTGACCTTCATTAAAAATGCAGAATATTCTCTATTGTACAAAATTACTGCTATATTAACAATAATAAAGAAGGTCTATTGATAGATAGAAATAATAGTAATATATAATAATTAGTTTCCAGTTTTCACGTCCAATTATTTATCCGGGTGTCTTGAATATTATACGGGCCTAATTAAATAATTTATTTTTATATAGTACAATATTATTTTTAAAAAAATATTTACAATATTAACAAATCAATTAATTCCTTTAGTTTTTTATTTACTGATTTTTTTTTATAATTTATTTTTTTAATTTATTAATTTTTTTTATAATTTACTTATTTGATCTATTATTAAATTTTAGAAAAACAATACAAATACAAAAAATAAAATAAATGTTTAATAATACAACATAAATTAAAGTACTTAAATACAATGATTGTTAAATTTATAATTTATAATTTTTTTAAATATAAATAACAGGATTAAATTACCGTTTATTTGGTATGTAATTTATTTGAATTAGTAAAATAGGTAATTAGGAATTATTAAAAATATGTTTTTTACTTTTTTTCTACAAAAAATTATCCAGTTTCACGCAATATATATATATATATATATATATATATATAAATATATATATCTTCTAAAAAAAAAATTGACCCTGCCAAATTTTAAAATCCAGCGCCGCCATTGTGTAGTTTGATTGTAATTGTAAGAGTTGCAGAATGCATCTCTTCTGAGAAATACATTGCACTTTCTTACGGTTACATATTTTCCTTATAAATAAATTTATTGACTGGTGCAAGTACAACATATTTATTGCTAGATATAACTATCACCGATTTGAAAACTGCCAACATAAGACAAAGACTAAAAAATTGAACTAAAACTAAATTTTGAATACTAAGCCATTTTTTTTTGAATATTTTTGCCTACTAAAAATGGATTACATAATGAAAAAGTCCGATTTTTATTTTTAATTTTTTTAAATAATTTTATAGGTAGTTGTGAAATAAAATAAATCAGGTTTTAAATGTATTTTTTTTAAAATACTTACAAAATAAATAAAATCTATAAATTTATATATATTATATAATGTAGCAGAAGAATGTATTAATGTACTCATTTTTACCACTTTGACTGCAAGGAAAAGTGGTTTAGCGTTTGGTAAAGTGTCTGTAACATTAAAAAAAAAAAAATTGTATAGAAATTCTTTATATAGTCTCTAGATGACGAATCCGAACTTAGTTTATGTGGGTGTATGGATGTGCGTAAGTCAAAATTTTGTGACCGCAAATCCTCCTAGATGGTTCAACCGATTTTAATGAAATTTTCAGAATAAATTTGTATAGTACCCAAGATAGTCATTTGCTTTTAGTTTTTTCTAATGATGCCAACTTGCCGAGAAAAAAATTACTAATATTTTTAAAAATTCATTGTGGCTACATCATTTATCCGATTTTGATCAAATTTTCAGAAAAGAGTTTCCTAATGCTCCCATTAATTATATAATTTTATTAATATCCAGTGTTGCCAATTTTTAAATTTTAAAAATTCATTATGACCACTATGTAACCGATTTTAATCAAATTTTCATAAAAAATTCTCTTAGTGCTTAAATAAATTATTCAATTTTAACAAAATACAGTGTAGCCAACTTACCGAAAAAAAAATCACAAATTTTTTTAAAAATTTATTGTGGCTACATTATTTATTCGATTTTAATTAAATTTTCAGAAAAGTTTCTCCTAGTGCCCACATAAATTATAATATTATTAAAATACAGTGTTGGCAACTTTCCGAGAAATGTCAAAGTGGTCTATATATGGGTTTACCAATATACTTTTAATCTTGTTTAGATAGTTACACGTCCTGCTTAAACCGGAAAATGTTATTACTGTTATAAAAAAATCAATATTATAGACTTAATTTTTATTAATTTGTTATAATTTTTGTAATAGGTATTACACAAGTATGTATTAGTAATACGGCATTTAACAGGTACAGATCACATATTAACTTATAATACTTAACACGTTGACTGCGATACATATCCCCGGGGTTCAGTATCAGTTATTCCATACATACGAATGATGTAGTTCGTGTAATTTTTGGAATTTTTAGATGTAATAAATAGCGTTATAATTGTTTTTAGCCAAATTTTCCTTATATGTTAATTTATCGGTACATATCCCCGGGGTACTGTTCCGCACTGGAGTAATAAATGATTACTCCTGTGCGGCACATAACCCCGGGGTACTGTACAGTAAATGATATTAAAATGCGTTATCGATTACAATAAGGCAAAGAAAGGCGTGGATATAAGTGACCAGATGTCGTCATATCACTCAGCATTGCGTAGGAGTGTAAAGTGATATAGGTAAGAACAAAAATACTCAATTTTGTGACAATGTAAGTCATGTTTTACATTTTCAGAAAAGTTATGTTTGAAATACTTTTCGGAACAACAGTGGTAAATAGTTGGGTTGTTTATAATATGATTTCCGATACGAAAATGGGTATCACAAAATTTAGACGAAAGTTAGCAGAATCTCTGGTTGTTTCAAATACGGAACCAGAAGCACAACAACCGAAGAAACGGGCACATACTTTAGTGAAACCAGAAGGACCAGGCAGAAACAAAAGAAGAACATGTAAAGGTTGTTACGAAAAATTTCGAAAAACTTTATCAAGCCGGGAGGCTGATAAAAAAGTAAGGAGAATAGCAAGTTATTGCGCGGATTGCGATGGTCAACCCGGCTATTGCTTGCCGTGTTTCAAAGAAAAACATACCTAAAATTATATAATGAAATATTGTAAAGAATATTATTTTATTTTGTTGTATGTAACATGATCATAATGAGAATTAATAATTTTTTTTTTGCAATATTAATTTTTACTTTTTTTCTAGTGTATCCTGTAATTTCGTTCATTAGATATTCGCTCAACATGTTCGAACCATCTTAACTGACTAACACCAACTTTTGCTACAACATTTTTTTCAATTTCACACTCATCATACACTAATCTACGTAGTAGAAGAATTATTCAATAACAAAAATCAAAACGAAAATGAGGAGACAGATTTTGAAACTATTTTCGAATATACTATCGAAAACGAAACAGATAATCAAAATTCAGAAAATATTTTTTTTTTAGATAGATAGCCTTTCAATATCGGAGAAATCTTAAATATTAATTTTAATAGTAAAATTCCATTTTTAAATGTAAAAAACTATATAATAATAATTTAATTAATAAAAATTTTGTAAAGAACAATTTAGAAATATTTAAAATTTATAATGAACCTGTTAGCTTTACTACTGCGTTAGGTAAAACATCTGGAAATAAATTCATTATTTTAGAAATAGAAAAACAACAAAAAAATTTAACGTTTTATTAAGACTACCAGCGTTACAATTATTAAAAATTAAATTAGACTTTAAAAATAACAATGTAAAAATTTGTAACAAACATTTCAAATTACAATATTTTAATTCTGAAAATAATATAAATATAACCGAAACTAACGAAATAAAACAACGAAGTAAAATGCGAACTAAATAAACGATTAAAGCGAAATATTTCCGCGCGAAACGCAAAGCCTACCTCACACTAGTGCAATTAAACACGATATTAAAACAACAGATGACATACCTGTTTAGTCCAAATCATATCGATATCCTCAATGTTATAAAAAAGAAATTGAAACTCAAACCGAAAAATTATTAAAATACAAAATTATTCGCGAGAGTCATTCATCCGAAAAGTAATGGGTGTGTCAAAAGATTTCACTCTACTTTAATAGAACATCTCAGAATAATTAACCAAAGAACAGAATTTAAAAATACTAATGCGCAAGAAAAAATAAAATTTGTCATAATAGGATACAATAATTCAATTAATTCAATTACTAAACTAACACCACTAGAAATCCTATTCGGAAAAGAAAAAACTAAAAATATTTCAGAACTAGCTTTAGAAGATAATTTAGTTGATCATAGAAACAAACTTGAAGTAATTCAAAATCAAATTAATCAAAAAAATACAAATCGATAAAAATAAAAGATTTTTTTTGCAAAATAAAATATGCCATAAACCTAGTAAACTACCCAGTAAAATATTAATTAAAGAAGGTAAACGTAGAATTAAAAAGATTAAAAACCACTATTTAAAATTCATAAAGTTAAAACATATAATCCAAATTTAGGCGTTGTAAAATTAAACATCAATAATAAAAGACACAAAATCGATAAGATTATTTGTTACAGATGGACAAACGGTCAGGAAGAGTTAGAAAAAAGAAATCAAAATCCCGGAATAAATATATTAGAATTAAGTAATGCTTACATATATACCTATAAACTCGCATTATAGTTATTATAAATATAATCTTAGTATAATAAACGTAGAATATAGTGAAATTACAACGCATAAAAATGAACTGCTTATTAATATTAAAAAATATAAATATGAACGAAAGTTACAAGCTTATATAAATATTTTAGAAATTAACTGTAATTGTTTAGATAACAAAATTAACATTATCTCTAGTAAAAGTAAACAAAATAAAAAAGGATTAATAGATGGATTAGGAAGTATAATTAAATCAATAACCGCAAATTTAGATTCTTCTGATGCTCAAAAATACAAAAAATTGTTCAATAAAATTATACAAAATCAACAAATATTGCACACATAAAGTTTAGAAACGATTAGAGTTAACAAAGAAATCATTAATAAGTTTAACTTACAATAATTGTAAGTTAAACTTATTAATTTAATTTTACTAATTATTAGAAAATACTAAACATAATGAGCTCGTTTTGAAATAAAAAATCAAGCAAACTAAAATTTTACTAAAAGAAACAATAAATTCACAAAATGTTTTACAAGTAAAAGATGTAATAAACCAACTAATATTATTAACAATAAATTTAATAGAAATAATTGCAGAAATCGAAACTAGCTTTATTTTTTGCAGTCTAAACAGAATACATTCATCTATAATTATTACTCTAGACGATTTAAAACAAACCGTTAATCAAGTCACTAACATAAATTTTTGGAATAATATAGCAGCACAGATTACCAGCCATTGTAAATTAGAAAATGAAATAATAGAATATTTACTAGAAATACCAATATATGAAAATAACAATAACAAACTCATTCAAATTATTCCTATACCTATGTACGATAACTGTAAAATGTGTGTGTTAGATATAAGTAAAAAATTAGTTATAAAAGATCATAATAATCTAATAATAATAGACAATTGTATTAAAATAAATAATAATTATTTTTGTAAGACTAGTTATATAGAAGCAAATCCATGTTTAAATAATATTGTTAACCTACAAACCAATACTAAATGTAAATATCAACAAATTTACGAAAGTTTTGTTATAATTAAAATAAAAGATTCAAATATTGTTATAATAGCAGCTAATGTTAATCAAAACCTAAATATTAAATCCAAAGATTATGAAAAACATAAACAAATTCATAGAATATATAAATTTAAAACAAACAAAAATTCGATAATAAATGATTATAAACTGGAAAATTATAAAAAGAGATAATATTGCAAAATTATAAATTTGTAATTAATAATACACAGTTAAGTAACAAAACTGTTGAATTAAAACATATAGATAAACAAAATATTGTTATAAAAAAAAATTCAAAAATTCAAAATATTGCAGTGAACCAAAATTATCACCCTATAATTAATTCATTTATTGTAATAACTATTGTTGTAATTACAATAATAATAATAATTGTCAAAAGAATTAAATGTAAAAAGGAAAATTCCACGAAGAACCAAATAGAAAAAACCATTTAACTTCAAGAAAGAAAAGTTAAAGCTCCGTTTTAACAAGGGAGGAGTTATGTATATCTGACACCAACATCTCCGCTTTATCTAAGCTGAGATAGCAGGAATATACTAGTGTTTTATTTCAACTTGTATAATTATGCTATGTATATTTCTCACATAATAGAATTCATTCTCATTTATGTTTTTATGCTGTTAAGTTGTATCTTATATAATTAATAAATAATTTTTAAAAATAAAATTTCTGATTGATATTTTATGGTACAACAAAATAACCATACTAAATAAATATATACTTTTATTATTACCTTTTATTTTTGTATAAAAAATTAAAATTAAATATAATTTGATTTACAAGTTTGATATAATTGGCATCTTTTTGTTCTTTTCTTCCTCGCTTTAAGTGCATCTGTAAGTCAAATTAGCTTTCTTAGTATTTATAGTTCCCTGGTTATTTAATACTTGGTTAGGTTAACTGGCGCTGATTTCAAATAATTAAAAAAAAATTTGCCTTCAGGATCTATTTTATATATTTTTATGGAAATCTAACACATTTTGTTTGTTCACCACTCGAATGATTTCAATTTAATTCGAGATATAACTCGAATGATATTCATAATCAAATAATCAATTATTTTTCATTCGAATTATCCTATTAATACCTGTTACTATATACCGAAAACGACCTCGGGCACGTCCACTCAGAGATATTGTTTATTTAGAAGCACTGTATTAATTTATAAAATAATGGTTTTTCTGTGGAATTTCATTTAATAAGTTAAATAAATTTATTTGTCACAAATAGAAAGATATAACAACCTGTTCACAATATTGCTAATACAAAATATTAAAAAAAATATTTTAGTAATAAGAGACTTGCGTTAAAAATATCAGCTGTTTTTGACATTTGTAGCTGGAATTTTAAAGGAAAATTCAATTTCTGTTTGTAAAGAAAACTAAACATAAAAATACAGTATTCAGACAATGTAAATACATCTAATTCAAATAATAAACGTTATATTTGGAATGCAAACAATGGCGGCTGAATCTGAAGAGCAACTGAGAAGGATGATTTTGATAGAAATAATGTTGTTGGTAAAGATATGAATCTTGTGTTGAATGTTATTGATAAGTGCAACAATATTAGTTTTTCAGAAGGGTGATTTCTGATGAGTGAATATAATTAATGGTGCACGTTTAGAGCAGGTAGGATAAGTAGATATGTATTTGGGGTAGTTTGTTATTCTAGAATGGTCGTTTTTATTGTGAAATTGTGAATTAATGTTGTTGGTAAAATTATGAATCTTGTGTTAAATGTTGATACGTGCAAAGTTTTAGTTTTTGAGAAGGGTGACTTGACAACTGAATGTAATGTATTTATTGATGGTGCACGTTTAGAGCAAGTAGATAAATTTGTGTATTTGGGTAGTTTGTTGTCTAGAGATGGCCGTTTGGAACGTGTAATTGAAAAGAGAGTAAATGCTGGTTGTAAGGTTTTGGGTGCTTTGGGAACTTTTGCTAGGAATGTAAATGTTTACAAAGAAGCCCGTTTGAGTATATACAATGCAGTTTTGGTGCCCAGGTTGATGTATGGTAGTGAATGTTGGGTTTGGCTGTAAAAGTATAAAACGGAAAATTATTGCTGTAGAAATGAGGTTTTTACGTGAGGTATGTGATGTAGTTAGGAGGAATCTGGTACAAAATAAATTAGTGTATAATGAGTGTAAAATTGAACAAAAATGTTGTAGCAAAAGTTGGTGTTACTCAGTTAAGATAGTTCGAATATCTGGAGCGAATGCGTTTAATAAACTTTTGGTTAAAAAAATTTATATGAATGATTTTTAAACTATACGTTTGCCTGGTCATCCGATGAGTAATTGGTTATTGGTATGGTATGATTAAAAGTGTTTTGCGTGAGCAAAAGTTTCCAAGTAGTAGGAATAAAAGAGCATGTATTAGAGAGGAATCATGAATGTAGATAAAGCTAAAATTGTTTGTTTAGATAGGAATGTTCGGAGAAAGCTGATTTCGGGGTAGTGGATATGGTTTGTGCCACACCCTTTTGGGTATTTGACCTGAGTGTGCGTATGTATGTAAACGAAAAAGCAGACTCCCCTTAGAGTAGAATGTAGTTCCGCTTTGGTATTGGGGTTGAACTGATGCCTTTCAAATAAAAGTATTGTATCATACATGACAATTACCAATTTTTTCTATTTACAAATTTAATGAGAGATACTAAACAACCTAGCGCCGTCAAACTGCAAACTTAAGCTTCATAAGGTTGGTACTTTCTAATATAGTCATTCTTTTCAAACAATGTCAAATTGTCGCCAATGAGATATTGTACTCATATTTTCAAAAATAAAAAAACCTTTTTAATTCAGATGATAGGTTTATATCAAAATCAACTCTTTTCGATATATTGCCCAATCAAAATTGACCACGCGCCCTTACTCCGGTTGGTCAGTGTTCTTTGACCACTAAGTACTTTGTGTATCTGTGTAACGTTAGATTACTTGATTATTACTGTAGTGTTAACTTTTGCCACTGATGATGAAAGCTTAGCTTTCGGAATATGTATATAGCTTTTTCTAAAATTATTATTTGTGGTTTAAGGGAAATTATTTTACTATTGTTTGCACTTGCATTTGCACTTTTGTTTTTTTCTTTTTTATGAATAACTTATAACTAATAATGTTTATGACGCGTTTCGGCGACTGCCATCTTCAGACTGAGGATTGTTGGGGTAGTTTAAAAGGGTTAAAGATTGCTTTTGATACACTGTTAAGTTGTCTGTTTATTATGTTTTTATGTTTTGTTTTTTCTTTATAAATTTCTATGTTTTCTGTGATGTTTAAAATGTTGCTCTTTCTGTGGTATTTGACTATTTCCATCTGGTCTATTGTTGATGGTGTGTGTCTATTGTTGATTAGGTGTTCAGCGTAGTTTTTTTTGTTTTTGTATAAATTTATATGTTTTTTATATCTGTCTTTGAATTTTCGTCCTGTTTGACCTATGTAATTTGCATTACATTTTTACCCCTCTTAAACTACTCCAACAACCCTCAGTCTGAAGATGGCAGTCGCCGAAACGCGTCACACATAAACATTATAAGTTATTTATAAAAAGAAAAAAAAACAAAAGTGCAAGTGCAACAATAGTGTTAAAATGAATAACAGGAACCATAAATACATTAATAATTATTTATTTTATAAATTATAAATTATTTTATTAACTTTTTGATACAGTATGATCATATTTTAATATCATATATTAATAAATAAAACAATTAAGGCATAAATCGGATGAACAGTCTAGGAGGAGATGCAATCATATAAAAAACAAACAAACAACGAAATAGCGACTGAGCAAGCGAACGATGCGCGCGCACTCACACAAACACACATACAAACTTAAAATTATACATATATACCAAAATTTTATTTCTGCTTTATTAATAGTTGCTGATGAAAAAAAAAAACTAACGAAATTGTAAATATTTTATTTTGACCATACTAGTTACTGAATTTTAATCAAATTACTCAGATAAAAATTTAATAAAATCAATTTTTCAACAATTTTATTTACATAGAAATTTATATTGTTTTACATTTCTCTAACAATGTTAATAAAATAATTAATAAAATACATATAGTTTAATCAATAATGTCCGCATCATTTCGAAAATATTTTTATTAATTATTCGAAAAAAAAAAATAATTAGGCCAATCTTTTGTGCTTGCAAATGGACTAAATTTTATTTGTAATATGTAATACTTTCGGTATATAAATTGAAAAAAAATATACGTGTTTTATATTATAACTTTCTTTTAAATATTAATTATTAGTACATAAAATAAATTTTATGTAATATCGATTTTGCAAAAATTTAGGTAATAATTTTTATCCAGCATAAATATTAATTTTTGGTAGTGTTGGATATTAATTTGTGTCATTATTAATTAATAATTAAATGACTAAAAACACTTATTTTCCAAATAAATTAAAAAATTCGATAAAAAATTTTTGAAAAAATTTTGTTTGGTATTTTTATCTCAAAATTTGTATAGTTTTAAAATGATATTTATAACTCTTTTTAAAGTAAATCATGTCGGATATGATATTAGTACCTACATTACCCGCTTGTATATTTTTAATTTTTAGACAAGCAACCAAAACTTCTTTATTAATAATTTTGAACAAGTTAATAATCATTTATTTTTCATTATGATTCTTTTGGACAACACTATACAAAGGTTATTTTTTTCATTTCTTTGTTACGGGGTTGGGGGCAAATTACTAAAATTACAGAGAGGCGTTATACATTTACATTTGTGTTCCAAATTCATATCTGATCCAAATGGACACTGAAAATCTCGAATAAATTCCTTTGACACTCTAAGCGATTCTATAATATCCGTTTTAAAATGTAGAATATAAGATGCTGCTATTGTTGATAAATTCATCTTGCGACACCAAAATTGGACATAACTTATCCAGAACAATTGCCTTGATGAATAAGGTAGGCCATATAATTGTGAATCTCCTTCTTTATGTTGATTAGCCCATTTGTTATAAGCTGTATATGCTATTTGTAAAGCTAAATTATCAAGTATATTTGGGCCTGCATCATAAGCAAACTGCAATGCAAATTACATTTTAATATGGTGTTTATGGTTTTTTCTTTATTTTCTAAGGGGGGGGGGGAGGTGGTGAGGGGAGGGCGATAGTTTTTAATTTAATTTGTTTTAAATTCTAGTAATTTACTACTTAATCAGCATTGTCCACTACAAAAGTTGTTTGAAGTTATCACCATGTTGTAGTAGATTACTAGAAATAAAAATAAACAAACGACTCTTATCTCTTAGTTTTTTGTTTCAAAATATATTTATTAAACTTATACAATGTACATTTCAGATTGTTTTTCTATCATTAGGTGACGAAATATAATACAAATTTTTTTTTATATTTTTAACTATATATACAAATACTTATTTCTAAAACATACCTACGACAAGGACCTAAAAAGGTTTTAGCATTGGGAATGAAAATAACTCCATTTGTTCATTTTCATTTTCATCCTCACTGCTATAACCTTTTTAGGTTCTTGTCGTAGGTATGTTTTAGAAATAAGTATTTGTATATTTAATTAGAAATATAAAAAAAAAATTGTATCATATTTTGTCACCTGATGATGGCCTAACAAGCCGAAATGTACATTGTATAAGTTTAATAAATATATTTTGAAACAAAAAACCAAGAGTCGTGTGTTTATTTTTATTTTTAATAATGTTTCAATAAATGCCTACAGCCGTATCCATCCAAATTATTAGATTACTAGAGTTTATAACTAATTATTCGTTTAATATAAATACTGAAAGAATTATTATTTCGCGTATAAAACGACTTTTGAAGTATACTATAGACCCCTCATAAAAGAATACGAAAAATACTGTAATCGGACTTGTCGTGACTGGGTAACAATAATTAAAGATATAAATTTTCGTGGGTTAAAATCAGTCTGTTAAGGCTTTTGATAAATAAAACTCAATTGAAATATTCTCTAAGCTTTGGATATATATATATATATATATATATATATATATATATATATATATATATATCATCAGGGAGCTACAATAGTATATATGTAATTAAAAAAATTATATAGTTACAAAAGTAATAAAATTAGTATTTGATCAAGACATAGGGTTTAAAATATTTTACACAATGTCAACATGTCAAACATTTTTTAACTTGTTGCTTATTTTGTCACCTAGTAACTCGTTTCTCTGTTTTGTTTATTTTCAATAATATCATATGTGTAATTTTTCCTGATGATAATGTCTGTGGAGTACGTCGGAACGTCGATTATTAATAAAAATTAAAACAAATCTATATCCTAAATCCATTTTATTTTTTTGTTACGTTTAAATTATTTTTTGATAATTGTAAAATGTAATTTTGTTTTAGATCTATGTATTTGTTTATATATATATATTTCAATTTTCAAAAATAAAACTTCCTATTTGTTTTTGTTAACTACAAAATATACTTTAGAAAATAACAATAAATACTTTAATTTGAAACCTTATTTAACATAAACTTTAATTTAATATCAATTCTTTTGAGGAATTTTACTTATACACATTTGTTTGTCGTTGTGAGGTGCATTAATTTTTATATATTCATACATAACCATGCTATGTACATAAGGGCGTGGCACAAACTTTGTGAATAACAAGTAACAAAGTTTAACTTTGTAAAACTTAAAACTTAAACTTAAAACTAGAAAAAGTTAATTTAACTTTTTAAACTTTGCTTGTTTAACTTCAAGTTTTTGTTACTATCCGAAAAAGTAATTTTGCTTTTTAGGAATTTTATTTCGAATGCTTAGTAACCACATTAGTAAACTTTTCTAGTAAATAGGGGAAATAGTATAACATTTTTACGACAATCTAGCCATTGTATTTGACTTCGCTATATACAGGATGATTTATAGTGGGTGTACGAAACTTTAACAGTTTATTAAGGATGCCATTTCGAATGAACAATATCATATAAACATAGGTCCCCTTAAAAAAATTGCTTTAGGTTAAAGTTCTGTATTAATATTTATTAGAATAAATGTTATAGATGACATTACAGTAAATAACATAACATAACATATCATATCATTTATTTTGATAAAGGCGGACTCTGAGATTCATCGAAACTTCGACTTTAAATAAATATTATTACAGAACATTAATCTAAAGCAGTTTTATTTTAATATAATGAGTTTTCAAAGATCTTTCCTTTTCTATCTAGTTGCGCAACTATAAAGAATTAAATTTTGTATTAGTGGCATAGTAAATTTACGAGTTTAATAACAATTTACCGTAGAAAAACTAAATAAAACATTAGATAGCTATGCACAAACAGTTCATAGCAAACGTATTTTGAACTTATTTATTTAATTGTTATAAGACAATGGAACCTTTTACTGTAGCCGAATATGCAAAAATAGTTTATGTCGTAGTACATCAAGAGAATACCGACGTACATAAATATCCACATAGACGAACAATTGTTTGATATTGAAATTTTAAATAATCGTATGAATGCTGAAGGATATATATATATATATATATATATATATATATATATATATATATATATATATATATATATATATATATATATAGCGTGTTGACTTGGACCGTCGTACATAAGGATTTGGCATGTAAAATCAGACATGTGCGATTTCCTGCTTCCCAAATTATTTTAGAGCAAAAACCTTATGATAAAGGTTTTAGGGCATACTTTTCTGCATGTAAATCAATTACTATAATTTTTTTGAAACCTTTCTAACGTCAAAAATTAGGTCTAAAGTTGTTAAGAAATTGACTGGAAAAAAGCAGTAGCCGTGAAATTGGAACAAAAAAATCAAACAAATGCTAATGCACGGCCGACTAATGCTATTTTCAATCAATTTCTTGACAAATTTATGGTTAATTCCTGACGTTGGGATGGTTTAAAAAAAAAATTTGTTGATTTACATGTAAAAAAATGTTTCCTAAAACATTTATCCCAAAGTTTTTTTTGTAAAATAATTTGGGAAGCAGGGAATCGCACATGTCTGATTTTACATGCTAAATCCCTATGTACGACGGTCCAAGTTAACACACGGTATATATATATATATATATATATATATATATATATATATATATATATTAATAAACCTTGAACAAATAAATGTTCATATTGTCATTGTGAAATTTAATATAATATACTCAAAAATATTGAGATTTTATATTTTTCCCAAAATTTTACAAGATACTCAGTCATTGAATCGGCTTGTTAGGCTATGCATCAATGACTGGCCAGTTTAACCGTAGACACGTGTTTTGAGCTATAGGGTCTCATCAGTATCTCATAATTGCTTATTGCATTATTGAATAAATGGCGTTGGTGGTATTCATTACCTCTCTTGCTATCGTTTCAAAGTACTTGGTATAAAAGCCAGCCAGAACTAACATCTGCATCAGTTTCTTCCCGACACTGATCAAAGCACCGTACTGATCAGACCCTATAGGTCAAAATATGTGTCTACGGTTAATGATGTCAATGATGCATAGCTTAACAAGCCGATTCAATGACTGAGTATCTCGTGAGATTTTGGAAAAATATAAATTTTCAATATTTTTGAGTATATTTTATATATATATATATATATATATATATATATATATATATATATATATATATATATTCTAATAGTTCCTAAAAAAAGAATGGATCTTATACAAAAAGATTTCCAACGGGTCGGGTTCTTGGCTAGATTTTTGATTTCGTTCAAAATTTTTCCACTTTTATGACTTTCTTTTAAAACCGTTCTTTTCAAAGTTATTGGAGGTCGTCCTTCCTTCCGCCTAATTTGACGATTCCAATCTAATACAACTTTTGAAATTTATTGGCTCTCTTAATTTAACGCGTGCCTTATCCATCTCCATTTTTTTTTTCTTATTTGCTTAGTGATTTCTTAATAATAGGATGTTCATAAAAAGTTGAAAAATATTATACTTCATATTCGACAAGGCATGTGGTTCCAACATGATAGTGTATCACTTTATTGTTAAAAACAAGTGACCGCATGGCTAAATTTTAACTATACAGATAAATGGAAGGTGGACGTGGAAGTCCTGCCGCATATCCAGCAAGATTTAAATCTTTTAGATTGTTATTTTTGGAGACATTTAAAGCAGTTCGTATACAATGTGGAAATAAGTGCTCGTGAACAATTAATAGAAAGAATTTGAACATTTGTTGTAAAATATAAAATATAATTTTACATGCCTCTTGACTATTTTATTTTGTTTTTCTACGGTAACTTATTATTAAACACGTAAATTTACTATGCCACTAATAAAACTTGAATTTTTTGAAGTTGCGCAACTAGATAGAATAGAAATAATATTTTTTTCACTCAAAATGGCCTCTCTAAGCAAACAGTTGAAGTTAGTACATTTGCAATATATAAAACTTCTTGTTACATGCTTTTTATTTTTATTGTATACACATCATTTTAAATATTACTCACTTCTGTATTTGTAGTATTCGAGTAGGGAAAAGAATGAGTTTGCTCTTTCAAACATTGATATTGTCGATTATAAGATTGGTTATTAAGTCGCTGTTCATAATCTGCATATTTTGCTATAACGTATCCAATTTTATATCCTACGACAGCATAGTTCATACTGGTTGGCTTTCCTTTTGTAAATATTATATTTCGAAATAGAAATGGTGATACCACTACAATAAAATGTAATATTCTCCATAAATTTAAAGTTCTCCATTAATGTACGAGGGTAGTCCCAGTAGTACCCAAACTAACAATAAAATTGTGAAAATCATTTTTATTTCTCTCTCTCTCTTTATATATATATATATATATATATATATATATATATAATAGTCTTCTTTGGCGCCAATTCTTTCCTTTCAGTCCATTGTTTTGACTGTTTTTTCGTCTCAGGTCTTTGATTATGAAATTTTCACTCAATATGCGCAATGTACAGCACTTTTTAAAATAGCTCGTACCATGTCTGCTGTAGCTCGCGCACTTTCAATTGGCGGTCATCAAATACCATTTTGTGTGAATTTTCTTTATCATTTTTGGCTTGTGGTTACCTCATTTGGTCGGCCACTGCAATGTTTGTTTTGGCAATTTGTACGGCCTACTCGTTTAAACTCTGCCTCATTCAATATTTTACTGTTGTAAATAAAGGAGCAGACTCCCATTCAGAGTAGAATCTAGCTCCGCTTTGATATTGGTGTTGGAAACTTTTCAAATGAAAGTATTAACGATGACCAATTTGTTTACAAATTCACTTTTAGAGCGTACATTATTGATGATTGCCAAATAAATACTATATAACGTAGCATCGTCAAACTTCAAACTTAAGTTTTATAAGGTTGGTACTTTCTAATATAGTAATTTTTTTAAACAACAACCGCCATCTATACGTCAGACCGGGTACTTCTAGGACTACTCTCGTATATATGTTTGTGTTACCTAACTGCAGAGCCTTCCCTGATTCATCAAGAGTCTCATATGCCACTTGAGTAAAATAATCGCTATATTTATTAATCGTATAAATTAACAATTTAGAATTCTTTAATTTGTGTTTCAAATTTATTTCTGATTCAAAGTAAGCGTTTTCGCTTATTTCAATCTAAAAATTACAAATTTAGGTAGAGTAGTATTAAATAGAGAAGAACCTAAGACTCATCAAAAACTGCGCGTCAGCACCCCTCGAAACACCCCTCGTCTCAAACAATATATTCATCTAAACGTATTTTGGTTTCTGCGCATATGACGTCATAGGTTCGTCACTATTTGATACTACTCTACCTACATTAGTTCACTTATTCAGATTTTTTAACGAAAATTGTTTTACAATTTTTATTAAATGTACTAAATATTATAGTAAAAAAAGAATCAATTTCATTAAACTGAAACTTTTTTTAGATATAGATATATTGATTTTCCTTAAACCAAAATTTACATTATAGCTCAATTTATAATATGTATAATATTTAATAAAAATTGTACCTAATATAGTCAGTGCTGGCAAAGAGAAATTATACCAGGAAAAAATTAATTTAGTGCTTCTTTCCCCCTGCCATGAACAATGATAAACTAAAAGATGCAGAATCGCAAATTTTAAAGAAATTTTATAAAAAAGAAAAACCATTATTTTTCTGTAATAACTAATGATGGGCATAATTAAATGATTTTAAGAATTGAATGATCGGATTTCCAATATAAAAATAATGTACGTACAATTTGATAATACCAGACAAACCACCGCTTACTTAAACTAGTATTTTTTTATATATAAATTATAATTTAGCTGAAATGTAAAAATGTATATAGGTACCAACAGTTGTTGAATATTTTAGGAAATAACTTTTAGTAAATAAAAATGATTGATTTAAATATCAATATTTAATCGGGCAGGGTCTAGTTGGGTGCTGAAATAGTAAATGTTCAAAAGAACAGGGTCGAGTTGGGTGCCAAAGTCGTTAAACTTACCCGATGGTATATTAAGCAAAAATATATTATAACTAGATAAAATTTCTATATCTAAGTGTATTTGTACTGGTTACTATATTAAAATAAAACTGCTTTAGGTTAAAGTTTTATATTAATATTTATTTAAAATGGAAGTTTCGACGAAAAAAATGCAAGTGGTTGTTAAAATAATTTTCCTCACAACAAAGAATTAAGTAAACAACGTTCTAATAGCAAAAATAAAAACCAACCTTTTAACCTAAAATATCTAGTAATAACCGCAACCAAAATCATCTCTAAACAAATGAAAACTTAACCTTTTATCTCGACCTATATATTATAATAAAATTATTTTATTAAATATCTGAAGCCCAGCCCTTACACAACAGTATATAAGAAAACTACTTGTAAGACATGGCACCCAACTCAACCCACCACCCACTTAACCCAACTAGGACGCTCCGAAAGCTACCTGAAAAATCGGCCCTTAACTCGTATCGTCCCATTTAACACTACAGTACTCGCGTGGGATACACACGAACATTAAAAATGGTGTTTTGCAGTAATATATTTTTTCTTCGCCGACGAGCTTTTTGATAAGCTTACTAGACAGTGTGACTGTAGCTCTAGCAGTATGCGGCGGCATTTATTTGCATTCGTTTTTTTTTTTTTAACGACCATTTCTATCCTCGCGACCGCTGAATTTTTGTAAGTCTTATTTTATTTTTTTATTACTTTTTTTATATTATTGCGCTTATAGTTCTCTAAAAATGGCTAGTAGCCGTAATCCAGCTAAATAGCTTGAGTGGTACAACCAATTAGAAGAGGAAGACATGCTTGGTGAAGCAGATCCTAATGAAGACGAGGGCGACAGTTGTACTGAAAGTAACCACAATATGGATTCTGAAGAAGATGCTGATGTTGAAGATATTGTAGAAACTATTGAATGGTTTGATGATGATAATATTGCATGTTACATAGGCAAAGATCGTACTACACAGTAGAAAAAAAATCTTGTTTTTTTTTAGTTAATTTAACGTGTTTTTCACGTAACTATTTGTCGCGCGAGTACTGGAGTGTTAATCATATACGAAATATTGTGAGGCGTCATATTATTAACTAACAGAGCTTTAAAACGTTATATTTTTCGTTTCGAGTCAATTAAAAAAATATTTATCGGTTTTCGTTCCGAAAAAAAATAACGTTTTTTTTTTCGGTTTTTGATTCTATTCCGGTTTGAAACCTTGTTTACCAACTCGAAATTGATGGATCCAGAATATTTATATAAAAAAATTGACGTTTTATACAAACAGATAAATGTGCCCCACAAATAAAAAAACATAATTAATATATATTTATACTTAAAATATACTTTTCCTGTTACATGCGGCAATTTGTAAAAATATTAGCTTATTTGCAATATTCGTTTTATAAATTTACTTCCTGTGATACCATATTTGATTTTTGTTTAGTTAAAACAATCAATGCATAATAAAATTTAATTATTTCATTAAGTAATTAATAACAACTTAAGTTTAACTTTCTATTTATTTAGATTATATTTGGCTAGCGTTTCAACACTATATACTAGTGCCTAAGTCAAAGAAAAAACCGACATATATTTATAGACTAGGTATACAGGGGAGACGGCTACTAAGCGTTGAAAAATTGTCGAAAGATGTATAGTATATAAGGTTCAAAATAGCCATAATATTTAACGTCAAATTCATGTGTTTTTGGGTGCATCGAGCATCTACTAGCGTATCCGAAAAGTTCACGGCTACAATTCACCGCACACACAATTCACCGCACACACAATTCACCGCGTACACAAATCATCGCGAAAAGTTTATCGTTATTATATTATATTAGATTTAGGTGAGTTTAGGTTAGGTTAGGTAAGTTAGTTTAGTTTTATTTAATTTAATATACCTAGGTACCTTTCAAAAATTAATAATATTTCTAATTAAATAATTTCATTTTTATGCTCTACTTATATTTGCAAGAAATTGTTTCTTTTAATTGCAATTAATTATTATATCATATTAATGAACTTTTATTTAATTTAATAAATATCTTAAAAAAATTATTTTGTTACAGTACAGAATTTTTACTTTTAAAAAATGACGAATAATCTTCCTCGCGGCGAATTGTGTGTGCGGTGAATTGTTCGTGCGGTGAATTGTGTGTGCAGTGAATTGTGGGCAGTAAACTCTCCGCGGTGAATTGTGGGCGGTGAATATTCCTAGAAACATCTACTAGGCATTGGTCAGACAAGTATTGCTTATGTTTTTAATTGATAAAAATTTATAATTAATGATGTGGTCGTGTTTTTTTAAATATAGATTTTAAGTTATTTCAAATAGTTAACACATCTACAGAGAGAGAGATAGAGATTATGTGTTTTTATGTGTAATATTAATTAAATACTCTATGAATTCGTTGGAACTTTTTTTTCTAAATACTTAACACAGATGCTTGTAGGAAATGCTTGCAACCGGCTATTAATAGAAAACTAAACAAAGCATCAGTAAAATAATTTTTATTAAAATAAAACTGTTTCACCGTGATTATCCTATTCTTTACAAATTTCTAAAATTATTAATTTATAAATTTATAAAGAAATGATAATATCAATCATTGTGAAAACACTGGATTAAATAAAATTTGGTTTTTATTATTTAAAATTTTATAAATTGTGTGATCCAGTTACTTGTTTGTTATCTAGTAACTTGTTTCTATGTTCTGTTACTTACTCTAATGTCATTTTGTATCATTTATCTTGATTAAGACGGACGTCGATTTTAAATAAACATTAATACAAGACTTTAACCTAAAACAGTTTTATTTTAATATAATGAATTCTGAAAGATTTTTTTACTATGTTAAAATAATGTTTATGTTAATATTTTTGCAATATTAAGCATTTTATTCAGTTTATAAATATCAAGCAACTTATTTCATTTATATACATATTTTATATACAATATTATTAAGTAAAAACACTTTCTTATTTGTTTTTCTGTAATATGTTCATACATTTTTACAATTTACATTAAATAAACAATAAACGTTTGACTAACTATAAAAGAACATTACTTATCTGGTCAATGCCCCAAAATCGGCTGTTTTGGGCAAGCGATTTTGAACCTTAATTACTATAGATCTTTCGCCAATTTCTTTCAATGCCTTAGTATAGGCATAATCCCCTCTATACCTAGTCTATGCATATAATAAACAAAAAACAACTCTAAGGTAAATAAAACAAAAAAATTTACAAAATAATAAGGCAATAGCACTAACCATAGTTTATTTATTTAGTCAAATATAATTTTTAGTCTTTTAAATAGATCGTTAAATTGAAAGTTGAATAGGGGTAGCCCAGTTCTCTGGACCAAACAAATCGATTTCTCGGACAATTTTCAACCTTTTTGAACAATATGAACGGAATATGTTTATTTAAAAAAAAAATACATTTTCAGAGGAAAATTTTCGGTAATTTTTTTTTTTTTAAACGCCATAATTTTATTAATTTTAAAGAAATAAAATCTGGATCGATAGTTAATAGCCACACTCTTAATCTTGAAGGTAGTTCAGTAGAAACTTTTTTCTTTTTTCATTCTACAGGCGGCAATCGCCGAAGAAATTAGGTCACCCTGTTTTTTTGGAGGACCTTCGAGCGACGCCAGTTTGCGGGCATGCAAAGCAACAACAACAAAAAAACATTTGCGATGTTATTTTGTTGTTCGAATAACGTATAATAAAGTGCTTTTTAAACCCGATTTTAAAATATTGATTTCCCTTTGAGCTGTACGCGTTTGAAAATAACAGTTTCTTACCTCTGGAGAACTGAGCTACCCCCATAATAATACCAGATATATTTTCTAATTCCTTATTTTTGCATCAATTATATTATGATAAGTATTACTTACATCTTTATATAAATTGTCCACATACGATACATTCAATAATTTTTTTGGTATGTCGACAGATATTGTGTTACTTAGTATCTGCGTATCCTCAATAATCGAATTGAAAACGAAGGGTTGTAATATTTCTCGAATTGATGCTTGGATATTGTTTTTCATTTCGTTCATTTCCTTTAAACTTTCTTCATCAAAATATTTCTTTTTATATGTTGATATTATTGCTGGAGTGAAATACTTTTTAATTTTGTCAATACAAATTTCCCATCTATATGGACCTTCACGTATTCCTGCATTTATACTCCGATACAACGATTTTGCTTTGAGTAAATCATTAGGTAACATTTGTAATGTTTCTTCTAATAATTGCCATGATATATAATTAGCAACCGTACGTTTTGATGTTTGCTCAAGTAATCTATCAATGTTTTTCATTTCAGTTGGCTCCTACAATCAACATAAATAATATATATATATATATATATATATATATATATATATATATATATATATTAGGGTGTTCTTAAAATATATATATATATATATATATATATATATATATATATATACATAAATACATACATACTTACATACACAATCACGTTATGTACCCAACAGGGTGTGGCACAAACTCTTTTCATCATCCCGAAATCAGTCGCCTCAAAACATTCCTATCCAAACAAGCAAACTTTCGCTTAATCCACATTCATAATTCCTCTCATACATGCTCTTTCATTCTTACCACTTGGAAACATTCGCTAACGCAAATCACTTTCAATCATACCACGGACGTCTACGCAAACGTATACCATCAAAATCATTCAAATAAATTTTTTTAACCAAACGTTCATTAGACATTCGCTCAACATGTCCGAACCATCTTAACTGACTAACACCAACTTTTGCGACAACATTTTTTTCAATTTCACACTCATCATACACTAATCTACTTCAAACCCGATCTCTCTTATTTACACCACATACCCCACATAAAAATTTCATTTCCACAGCAGTCATTTTCCGTTTATGGTTTTGCAACCAAACCCAACATTCAATACCATACATTAACGTAGGCACCAAAACTGCATTTTATATACACAAACGGGCGTTATTGAAAACATTTACATTCCTAGCAAAAGTTCCCAAAGCACCCAAAACCTTACAACCAGCATTTATTTTCCTTTCAATTTCACGATCAAAAAAGCCATCTCTAGACAACAAACTACCTAAATACAGAAATTCATCTACCTGCTCTAAACGTGCACAATCAATATGTACATTACATTCAGTCGACAAGTCACCTTTCTCAATATCAATATCAATATCAATTTTATAAATAACAAATAACCTGTTGATAGACCACTTTAACATTGTTACATAAATACTTAAAATTAATATATATATATATATATATATATATATATATATATATATATATATATATATATATATATAATATTATATTTGCCTTTCGTTACTGATAAAACAGGCAGAATTTTATCAAGAAGGAATATTAAATTTCCTATTTTCCACACATGAAACTGCAACGCATGTTAAAGAGCGCGAAAGATATTATATCTCCTCAATCTTTGGGTCACTGAAATATGGTAATAACTGGAACGCGCACTGGCCACTCAAATGCAAGCCGAGAGAGATAGCAATATACGGGGATTCGCGTCTTTGTCGTATAGTCCGTTCAAAGAGTTTCTATTGGCGTAGCATTGCTACAAAATGATAACTTAGATAGCTATGAAAAAAAAAAAAGAATTTCACTAATATATTGAAAAAATGTCAAATTAATATATCAAAAATGATAAAAATACCTTTTATAGATGAATTCCCCAATAAAATCTCTTTACGTATCGTTTAGCCGATGCATTTAGCTACAATTTAATATGCAACAACATAAGATTGTCGCATTTTTACCGCAAGAAATCGCAATTCAATTTCAAATGCGCAGAAGTGTAAGACAGTGATACAGATCTCCGTATCTCCTATCTCTCTCGGCTTGCATTGGCGCTTCTAGAACACATAGGCAGTGCACATTCCAGTTATTATTATATTTCAGTGCTTTGGGTATATATATATATATAAATATACAGAACACCATTTGATTGCGGTAAGGTTTATGTTGGACAGACAAATAGAATTCTTTCTAGATTGACACAACATATAAGGTCAATTCGTCTAAATCATCCAGATATAAGTCTGCTATTACTGAACACGCTTTAGAGCATTCCACAACGTTCTACCCTTTTCTAGAACAAGTAGGATATTTACACCTAGCGCGTGTGTGTTGATTAGTCGCGTCATTTGTACATACACACAACCACACATATATCGTACTCATTATTTGTTACAATATTTTTACTACTACTTTTTTACTTGTAAAGTATAACGGTAATAAGTAATAGTGGTATGTTTAATGTATTGTCTGGCAAAAGTTTATAAAATCTTAACAATCATTTTGAAAAATTCTGCACCATTATATACGTACTTACCAAAACTGCAACTTCTGTATCATTATCAACATTTATAGCTGATTCTTCAATTTTTAGTAAATCCAACCAGCGAATATTTGGGTATTTTTCTTGCATTTCATAAACAGATAAGAATTCATGTTCTTCTATTTTTTGGCCAAACTACAAAAAAAAAAGATTTGCAGAAAATTATACTGGTGAGGGTATTTAGCTTAAGTAATATGTCTTTCGCGTTTAATGTCTGCGAACGTATGTAATATATATATATATATATATATATATATATATATATATATATATATATATATATATATATATGTATGTGTGTGTGTAAATGTGTGTGTGCGCGTGTGTGTGTGCTTGTGTGTGCGGGCGCCTAAATATGTAAACAGATGATGTAAAGACATATTGTTCCAGAGCTCGCGTGCTTGTCTGCATGCCGGTATGTAAGGATGCGTCATTATTAGCACTGTCAGTCGCAGTTCAGTAGACACACAGAAAGTTGCTGCTGTGTCTAAATGCGGGCGGAGCGTAGGTTGGTTATCTTTTCGTGGATTGTGGTTCAGTAGAAATAAATATAATGTGATAAATAAATAGTATGAGTAATAGTGTTTAGTTTGTAAGTTGTAAATATTGTTATTGTAATTGTAAATAGCTATATTGTGAAAATACTATGGGCTTGCTCGGCCAGTGATTGTTTTTAGTATTTAAGGCATATAAATAAATGTTAAGTAAGTTACAGTCGTACGTACTGGTGAGTCTAATATTGCCCAGCCCCCAGGATCGAACAACAAAGTCACGTTACAATATAATCTATTCTATTCTACTTTATAAGAAATTGTTCAAAAATGGCAGCAAATTGCAGATTAATTTTCTTTATTACATATATATATATATATATATATATATATATATATATATATATATATATATATATTTTTTAAAAACTTTTTTGTTATGTGGGTGAAGCAGCCAAAACAGTAAGATGTTTAAGGGTAAATCAAACACTCATTTTTAAATTTTGACGAGCTTTCGACCAACGTTCGAGTCTTTTTCAAGTCGCTACAAAAGACAGTGAAGAAAGCATTTTATTAGAAAAATGTCAAATAAATATACATAATACAATTCTTATAATTACAATAAACAAGAAATCATTGCCAAAAATAACACATTATCTAAAAATTAATTTAATCAAATGTACTTACTTAATTTTCTGAGTGTTTTTGTCAAAATATATAAAATTAATTGTAAAATACATGTATCAATAAATAAAATAAATATATAAAATCTTTTTTACAGAAAAATATTGTCACTATATATACCAAAAAATAATTATTGCTGCGTAATTTCTTCAAAAAACCGTTATAGAAAAACATATGCGTTGTAACATGAATATAGAACAAACAGTGTATTGTCTCGTTCCAAAAATTTTAAATTTAAAAAAATTTTAATTATAGAATAATCAAAATAAGAGAAAAAAACACAAACAAATAAAAACTAATCCAGACAATTTTTTGTGAAAAACAATGAAGAAAAAAAATTTTTTATGTAAACTATGCAATCTATTGACCAAATTGATAACTACGTGACAACTGTTTTATTTTAACCTAACTTAATGTAAAAAACAACAAACTAAATATATTGAGTAATCATGATAAAAATCGATAATTTAACCAGTATCAATACTGGCAATTGCTGCTGAAGGCTTAACAAATGAATGTATTAAAAAATCATAAGTGCCACTTAGACATCGTATATCTGAACGTTTGTTTATACTTTTCTCATGTGATTTTATGTGAATCATTTCAAGTATACTACGCTTAAATAGGTTTTTTTCCGTAGCTAATACCTTTGAATTTTTGTAGTTCATGGAATGATTTTTCGATTGGCAATGAATTGATAAAGCTGTGGCACCCTTCTTCACTCTGCAGTCGGATTTATGTTGGATAATGCGATCTTTAAGCAACCTCTGAGTGTTACCGATATAGATTTCATCACAATCATTGCATGGAATTGAATAAACTGAGAAAGGTATCTTCATTGTGTCAGGTTTAGTTTTGAAACCAGTGAAAAGTGATTTGCTGGTACAAGAATTTTTCTTTACAATTTTTTTGTTATTCATTGGAAAAGTATTGATAATTATATTAGTAACACCAGGTATGTTATCAATAGAACTAATATGTTGTTTTTCTTCCAGTGTTTGCGTATGCAGTTCCGCATTAGTTGTAACGACATTAATTGGAGTAGAAAAAAGGAGTTTGTTGAGCCAACTCTTGTCATAACCATTATTTAGCATTAACAGTTTAAGACGTGTAAGATTTTTTACCACATACGATGGATCAGACAGCTTTTTAACACGAGTTTTCATCCCAAGTATAACATTAGTTTTTGTATGGTTTGCATGAGCTGAAAGATTATTTATATATCGTCCAGATGCCATAGGTTTAATATACCAGTCAGTTATAATTTTGCCTTCTTCTGTTCTATGTAGTAGGACGTCCAAAAAAGCAATGGAGGAATCTAACTCTTTTTCGATCGTAAATTTTATGTGGGTATCTGCAGCGTTCAGAATATTTAAACAGTGATCGATATCGTCTTCGGGAACTGCGCATATAATATCATCCACGTACTTCTTGATAAATGCTGGTGGAGTTTTAAACTTTGGAATGCAACAATCTAGTAAATAGTCCATAATCCACTGAGCAAAGATGGGACTAGCTGATCCGCCCATCGGAGCACCTAAAATTTGTTTGTAGTATTTATTATTATACGTAAACGTTGTTGACTCGAAAATAAAGTTTATCAGTTCATTAAAAAAATCTTTTGGTATTTTTGTGTGGTTTTCTAAAATGTACCATTTTTCAGAGATGACATGGATCAGAAGTTCTTTCGTGATATTGGAAAACAAGCTAGTCACATCAAAACTTACCAACCGATAACCTTCCGGTAGTGTGACATTGTTAACAAACGAAACAAAATCATATGAACTTTTGACGTAGTAATCATTACTATTATCATATGCTGATTCCAAAGTAACTTTAATCAGTGTTGTGATACTACTGTTCGGAGTGTTCACACAACTTATAATCGGTCGTAATTTTAAATTATCGATGTCACCATCCATTTTATGAATTTTAGGCAGTCCATAATATGTGGCTGTTGTTGCATTATAAATCATCAATTTTTTAGCTTGAACATCAGTTAAGCAATGCATTTCTTGCAGTAGCTTTACGTATTTGTTTGATTTTGACTGTATTGCGCCAGTAGGATCATTTGGTAATAGTTTGTAGCTTGATTCATCTAACAAGATATTATTAGATAACTCAATATATTTATTCGCGTTCATCACCACCGTTACATTTCCTTTATCCGAATTAGTAACAATTATTTCTTTGTGTTCTGTTAAAAATTTTTTGGTTTTATGATGCAAAGCATGGATGTATGATAGATTGTTATGGTCTTTTTGTAAGTAATTTGTAATTAAGTTAGTATATTTAGCTCTAAAAACATTCTGAGTGTCTTCATTCAATCCAGTTAGAATATGTTCCACGTCTGCAATTAGATGTGGTACGTTTATAGATTTTGGGTTAGGTAACCTACAGAAGTTTGCTCCCAGAGATAAAAATTTTTTAATATCTTCAGGAATCACTGTATCACTAATGTTTTTAATCCAACTCTCTTGTACTACTAATTGTTGTTCCTCTGTATGTCTTAATGCATTTAATTTTTTTATATTTGTGTTCTTGATCTTGTTGAACCGTTTTTTTGATTCCACGGACTGACGTGTAATGTATTCATTCCAAATCATAGTGGGTAAAATTTCTTGTATTGTCTTTTCAAGTTTACTTAAATCCATCTTAATTTGTCGTAAATTCCAGTTTGTTAATTCTATTTCTAGTTTAAGCAATCGTGAAATAGTTTTTTGTTTGCATTTATGAATCAAATTACTCTGTTTTCCGTTGGTGAATTCCTGTATGATGAACATCTGGTTTATATTGTTAGTAATATGTTTTGGTGTTATACCATCCGCTTTACATTTAATTAAAAATATGTTTCTATTAATCAATGAAGCTAGCTTTTTGTTACAATTAGTCCAGTTTTTTAATAAAATTACTACTTCTAAACCATATTGCGACCGAATATCCTGGTAAAATCCCATACCTTATTTAGTATAATAAAGTTTACGGCTGGAAAATTTTATTTTTTAAAAACTTTTTTGTTATGTGGGTGAAGCAGCCAAAACAGTAAGATGTTTAAGGGTAAATCAAACACTCATTTTTAAATTTTGACGAGCTTTCGACCAACGTTCGAGTCTTTTTCAAGTCGCTACAAAAGACAAAAAATTAAATGCATTAAGACATACAGAGGAACAACAATTAGTAGTACAAGAGAGTTGGATTAAAAACATTAGTGATACAGTGATTCCTGAAGATATTAAAAAATTTTTATCTCTGGGAGCAAACTTCTGTAGGTTACCTAACCCAAAATCTATAAACGTACCACATCTAATTGCAGACGTGGAACATATTCTAACTGGATTGAATGAAGACACTCAGAATGTTTTTAGAGCTAAATATACTAACTTAATTACAAATTACTTACAAAAAGACCATAACAATCTATCATACATCCATGCTTTGCATCATAAAACCAAAAAATTTTTAACAGAACACAAAGAAATAATTGTTACTAATTCGGATAAAGGAAATGTAACGGTGGTGATGAACGCGAATAAATATATTGAGTTATCTAATAATATCTTGTTAGATGAATCAAGCTACAAACTATTACCAAATGATCCTACTGGCGCAATACAGTCAAAATCAAACAAATACGTAAAGCTACTGCAAGAAATGCATTGCTTAACTGATGTTCAAGCTAAAAAATTGATGATTTATAATGCAACAACAGCCACATATTATGGACTGCCTAAAATTCATAAAATGGATGGTGACATCGATAATTTAAAATTACGACCGATTATAAGTTGTGTGAACACTCCGAACAGTAGTATCACAACACTGATTAAAGTTACTTTGGAATCAGCATATGATAATAGTAATGATTACTACGTCAAAAGTTCATATGATTTTGTTTCGTTTGTTAACAATGTCACACTACCGGAAGGTTATCGGTTGGTAAGTTTTGATGTGACTAGCTTGTTTTCCAATATCACGAAAGAACTTCTGATCCATGTCATCTCTGAAAAATGGTACATTTTAGAAAACCACACAAAAATACCAAAAGATTTTTTTAATGAACTGATAAACTTTATTTTCGAGTCAACAACGTTTACGTATAATAATAAATACTACAAACAAATTTTAGGTGCTCCGATGGGCGGATCAGCTAGTCCCATCTTTGCTCAGTGGATTATGGACTATTTACTAGATTGTTGCATTCCAAAGTTTAAAACTCCACCAGCATTTATCAAGAAGTACGTGGATGATATTATATGCGCAGTTCCCGAAGACGATATCGATCACTGTTTAAATATTCTGAACGCTGCAGATACCCACATAAAATTTACGATCGAAAAAGAGTTAGATTCCTCCATTGCTTTTTTGGACGTCCTACTACATAGAACAGAAGAAGGCAAAATTATAACTGACTGGTATATTAAACCTATGGCATCTGGACGATATATAAATAATCTTTCAGCTCATGCAAACCATACAAAAACTAATGTTATACTTGGGATGAAAACTCGTGTTAAAAAGCTGTCTGATCCATCGTATGTGGTAAAAAATCTTACACGTCTTAAACTGTTAATGCTAAATAATGGTTATGACAAGAGTTGGCTCAACAAACTCCTTTTTTCTACTCCAATTAATGTCGTTACAACTAATGCGGAACTGCATACGCAAACACTGGAAGAAAAACAACATATTAGTTCTATTGATAACATACCTGGTGTTACTAATATAATTATCAATACTTTTCCAATGAATAACAAAAAAATTGTAAAGAAAAATTCTTGTACCAGCAAATCACTTTTCACTGGTTTCAAAACTAAACCTGACACAATGAAGATACCTTTCTCAGTTTATTCAATTCCATGCAATGATTGTGATGAAATCTATATCGGTAACACTCAGAGGTTGCTTAAAGATCGCATTATCCAACATAAATCCGACTGCAGAGTGAAGAAGGGTGCCACAGCTTTATCAATTCATTGCCAATCGAAAAATCATTCCATGAACTACAAAAATTCAAAGGTATTAGCTACGGAAAAAAACCTATTTAAGCGTAGTATACTTGAAATGATTCACATAAAATCACATGAGAAAAGTATAAACAAACGTTCAGATATACGATGTCTAAGTGGCACTTATGATTTTTTAATACATTCATTTGTTAAGCCTTCAGCAGCAATTGCCAGTATTGATACTGGTTAAATTATCGATTTTTATCATGATTACTCAATATATTTAGTTTGTTGTTTTTTACATTAAGTTAGGTTAAAATAAAACAGTTGTCACGTAGTTATCAATTTGGTCAATAGATTGCATAGTTTACATAAAAAATTTTTTTTCTTCATTGTTTTTCACAAAAAAATTGTCTGGATTAGTTTTTATTTGTTTGTGTTTTTTTCTCTTATTTTGATTATTCTATAATTAAAATTTTTTTAAATTTAAAATTTTTGGAACGAGACAATACACTGTTTGTTCTATATTCATGTTACAACGCATATGTTTTTCTATAACGGTTTTTTGAAGAAATTACGCAGCAATAATTATTTTTTGGTATATATAGTGACAATATTTTTCTGTAAAAAAGATTTTATATATTTATTTTATTTATTGATACATGTATTTTACAATTAATTTTATATATTTTGACAAAAACACTCAGAAAATTAAGTAAGTACATTTGATTAAATTAATTTTTAGATAATGTGTTATTTTTGGCAATGATTTCTTGTTTATTGTAATTATAAGAATTGTATTATGTATATTTATTTGACATTTTTCTAATAAAATGCTTTCTTCACTGTCTTTTGTAGCGACTTGAAAAAGACTCGAACGTTGGTCGAAAGCTCGTCAAAATTTAAAAATGAGTGTTTGATTTACCCTTAAACATCTTACTGTTTTGGCTGCTTCACCCACATAACAAAAAAGTTTTTAAAAAATAAAATTTTCCAGCCGTAAACTTTATTATACTATATATATATATATATATATATATATATATATATATATATATATATATACAGTGTGTCCCAGGATTGATGTTACAAGAGGTGTAATGGACTAAAATTTTTTGAATTTCATTTCAAGATTCTGGAATTAAGCCCTGCTTGGCGTGAAACGAATTTTAAGAATTTTTTCGTTTTTTGAAAAACAAAATGGCCGTGACGGTGAAGCAAGAACTATTTTCTTTTCAGGTAAAGTACCCTTTTTGTTTAGGATACGACAAAATTTTATTAAGAAAAGTTGTTTATAATGACAAATTATGGCCGTATACCAAACTTCAGGACGATCTACCTACTTTCATTAAACTGTCTGTTTTAGATTGAACAAAATAAATTGTAGGTATCTATTAATTTATTAAAATTTTTATTTGTAGACCATTGAACGAAACAAATAGTATTTATCTTTTATTTTATTTTTTAATACAACATAACAAAAAACAAATTAAATTTGGATTTGGAAAATTTAAAACAAAAAATCTTAGGCCAAGCAAAACTTTTTATGAAGAATAACATTTTGCCGAAAACTCCAAAATAAAAATGTTTACAAGAGTGCGCAACCCCATCCGGGGACATCCTGTATATAATTTTAAAAAAAATTTACAACCGTAATAATATATATGAGTTAAGGATAACAGATATGTGATATATATTGAATAATAAATTTGTTACATTTATTCAATTTATTGTAATTTCCAATATTTTGCCTCCAAAATTATTGGCTTCATCAGGGAGAACACTAAATAATAAGATTAATCATGTAAACATTTGAATAATAAGTACAAAATGAAAAAAAGTAGTTGATGAAAATTTACATGTATGCTTAACTTAAGTCATTTATTCATACATCAAATTTATCAACTTTTTTTTCTCATTTTGTACTTATTATTCAAATGTTTACATGCTTAATCTTATTATTTAGTGTACTCCCTAATGAAGCCAACAATTTTAGAGGCAAAATATTGGAAATTACAATAAATTGAACAAATGTAACAGATTTATTATTCAATATATACCGCATATCCGTTAACCTTAACTCATATATATATATATATAAGATTTAATAAAGGATATCGGCATTAAATCTTAAATATTCACAGTTACTCTACTCAATATAATATATATATATATATATATATACCGGGTGTCTACTTTTTTTTTGTTACATAGGGAATACAATGCTAAAATTTTCATTTGGTGATAAATTTTCCCCTAATTATTATAGAACAAAAGTACAAATACAAAAGTTGTTTAGAATTCAAAAATGCATCAAATGATGCCAAATTTATCAATATAGGATGTTCCGATCAAGAATTAGAAGCAAATTAAAATTTCCATTTTTGCGCTCTTTACATCAAAGTGCCATGGAAATTAAACAAATAATTTCATTTCTTCTGGAGTTTGAGTTTGACAGATCGTATTTATTTTATTGTTACGTTCTGTATTATTATCATTATTATTGAAAATAATGAATAAACTTAAGGTAAATGAAAAAGTTCAGTGCGTAAAATGGTATTTTACTGGAAATTCGATACGACGAGTAAGAGATTTATTCAGGGCTTTCTTTGAAAACCGTCCCATACCTTCCGCTATGACTATTCGTAGGATAATTAAACAATTCGAAGAAACTGGAAGTGTGTTAAAACGTTGTAAAAATTGTAGAAAAATCAACGCAGAAGATCAGGAGGAGAATTTAAATCAAAATGCAATTAAAGAAAATACATTGAATATACTTTTGTGTGTAACGGAAAACCCAAATGTTAGTGTGCGTCAACTTGGTGCTGAATTAAATTTGCATCCTTCAACAATACATAAGGTACTAAAAAATGAAAAATATCATTCTTATAAATATTCCACGCACCAAGAGATATTTGAAGCGGATAAAATGGCTAGAAGCGAATTTAGTAACATTATTATGGAAAAATCCAATTTAGACAGAAACTTCTTGAAATCTATTTGTTTTACTGACGAGTCTACGTTTACTTTACACGGCGAACCTAATACACAAAACTTTAGAATATGGAGCCAAACAAATCCTCATTTAATGGTAGCAACACGTACCCAATATCCAGAAAAAGTTAATGTATGGGCTGGAATTTTTGGCAGGTGTATAATTGGGCCATTTTTTATTGAAAATAATTTAAACAACGAAAAATATTTGGATATGTTGCAAAATCATATTGGTCCGCAGTTAGAAGAGTGTGCAACTCAAGATAATGTTGTCTGGTATCAACAAGACGGATGTCCGGCACATTACAGCTGCAACATTAAATTATATTTGGATCAATGTTTTCCAAATTCATGGATTGGTAGAGGTGGTCCAATTAATTGGCCAGCTAGATCGCCCGATTTAGCACCGTGCGATTTCTTTTTATGGCCATATTTGAAGGAGAAAATTTATAAACGACATATCAAAAATCTTGTTGATTTGAAAAATGCCATTGTTGAAGAGTGCAATAATATAACACAAACACAATTAAGCTCTGTACGTCACGAATTTTATAACAGATTAGGTTATTGTTTGGCAGTTAATGGCGATTTATTTGAACATTTAATTTAAATTGTTAGTTTCGTTTTTGTTCTCCTATATCTTGTATTCATGAATTTTTCTGTTTTATAGGTATATTGAATATTGTAATAAATAAAGAAAGTTTTACGGAGTTCAGCTATTTACTATTTATTAAACTCTTATCCGACGTTTCACTGCACAACTTACAGCATCCTCAGGGATAAGTTTAAATTATTATAATAAATATATTAGGCATAATGCCAGTCATCTAATTCAAATGTATTGTTTTTATAACTTGAAGTTAATAAATAAATTAAACAATTACTTAAAATTATAATGGAGACATTCACAATTTAAAACCACAGCTAGTACGTAGTGTACAGCCGAGTAAAATACCCTTTCATTGTAATAAATAATAAATACTTAATACTTTTTATACTTAATAGCTTTTCATTTACATTAAGTTTATTCATTATTTTCAATAATAATAATAATAATAATAATAATAATAATAATAATAATAATACAGAACGTAACAATAAAATAAATACGATCTGTCAAACTCAAACTCCAGAAGAAATGAAATTATTTGTTTAATTTCCATGGCACTTTGATGTAAAGAGCGCAAAAATGGAAATTTTAATTTGCTTCTAATTCTTGATCGGAACATCCTATATTGATAAATTTGGCATCATTTGATGCATTTTTGAATTCTAAACAACTTTTGTATTTGTACTTTTGTTCTATAATAATTAGGGGAAAATTTATCACCAAATGAAAATTTTAGCATTGTATTCCCTATGTAACAAAAAAAAAGTAGACACCCGGTATATATATATAATTATTTTAATTAAATATTTATTGCAAACCAATTTAGTTAAAAATGAGTAATTATTATTAAAATTGTGATTTAAATCATTAAAGAAATCAAAACTATTAAAATTGTAATTTAAATCAAATGATTAAAATCAACCCCACTTCTGATACCCCGGTACATATATTAAAAATTTGATGCGCATTTTCAAAACGCGTGTGACTAAGGTCATTGATGGGCGTAATTTCTCTCCCCCCCCCCCTAAAATTTGACTTAGTTCATACAGTTTTGTCATTCTAAAGCCAAACAAAAAAATATAGTATGTACACCGAACTCCAATTTCGCTTACTATGCATTACGGATCTTACGAATAATCTTGCAAACGCTACAGATTTACTCAGAAATTGCCTGTTAAATAAAAATGTGTGTATACATTATCTTTGTAAATACCGTCAAAAATTTTTTGTAAAATTCCAATAAATCCAATATGTTTTTTTGCACTGATTGTGAATTTTTATCACCACCCAAAATTTCAACATAGTTCTCTATAAGTTCACCTATTTCTTGAAAATCTTTATTAGTTAAGTCTTTATAATAGAGACCTCCTGGTAAAATTTCATATAAAGGTAGTGGTCGAACCTAAAATTGATATTATGTTATTTTTATACTAACGACGTAATCTTTGAAAAACTTAGTACCGAAAAAAAATTTGAAAGTTTTAAGTCCATTAAATAGTTCTTGTATAAACCAATTTGTTTTAATTTCTTTAAACTTTTAATCCAATCGAAAGTCTGTTCATTCCATTTGTCACCTTCCAACATTGGCCAGCCACCAATCAATTTGAAGACGCGATGAATTGGCTCAAAACCTTGTCTTTGAATCTGACCTATAAATATTTTATCATTTTTCTTATTTTAGTAAAAGCAGTTTAATTCGGAATTATATAAAAACGACACGTTTCTAAATGGTTTGTTTTCATAACATATAGAATTTGGAGAGGAGGTGATCTATGAGCGGGCTTTATACGATCATTCGTAATGGCATTCACACCTTACATTGACATTCTAATTGTGAAGGTGTAAGGTCGAGACTAATGGACTGACGAATGAATTGACGGATTTTTAAATATTTTGAAATTCGAGCTTCAATCACGGAAAGGGGAGGGGAGAGACTAACAGTCTGAATTACCAACCGCTAATTTCTTTTACGAACTGACATTGCATATCGATATTTATTCTGGATAAATATGGTGTCAACATAAATGATTTACGTCCATACGGTAGTAATTATTAATAGTCATTTTATAGCATTGGTTGCTGAAAACTTGCAGTTTTTCTCAGTTGATCTCAGACTGTCAGTTAGACTGATAAGTGTAAGGCTTTGTGATTAAAGTCAGGAATGACAGTCTAATTTTTCAGTCAGACTATTATTCCTGATTGATCGTGTGAGGCCCGCTATATATAAATATATATATATATATATATATATATTATATACATATATATATATATATATATATTATATACATATATATATTTTATACATATATATATATATATATATATATTATATACATATATATATATATATATATTATATACATATATATATATATATATATATATATATATATATATATATATTATATACATATATATATATATATATATATATATATATATATTATATACATATATACTTATATATATATATATATATATATATATATATATATATTATATACATATATATATATACATATATATATACAGCCTGTTTCAGAGTAAGCGCCTTATTTTTTTTAGCCACACTATGAGTACTACTTTCAAAATATTTGGCAGTAATATGTTTCAGGACATTCTCTACACGATGGTAATATCAGATTTTCAATTGAACGAATCATTTCAAAATGGCGACGTTCAACTTTTTTTTTTTAAATAGGATGCCATAATTTTTTTATTATTATTGAGATCCTAAAAACATTCTTTTTACGATAGTATTTCGTTTTCTTTAAAAATTCATTTCTTTCCCTATCAAAAAGCAAATTTAACATTTTAACCCGATGTTATTTTTGTCCAAATATCAAGTAGTGGTAGACAAACTAGTAGTCAAACGTCAAACACCACCATTGGACGATATTTCAATTTATGTATTAAAAAAAAAGAAAAATATTTCGAGCATTTTTTGTAAATACCTAATTTTTATTTGATGTAAATTTTTAATTTTGAGTTTCAAAAAGTTGATGTAAATAACAAAATAAAGTTTCATTGTTTCTTTTACGTCTACCGCTACTTGATATTTAGACAAAAATAACATAACATGCGCTACTAGATTAAAATGTTAGTTTACTTTTTGATAAGGAAAGAAATTAATTTTTAAGAAAAACAAAATACTATCGTAAAAAGAATGTTTTTAGGATTTCAATAATAATAAAAAAATTATGGCATCCCATTTAAAAAAAAAAAGTTGAACGTCGCCATTTTGAAATGACTCGTCCAATTGAAAATCTGATATTACCATCGTGTAGAGAATGTCCTAAAACATATTACTGCCAAATATTTTGAAAGTAGTACCCATAGTGTGGCTAAAAAAAATAAGGCGCTTACTCTGAAACAGGCTGTATATATATATTATATGTATACATATATATGTATATATATATTATATATACATATACATATATATATATATATATATTATATATACATATACATATACATATATATATATATATATATATATATATAAATATATATATATATATATATATATATATATATATATATATATTATATATACATATATATATATATATATATATAAATATATATATATATATATATATATATATATATATATATTATATATACATATATATATATATATATAAATATATATATATATATATATATATATATATATATATATATATATATATATATACATATATATATATATATATATATATATACTGCGTGTCCCATTTTAATCCGCCACTTGCAATTACTTTAAAATCGTGCATCGGAGAAAAAAATGTTCCGGATAAAAAGTAAATGGTTTCGATGGGGACATCTGATGCAGAAACTTTTGCCTCCCTTGGACCCCCTGGGAAGCAGGAACAGGGGGTAACTTTAAAAACTTAAATGAAACCCCCTATTTTTTATTGCAGATTCGGATAGACCATTAAAAAGTATGTAAATTTTATTTTAAAACTTTTTTATCTTTGATAGATGGCGCTGCAAAGAACATATTTTTTCTCAGTTTATCAGTCTTCAATTTGAAAAAAAAGGTGTAACTAAGTACAATATTCAAGTTCTTTTCAGTTATTTAAAAGGAGGGAGGGGGCAAAGGACACTGAATCAGATATTTGCTCGAAACCATTAACTTAAAGTTATCCCCCTCGAAACCATTAACTTAAAGTTAATGATTTCGAGAGAGATATCTGATGCAGTAACCCTGCCCCCTCACTCCTCCCAAGGAACTGAAAAGAACTTGAATATCATACTTAGTTACACCTTTTTTTTTCAATTTTAAGACTAATAAACTGAGAAAAAATGCTCTTTGCAGCGCCATCTATCAAAAATAAAAAAAAGTTTTAAAATCAAATTTGCATACTTTTTAATGGTCTATCCGAATCTGCAATAAAAAATTTAAAGTTGCTCCCCGTTCCCGCCCCCCAGGGGGTCCAAGGAGAGCAAAGGTCTCTGCATCAGATGTCCCCCTCGAAACCATTTACTTTTTATCCGGAACATTTTTTTGTCCGATGCACGATTTTAAAGTTATTGCAAGTGGCGGATTAAAATGGTACACTCAGTATATATAAATAATAATAATAATAATATATATATATATAATATATATATATATATATATATATATATATATATATATATATATATATTTAAGCAAATTATACAAGAGGTCATTTAAAATATTTTCGTCAACATTTGCTTAGCTTATACAGAGGAAATGTAAAATTTCGAATAAAATTAATTTATTCTATAGTTAACATTTTATTTAAAAAATCGTTAAACACGATGAATTTGTTTTTTTAATTTTTGTGTGTGTGTAGGCTTTTGTTTTTGCATTATGACGTAAGCACTGATCTATATATATATATATATATATATATATATATATATATATATATATATATATATATATATATATATATTTATATATATATATATATATATATATATATATATATATATATATATATATATATATAACTAGTTGCGTATGGGGAGGTCGTCTAACCGCTTCGCTGGCTAAAAAATATTTAATCTATTATTTTACATATACGCGCGCGTCTTTTGTCATTTCAAATTTGTATATTGTTTCCTATATATAAATATACAATGTGTACCAACAATGCATAATGTGTCTTTCATGTACAAAGTGTATATTATATACAAATATGTAACGTGTCTGAGTAACTAAACAATTCAGCTATATACAGTGTGTCTAAAGAATTTTATATACAATGGTGTTTATAAAATTACGTACGCAATATGTCTTAAGAATTTTATACACAACATGTTTTTCTATATTTTGAAATAAATGTACTCAACAATGTACAATGTGTGTTTTTATATACAATGTTTATTATATATATATATATATATATATATATATAATAAAAAATGTTGACTTTATATAAATTTTGAAAGGAAAATTATTGGGATTAGAAGTCAAAACAGAATATGATATTAATTGAGTTAATTAGTTGATTAATGAATTGAGTTATTAATATCATATTCTGTTTTGACTTCTAATCCCAATAATTTTCCTTTCAAAATATATATATATATATATATAAATATGCAATGTGTGTCAGATACCAGAGTATTTGGGGGTCTATATAAAATTTGTCTAAAGGATTTTATATACAAAATATCTAAAGAATATTAAATCTATTATTACCGCGTTCTATGGGGCGCGTTAATTTTACTTATGTGATATTTCCTTAACCAAATATGGAAAAAATTAGTTCGTTTTCATAATAACAAATAAGTTTGTATTAGAAATAAATTTAAATTTTTCGAAATTATTTTATATTTAAAAAAAAATAAATTTTAAATGTTTTTATTCTGCCATATAGCTAATAAAAAGATCTATCAAAAATAGCAAGTAATAATAATATAAAAAAATGGGGTAGTTATTTAGAATAGTTATAATAATAACATAATGCAAAAGCACAAAAAAATAAAAAAATATGTTTTTCTTCAAGTGTATCATAATATTAATATTATGTTATCATATTGCCTATGTAAAAGAAGGTTATTACGTTACTATAGTACAATAATAATATTATCATACAGCAGTTAATTATTATATAAACCACTGATGGTAGCAGCACAGAACGTCAAAAGTGTTTAATCTGATATTGTGCATTGATTATATTTATATTCGCTTGAATTTGATTATCGAAAATGTGTAAAGAAGTTCAAGAAATGATTAACTCTCACAAATCACGTAACAAATATAACATCTATTCTACAACTGTATGTAACTGGTTAAAGTTACTTGCCATGTATTTTTATTTATTTCCAATTTAATTTCTCGTTTAGAATGCTTGAAGAAAAAGTTGTATATGTCTGACTCTGAATAGTGTTTTTGTGTTTCGTTTTGATTATAGATCACAAACAAATACATAGGCTTAACACAATAATCATCGCTTTCTACTACACGTAATAAAATTACAACTATTGTCAGGAGGCATCTTTTTTAAGACCAAAATTGATGTGTTCAATGATTTTTCGATAAAATGTTAAATATACATAGTAAATCTTTATTTTATTCCAAACTTTACGATCAAACTATGTGTACAAAATGTCATAGTTTTTAAGACATTGAATTTGTTTCTTTGTATTTGTGATGAAAGTTGAAATAGACGCACTTAGAGTTTATTATTAGTTGTATTCTTTTTACCAAAAAATTGACTCAGCTTAGTTGGCAAGTGAAGTGAGGTGAAGCGAAGTGAAGTGAGTTGAGTTGCTTTAAAAAGAACAAGATATTCAAACTCTAGCAAGAGAACACAAATAACTGACAAAGATCGCAATACTTACTTTAACACCTTTTTTGATGTTTGCTATTCTAATCAATCATAAATATCTGAATCAAGAAATACATCTTTACTAAATTTTACATTAATTTTTAAATTTAAAAGTCCAATATCATTCAATTTCGTATGATATTTTTCGTCGCTATCCTTAAAAACAGCAAGATTGACGCAAACTTAACGTCTACTACTTAATGGTGCGAATACACTGTAGAGCAAAATCTAGCTAGAGAACCTATACTCTAGCGAGAGTGTGACTAGCGTGCGTTTACACTGCAACAAAAATTTGCTCTATGGATTCTCTAGCTAGACTAACGTAGAGCGTCTCTATCGAGACTTCTCTATGTATTGTATACACTGAGCTGGAATCTGTAGAGCGTAGAGTTATCTCAGTTCAGTTTCGTTATGTCGCGTAGGCGTTTAGCTGCTGCAACAGTGATAATATTACTTAACAAAAAGAAAAAACGTACTATGAAAAGAAGTGTTTGGGTTATAAAATATAATAATAATAATAATAATAATAATATAAAAGCTATAATTATTATAATATATATTATTATATATTATCCTTTTAAAACTATCTTCTGTTCCATCACCACTTTTCTTTTTCTTTATTTTCCGTAATTCACTATTCCTTTGGCATCTAAGGTTATGCCATTTTCTGTTTATCTCATTTTCATTCATTTCTAATTCATTCGCAATTTTTTCTAATATTTTAGTTTTTTTATCCCGGTCTCTGTATTCCTTGAGAGCACAGTTCCACAATACCGGATGACTTTCATAAGTTTCAATTAATTTAATTGTTTTGGTTTTATCCCAAATAATTTTCGACATTTGAAATATTTATAATACACTCACTAATGACTATAGATGTTTATTTGAAATTAACCGCAAAAACGGTACCAAGAACTGTCACTGCTCTCGCTAGAGTGAAAAAATCTATCTAGTCAAACAGATAGAGCTAGAGTAGCGCTCTCAAGTTTATTATGACCTGTTCACACTACTGCTCTCGCTAGACATGGACTACTAGTCTACCGAGATTGTAGACTTGCTCTCGCGAGTGCACTCTCGCATACTGTTTACACTATAAAATATCGTTTAGAGTGGTCTAGCTAGACTAACTCTAGCTAAAAAGTCTACAGTGTATTTGCACCATTACTGAGTATTTCATTTCATTTTGAGATTATTTTGCGGGTGCAGCAGAATCGGTAAGGGGAGAAGATATCCAACTCAGTTTGTCGTAGCTCAGTTAAGATAAAAAAAAATAAGTATTTTCTGAGTTGATCTGAGTTTATCTGAAGTGAGGTGAGGTCTCAGTAAATTTTAGGTAAAAAGAATACAGCTATTGTTGGGTTAATGCGTGATTCAGGTAGATCAATTTCAATTGAAACTACAACTACAATTTTGCTAAAGAGATAAATATGTATTATTACCATATAAATGTACACCTACACACACACACATATATATATATATATATATATATATATATATATATATATAAATATATATATATATATATATATATATAAATATATATATATATATATATATATATATATATATATAAATATATATATATATATATATATATATATATATATATATATATATATATATATAAATATATATATATATATATATATATATATATAAATATATACCGGGTGATTCATTTAACCTGGAATTTATTATATTTCAAAAAATACGCATCGGACAGAAAATTTGCCGAATCCAAACTTTAATATCTCAAAGGGGGGCATCCGTTAGTACTAAATTCCCGCCACCCCCCTCCCCCTGTGGGCGGGCCGGGGGGCAATTTTGAAATTTTAAATAGGAACCCCTATTTTTTATCACAGATTCAAATTCTACAATAAAAACTACGTACATTTCGTCCGAAAAAAAAATTTCGATTCTCGACAGATGGCGCTGTAATCGCAAAAAATGGATTTAACCTGGAATTTGTTATATTTCGAAAAATACGCATTGGACAGAAAAATTTGCCGAATCCAAACTTTAATATCTCAAAGGGAGGCATCCGTTAGTATTAAATTTTCGCCACCCCCCACCCCCTGTAAGCGGGGCGGTGGGCAACTTTGAAATCTTAAAAATTTTTTGCAATTACAGCACTATCTGTCAAGAATCGAATAATTTTTTTCGGACAAAATGTACGTAGTTCTTATCATAAAATCCGAATCTGTGATAAAAAATAGGGGTCTCTATTTAAAAATTGAAAGTTGCTTTCCGCCCCGCCCACAGGGGGTGAGAGGGTGGCGGGAATTTAGCATTATCGGATGCCCCTTTTTGAGATATTAAAGTTCGGATTCGGCAAATTTTTTTGTCCGATGCGTATTTTTTGAAATATAACAAATTCCAGGTTAAATTTATTTTTTGCGATTATAGCGCCATTTGTCGAGAATCGAAATTTGTTTGCGGACAAAATGTACGTAGTTTTTATCGTAGAATCCGAATCTGTGATATAAAATAGGGGTTTCTATTTAAAATTTTAAAGTTGTTCCCCGCCCCGCCCACAGGGGGCGGGGGGTTGGCGGGAATTTAGTACTAGCGGATGCCCCCCTTTGAGATATTAAAGTTTAGATTCGACAAATTTTCTGTCCGATGCGTATTTTTCGAAATATAACAAATTCCAGGTTAAATGAATCACCCGGTATATATATATATATATATATATATATATATATATATATATAACTTATGTCGAATTCATGCAGATCAATTTCAACTTCAATCTAAATTACAACTTAAACTTAAATTACAACTATCTATAAAATGTAGTATTCATACAATAAGTGTAACAAACGTCAAATTTTTTAAGGATACGCAATTGTAAATTTTCCTTAAAATTAATTTGTTTAACATTTCTGATAATGTTGAATATGAAATTATATGTGAGTGTACATGTACATATATTGTAATGCATATTTATCTTTTTAGCGAAATTGTAGTTGTAGTTTAGATTCAAGTTGAAATTGATCTGTATGAACCGAAATTGATGAATGCGCAGTAGTATTCAAATTACTGACAATCACAACAGACATCAAACGTCAGCGATATTTTCTGTTTTAAATAATATAATAATACGATGTAAATAAAAATATCAAGATATTTATTGATATTTTATATTCATCATTATTAAAAATCAGTTCGCTCGGAAGTCAGTCAAAATTTTCTGATCGCAACTCATTCTAAAAGGTTCAATCGATTTTAATTAAATTTTCAGGATATGATGCTAAAATTTCCGGAAAAAAATTATTCAAATTTTTAAAAATTCATTGTGGCTACATTATTTATCCAATTTTGATCAAAATTTTAGTAAAGATTCCTTTTGTGCCCAAATAATAATTTTAATAAAATACAATACAATGTTGTCAACTTTCCCAGAAAAACTTGATAAAATTTTTAAAAATTTATTATGGCCACATTATTTATCCGATTTACTTTATAAATTCATATAAATTATATAATTTTAACAAAATACAGTGTTATTAACTTTTCGAGTAAGAAATTACTAAAACTATTGAAAAATTATTATGACCACGTTATTTAACCGATTTTAATCAAATTTTACAAAAGATTCTGCGACTGCCTACAAAAATTATATAATTTTAACAAATTAGTTACAGTGTTCTCAACTTACGGAGAAAAAATTACTAAAATTTTTAAAATGATATTTTGGCTTTACTTTTTTATTGTTTACATTATAAAATGTTGTCAATTTTCCGGATAAATTATTTAAAATTTATTTTAAGCATAATAATTAATAAAATTTAATTTTTGAATATAAAATTTTTATTCTTATTTTTTACCATTTATGTAACAATGTCAAAGTGGTCTATATATGGGTTTACCCATATTTATTAGTATTTATGAATAGAAAATATTAATTAAGTATAACTTTATTAGGCTAAACTTTACTTTAGTTACCAAATGTGTTTACTTCAAACTTTACATACTTTTGCACATTTTTGCGGAAATAGATTGCCAAAATTTTACTGATATTTACAATAGATTAAACTAGTTTTTTTGCTCCGTTTTGGGCTTTAACTAAACATACCCGGAATATTTGATGCAAATCGAAAAAATGGTAAAAATAGGAGCAGATGCAGGCACAAAAGTTGAACGAGGGAACTTTACCACACAAACTAAGTTTAAATTCATCTATTCTGGACACTATATGAAATTTTTTTACATACATTTTTGAAAATGGTACAGATACAGTACCAAACACTATACCACATTTTACTTGCAGTCAAAGTGACAACAATGTTATTTACTTATTTTCATTCACAATTTTTTTATTGAACTAATTGTAAATGGAGGAATTACAGTATATTGAATATGTCATTTAACAAATTTAGAAAAAGGATTCTTTTTTAACTAAAACTGCTTTAGGTTAAAGTTATGTATTAATATTTATTAATAATCGACGTTTCTATAAATCTCAATGTCCGTCTTTATCAAGATAAATGATACAAAATTCTTTTACAGTAAATAACTGAACATCTAATCAAGTAACAATTAAGTAACTATATCACTAAATTTATAGACTTTTAATTAATAGAAGACAAATTTTATTTAACTCAGTTACTAGTCGTACTGATTGATGTTATCATTTTTTTTATAAATTTCTATTGTTTCGTCTTGTCAATCTGCTGCTAATGTTGAGGAGTCTAGCAATTATTACAGTATCTTCAAATTTTACATCATCAAGATATTGTAGCGCATGTTTAGCAATAGCAGACTTATCTGGATGATTTAGACGAATTGACCTGTTATATTCTGTCAATCTAGCAGAAACAATTCTATCTGTCCAATATATAACTTACCGCATATAACATCAATCACTGATTCAAATAAAATTTGGCTTCTAATAATTTAAAATCTGTAAATTGTTCATACTTATTTATTACGTTACTATTATACAGTTGTTTATTATACAGTAATTTCATTTGTATCAGATTTTTCTTGATAAAGACAAACGTTGTTACAAAACTTGAATCTAATGCAGTTTTATTTTAATATAATGAAAGATGTTCTATTATGTTCTTTACTTACTTTCATTCATGCATGCCTTGAAAAATTGCTGAGCCTTTCCAAATGCTTCCGTTTCGTTTTGTGAATTATCAAGTAATTCGATAATTTCCATTTCTATTCTAGTTCTTATTTCAGCTTCTAGATATACTTCATTTACAGTATAAGGCACAAATTTCTCCTTTAAAAATTTCCCGCAAGCAAATTCGTAAAAATCATCGCACGGATTGACAAATTCATTTTTTTGATTTAATACGAGCGATGTAGTTCTTACGCAAACGGGTGACTTACAAATAGTACTCTCTGTAAAAAGAAATTTATTTCAATTTAGTTGTATGAGGATTGCCTTTTATATTTCGATAAAATAAAATAATTTCCTATAAACCATAAAATTATTTTATTTTGTTAACTTTTCACACATTTTTATTTATTATTTTTATATGATGACACATCAAATCGACGCTTTGAGTGCTCAAAAATATCACTTGTTCGAGTCGACATGTTTATCTAATGCACTAGTCGGAGGTACCGATATCACTTTCTATTTAGATCGAATCAAACAATAATGAAAAATATTTCAGGTAAATTTACTGTGTTGGTTAAAATTTTAAGAAAATTATTTAAAAAAAATAATTTAATAACATTATAAGAATCTATATACAATTATAGTGAACTTAAATAAAATACATTTACGTAGGTAAACTGAATGTTTCAAATATTCGTAAAATTCATAGTTAACAAATACCAAAAAATATTTTTTCTTCCGATCTGACATAATTTTTTTATTGAATATGTTAAAATTGAGAGAAAACTTAACAAATTTGTTTCAAAGTGGTAATACTTACGCAGGTAGTCCTAGAAGTACCTGACCTGACGTATAGATGGCGGTTGCTGTTTGAAAAGAATGACTAGGGTAGAAACTACCAACCTTGTAAAGCTTAAAAGCGGATTTATAGATTGACGCTGAGGCTGAGGTTGAGGCTGAGGCAGCGGTAGTTGAATCTACACAACTAAATATGTCAATTCATAAACTGAACGCTGAGGCTACGACTGAGGTTGCGGAGGTTGCAAATTGGCCAACTTTTATCTCCTACTTCAGCCGCAGCGACTTTGCTGCGTCTAGCCAATCAGAATGCTGCCTATTTAGTGTATTTCAGTTAGCTCCTTATTTAAGTTGGTAACGCATTTGTTGGTAGCATCAAACTACTATCACACTGCATTCATTGTATTTGTACTTGTACTTGAAGCACGACATATCTTTGATTTTAATCTTGTTATTGCAGCGGCACACAACAAAAGTCCCGTAATACCCAGAATTTGTTGTTTTTTTGTTAACATATTATTACAGTATAGTTAGTTAATATAGAAATAAAGCAAACATTTATATATACCATTTGACAGCTACCATGTGTCAAATTTTAAATTTTTGAGATATTGCGCATGCGCAAGTACGGCCACTGCAAAATTTATAAATAAAACAATTTTTACCAGCAGCTTCAACCTCAGCCCCAACTTCAGCCTCAGCCTCAGCGTCAATCTATAAATCCGCCTTAAGTGTGCAGTTTGACGAAACTAAGTTGTTTAGGTATTTATTTGGGGCAGCCGTAAATCGGTGAACGCTCTCTCAGTCAGAATTTGTAAACATATGGAAAAAAATTGGTCAATTGGATGCAATACACTTTCATTTGAAAGGTCTCTCAGCCCAACACCTATATCAAAGCGGAGCTAGATTCTGCTAGCGGGGTGGGGTGGTGGAGTCTGCTCCTTTGTTTACAACAGTGAAATATTGGATAAAATATCGAGTGTTTGGCGGGTAAAGTTTTACAGCATTAAAGTCGAGTTTTTGCAGCAATGCATAACCGTATGGATGGAACATGGGTCCACCATCACTTGAAACACCTGAGACGAGGGAACAGTCAAAACAAAACGATTCTCACTATAAACGAAAGATATCGATGCTATTGAATATCTCGCTGGGGAGTGTATCGAGCTAAAAGGTGACCATGCATTGAAATAATGATATGTTTTCCAAAAAATTTTATGTTTCTTTTGTTAGGTGGAGTACTTCTGGGACTATTCTCGTATTTGCGAAAAATTAATAAAATGTTCAATAATAATTAATTGTGTAATATATGCTGAGTAAAAATATATTTAGGTAAGATATATATTGTAAAATAATGATTAAAGTATTAAGAAGATTAGAAGTACGTAAATGAATAAACTCATATATAGACAATTTGACTTTATAACATAAATACTAAGAAATAGAAATAAAATTTTTATATTTTTTCACCAAAAGTTCGGGCATCATTATTCAAAAATTAAATTTTGTAATTATTATGCATAAAAAAGATTCTACTCGGAAAATTTGTTTTAAATCGTTTAAAATAAATTTTGAATAGTTTTTCCGGAAAATTGGCAACACTGTATTAAATTGTTTAATTCTTTCAAGCATATATATGTATATACCTATATATATATATTTAAAACTGGATAAATAGTAATTTCTTCTTGGAAAATTGGCAAACCTGTATAAATTTTGTGGGCACTAGAAAAGTATTTTTGTGAAAATTTGACTAATAACAGATAAATAATATAACCGTAATAAATTTTCAAAAAATTTTGTAATTTTTATCTCGTAAATTTGGCAACACTTTATTTTGTTAAAATTATATAATTTATGTAGGCACTAGAAAATCATTTGTGAAAATTTGATTAAAATCGGTTAAATAACGTGAACGTAATGGCGTTTTTAAATTTTAGTAATTTTTTCCTTTGAAAACTGGCAACACTGCATTTTACTAAAATTATGTAATTTATGCAGGCGTTAGTAATAAAAATTCGATTAAAATCGAATAAATAATATGGTCATAATGAACTTTTAAAAAGGTTAGTAATTTTTTTCTCGGAAAGTTGCTAACACTGTATTTTATTAAAATTATATAATTTATGCGAGCACTAGAGGAATCTTTTCTGAAAAGTTGATCAAAATCGGATATATAACGTCTCAAAGAATTGGCATCACTGGAAAAAAATAAAATCACATGCCACTGAATGAACGTAGCGTCATCAAACTTTTAAGTTAAGCTTTATAAGATTGGTACTTTCTATAAACTACCGCCATCAGATCGGGTATAAAATCGTACAAAATCCGAAATTTTCTTAATTAACATTTCAATTTTTTTAAATAAAATGTTTCGTCAATACACTGAATAAACATATTAAATTCTAAAATATAAAATTGTAAATAAACTGTTTTTACCTGCGGAATATGTTCGTGTCATTACTAAAAATTGGGTAATGCATAATATGACAGTTGTCAAAATTAGAATAAATATTGGTAGAAGTAGTGATTTTTTTAATTCTGTTTTCCTTTTCGTCCAAGATGGGCACATAGTTAAGAAAAACAGATAAAAACATATATGATATAATAATGGGAAAGTTTAGCGTGATTGAAGTTGCGTGTAAAATTATTTTTTGTTATGTATATATATAAATAATAACAGAAACTGTCATTAAAATTTTTGATAATTGTTTCATTTATGTGTTATAAACAATTTTTGTAAGAACATTACTGACGTCACAAGCCTATTGTGCGCAAGCGCAGAAGAGTTGGTAAAATATAATTTTGAAAACGTTTGTCGTAGTAAATGTTGATTTTTGTTGATTCGGTTACGCCCAGCCAATAGCTTGTGTTGGTAACCATGGCAATACATGTGCGTCTGATTCAGATATCGACATAAGTTTTACAATGACATTACTGACGTCATCACAACATGTTTTTGCATTTTTTAGGATATCTGCGCATCTTCGAGAAAAATGATAAATTAAACAACACTTTTTAAGCCAGGTCCAACCAAATAAAGAAATAAAAAAAATACGCTAAACTTCCCCATTATATTATTTCAGTAGTTAATTGGTTTAAATTTCAATATGTAAAAATTTATGGTCAGTATAGCTAAAAAGTACAAGTCAGCAAAAACATATGAAACTCATCTCAAAATTTTTGTCTATATTTTGGCTAATTAATTGCCACTGTGCCAATTTAATTGTCGCCAATTAAAAAAAAATTAGGTTTGGTTAGGTTAGGTTACTGTATTTTTTCTAATATGAACAATAATTATTATTAATTAATTAAAGATATAACAGTTAGAAGTATTTATAATATATGATAATAATATAATTTATTATTCGAAAGTTATATAATTTCTACGTATGTTTTAATTATATTATTTTATAATAATAAGACAACATATATGTTATCGTAACAAATTCTTCTATACAGGATTTTTATTTATTTATAATTAGAAAAAATAAAAAATTACTTCTAATTATTAAAATATTTTTCAATGTATTTTCACTTAAACTATTTAAAAATTATTAAAGGCAATGTTATCATCAAACAAGATTACAAGTAGGTATATGAGTAAAACCATATATAGACCACTTTGACAATACCAAGAAACAAAAATACAATTTTTATATTTTTTCATCAAAAAAGTTTCCGAGAGCAGCATTATTCGAAAATAAAATTTTATAAATATTATGTTGAAAAAAAAATCTATTCTGAAAGTTTGTTTTAAATCTACAAACAATATTCTTCAAATCAATTTTTAATTGTTTTTCCCAAACATTGGTAACATCGTATAATAACTAAAATATTTAGTTGTTTCAAGGGGGGCATCCGTTAGTATTAAATTTCCGCCACCCCCCACCACCTGTGGGCGGGGCGGGGGACAACTTTGAAATCTTAAATAGGAACCCCTATTTTTTATCACAGATTCGGATTCTACGATAAAAACTACGTACATTTCGTCCAAAAAAAATTTCTATTCTCGACAGATGGCGCTGTAATCGCAAAAAATGGATTTAACCTAGAATTTGTTATATTGCGACAAATACGCATCGGACAGAAAAATTTGCCGTATCCAAACTTTAATATCTCAATGGGAGGCATCCGTTAGTACTGAATTCTTGCCATCCCCTACCCCCTGTGGGCGGGGCGGGGGGCAACTTTGAAATCATAAAAATTTCTTGCGATTACAGCGCCATCTGTCGAGAATCGAAAAAAAATTTTTGGACAAAATGTACGTAGTTTTTATCGTAAAATCCGAATCTATAATAAAAAATAGGGGTCCCTATTTAAAAATTTAAAGTTGCCACCCGCCCCGCCCGCAGGGGGTGGGAGGGTGGCGGAAATTCAGCACCAGCGGTTGCCCCCTTTTGAGATATTAAAGTTTAGATTCGGCAAATTTTTCTGTCCGATGGGTATTTTTCGAAATATAACAAATTCTAGGTTAAATCTATTTTTTGCGATTAAAGCGCCATCTGTCGAGAATCGAAAATTTTTTTCGGACGAAATGTACGTAGTTTTTATCATAAAATCCGAATCTGTGATAAAAAATAGGGGTTCCTATTTAAGATTTTTAAGTTGCCCCCCGCCCCGCCCACAGGCGGCGGGGGGATGGCGGAAATTTAGTACTAGCGGATGCCCCCTTTCGAGATATTAAAGTTTGGATTCAACAAATTTTTCTGTCCGATGCGTATTTTTTGAAATATAACAAATTCCAGGTTAAATAAATCACCCGGTATACCTATATACAGGCTGATTTATTAATAATTGGAAATATTTTAACTGGAATATCCTGGGCTCAGAATATGAAAATTTAACCCAAATCACTTAAATAAAATGCGGCTCCTTACTGAGCTACAGGGTGTTTTATTTAAAAATTTAAAAACGATTTTTGTCCAGTACTTTAAAACTATTTGACGTATCTTTATCATACTTGGCTGGAAGTGTAGGTACCGTACACCATACTATATTATGTTAAATAAAAGTTTCTGGCTACTGCCAGTGGCGTAGAACAGAGGCAAGTGAGAGGTTTACCCTTCCTAAATTCTACACCACTGGCGGAATTGTCATTTTAGCACAATTTTCCAATTCTGCAATACTTTTTGTGTAAACAACATACTCTTCCTTCGTAACGATACAGTTATTATTTTTCGAGATATTTAAAGTTAAACATGAAGCTGCACAATTATTTTGATTAAAAAACACTAGTACAAAAATAGTCAATTCCGCTCATTTTATTGCCAATCAACCAAATATATTTTTTAAAATTAATTAATATTTTTTAATATATAAATTAAAATTAAAAGATCGATTAGCGAAAGATTTTCTAAACTTATTGAGGTAAATGGGGGTCACATTGAACATTTGTTAAAGAGTTTTTTAATCAAAATAATGTTAAATAAAATATATATATATATATATATATATATATATATATATATATATATATATAAATTTTCACAATGATTCTAAATTACAATATTCACACAATGAATATGCTGATTACAAGGTTGTAACAAAAAAAAATTGTTTGGTTTAGTAACTTTGTTTCTAATGTATATGAATGAATAACTTGCTATAAATTTTTAAAATTACGAATATCTGAAATAACCAAATTACCAATACCAGCATTGCAATTTTTCTCGCTGTGTACTCTTTGATAAAAAAAATAAAAGTTAAAAATAATGTCACTTAAGTTCACATATTACAAGTAAATATTATTAATATATATATATATATTAGGGTGGGTCGAAAAAAATATATTTTGTCGGTTGGGTTCTAAAACAAAAATTTTTTTGATATAAAAACATGCAAAACATCAAAAAATTTAAAAAAAATTTTTTTTGGTGCGCACGAGGCCCTTAGAAATGACATTTTTTGCACTTTTTTTAGTTTATCAATTATATCTCTGAACGTATTGGTCAGAAATGACTGGTTTTTGGATATGTTGTTCCCAGGACTATACCGTACAATATTGTTTCATGGAAAAACTAACAAGATGATATGCTGAAAAGTTATTCTAATTTAAAAATCATATTTTTTTATTTATTTTTTATTTTTCTGAAATTTTTTGAATTTTCTAAAAAATCATATGCTACATGATAGCCAGTCTAATATAGTTTAAGAAAATACAACAAATTTTGTTCTATCTTGTTTCAGGACTGATCGCGTCTGACACTAGTTTTTTTTGGACATGTGTGACGCCGAAGGCTCCCACAGCTTCAGAGTTTAATATTTTTATTCAACAAATTTTTGTGATATACTTTAAAATACATGCAATTATATAGTAAAAAACCACAAATGTTTCGATTGTTTTTTAATGCTTAAAAAAATTCATGAAAATTGCTGTTTTCTTAGAACCGTCAGGGTGGGGTCTTCCCTTAAGCAATAAATTTTACATTTTATTCTTTAATACTTACAATACAGTATGTGACGTTACAATTTAGTTATATAATGTAAATTTACAGACAGGAATGTATTAATTACTACTATATTTGGACATTGTCAAAATAACAAATATAAAAATTCAGTTACAAAATTTACAACGAATATCATAGATAATATTGTATCTAATGATTATCGCTCTAAAATTACATGATTTTTTTTTTACAGAGTAGTATTCATAACTATTTACTATTTTGTTAAGTTGGCTGGCTCTGATATCAAATAATTAAAAAGTTTTAGCCCTTAAGGTTGTGTATTTCAATTTTTATAATCTCAATTCGTATATTTTTATGAAAAATCTGCCACTTTTCTGTTTCGTTTATCAGTCTGAATGATTTCAATTGTAATTGTAATTGAATGATCGATTATTTTTCTTTCGAATTATTTCCAATCACTAATTCTTATTATTTTAGCAAAATGGATCACATACATAATAATTGGCAAATTGGTAAGTCGATTTGTTGTTTGTTTCAAAATAGGCTCACTTGCGTACGTGTCATATGCGTACAAACATTATTTAGTATCACTTGCGTACAAATAAGGGTCGGCTCAAGCCCAGGTAGTTAAGGTACTTAGGCCGAGTGTCAGATGCGTACAGAGATTTGGGAAATGTCGAGTTGTCATTTACGCCACGAAACCCTATATTAACAATTCAGTTCACAAACTTTAAATATCATTTTCTCGAAAGTAAAATTTTATGATATGGACCAGAGAAAATTAACTGATTATATATATATATATATATATATATATATATATATATATATATATAAGTAAAAATAGGTACTTACTTGTTTATTAAATTTGCCATATTCACACAATAACTTTAATAATAAACAAATAAATTTACAAACAACTGCGTAATTCGTTCTGCACTGAGAAGAGAAGTTTTAAACTAACTGGAATTTCAAGAATAAATTATTATGTTCTTTGGTTATTATGTTTTACACATAAATGCGGATCTGCTAGTCAAGGTTATTTTTTGCAAATGTTTACTACATTTTTTCAAGGAAAATAATAATTTATTAAAAATAAATATTTTTATACATACATACATACATACACAATCACGCCATGTACCCAAAAGAGTGTGGCACAAACTCGATTCATTATCCCTAAATCAGTCGCCTCCAAATATTCCTTCCAAACAAGCAACTTTCGCCTCATCCACATTCATAATTCCTCTCATACATGCTTTTTTACTACTTTGACTGCAAGGAAAAAGTAGTATAGCGTTTGGTACGGTGTCTGTAACATTTTCAAAAATAAAAAAAAATTGTATAGAAATCCTTCATATAGCCTGTAGATGACGAATCTGAACTTAGTTTATGTGGGTGTATGGATGTGCGTCGTCAGCTCGCTCGGTCGTAAGTCAAAATTTTGTGGCCGCAACTCCTCCTAGGCGGTTCAACCGATTTTAATGAAAATTTCAGGATAAATTTGTCTAGTGCCCAAGATGGTCATGTGGTTTTGGTTTTTTCCAGTGATGCCAACTTTCCGAGAAAAAAATTACTAAAGTTTTTAAAAATTCATATTGGCTACGTTATTTATCCGATTTTAATCAAATTTTCAGAAAAGATTTTCCTCATGCTCCCATTAATTACATAATTTTATTAATATTCAGTGTTGCCAACTTTCCGAGAAAAAAATTGCTAAAGTTTTAAAAATTTTATTATGGCCATGTTTTTCAACCGATTTTACTCAAATTTTCACAAAAGATTCTCCTAGTATTCATATAATTCATGTAATTTTAACAAAATACAGTGTTGCCAACTTTTCGAAAAAAAAATTATTAAATTTTTAAAAATTCATTATGACCATTTTATTTAACCGATTTGAATCAAATTTTCGTAAAAGTTTCTCCTAGTGCCTATATAAATTATGCAATTTTTACAAAATACAGTGTTGGCAACTTATCGAGAAAAAAATCACAAAATTTTAAAAAAATTCATTGTGGCTACATTATTTATTCGATTTTGATCAAATTTTTAGAAAAGTTTCTCTTAGTGCCCACATAAATTATAATATTATTAAAATACAGTGTTGCCAGCTTTCCGAAAAATGTCAAAGTAGTCTATATATGGGTTTACCCATATACTTCTAATCTTGTTATTTCTACTACTTGGAAACTTTTGCTCACGCAAGCCACCCTCTCAATCATACCACTCCCACTACTCATCGGACGTCCACTTGCAAACGTGTACCATCAAAATCATTCAAATAATTATTTTTAACAAAACGTTTATTATACGCATTCGCTCAACATGTCTGAACTATCTTAACTGACTAACACCAACTTTTGCTACAACATTTTTTTCAATTTCACACTCATCATACACTAATATATTTCGTACCCGATCTCTCCTATTTACACCACATACCCCACGTAAAAATCTCATTTCCACAACAGTCATTTTCCGTTTATGCTTTTGCAACCAAACCCAACATTCACTACCAGACATCAACTTAGGCAATTTATTTTCATAAATTTAGAAAATAGTTGATAGGTAAAATTTCATAAATAGTAAATAATACTATAATATATTATGTACTATATTTACAATTATATAAATTATATATAATATAACTATATTAACAAATTAACAGTTCAGAAACTTTTAACATTATTTTCTCAAGAAAGTAAGGTTTTATGATATGGGCGAAACGAGAAATCGACTGACAAAATTTATATATTAGTAAAAATGCGTACTTACTTGTCTATAACTTTAATAATAAACAAATAAAATGTACATACAACTGCGTAACTGCGTTCCGCACTGAGAAAAAGTTTTAAACTAACTCTAGAGATTCGAGAATAAATTATTATATTTTTTTGATTTAGTTTCTTCTTAAACAGAGATGTAGGTCACGTTGTTTTTTTAAATAAAACTACTTGAATTTTATTTTACATGCTACTAGTTTCGGTACAAAAGCGTACCTTCTTCAGGCAATCTATATTTTCTTTTGTAAAAAAACATTGCAGTGTTAACACCATACAATCATACATTAATAAATTTCAATGACAATAAAACTTACGTAAAATGTAGATTAAACAAAAACATTTGACGTTGAATAAATCGTACCAGAATAGATAAGTAAAAAAAGTGCACACAGATTTTAACAATTATTTATATCAATACAATATACGTCAGATTTTTAAAATAATAAATATATACCAACATTAAAACTTATTAAAAAACAAACAATTACGTTTTTTTTTATATACTACTGACACATTCAAAAACTGCCGATACACTAAATGAAATTTCATGTGGATACACGTATTAAATTATTACTTTTTCATATGTTTTTTGATATGCATCAAAATATTGTCATATGCTTTATTTAAATTATACACATCTTGTTGTATGTTGATGTTATTTTTGTTGATTTTAATGTGTTTTTCCTTTTCTAAAATTTGTACATTGTTAAAATTAAATGTATGATGATTTTCCATACAATGTTGGAAATTGGTTTTTCCGTTACATTTTTGCAGTCATTGCTATGTTGCTTCATCCTTTTTTTGACATACTGATGAGTTTGTCCCGTGTATGTACAATTGAAGTTATTACATTTTATTTTATATATAACATCACTTTGTAATTCTTTTTCAATTGGCGATTTTAGTTTAGAAAATAAGTTATTAACTTTTTATAATATTTAAACGTTATATTTATCTTGTCTGTTTTTAATATTCTTTTTAAATTTTCAGATAAACCCGGGATATATGTTATAGAACAATAAAGTTTAGTTAGCCGCATCATGATTATTAGTACATTTTTTAAGTCTGTCATTATTCATAATAGATTTTATTATGGACGTTGGATAATCATTATTACGAAGTATTTGTGAAATTTGTGATTTTAGTCACAGCTAATGCTCTTTCTTTTAAGTTATATGCTACGTTAATTTTTTGATATTTTAAATGCAGCGAATTAAAATTTAAAAATCTATCTGACGTTATCGGTTTTTTAAACCACTTAGTTTTGATTATTCTATCTACTCTAACTAATAGTATGTCTAGAAAGGATAAGTAATTTTGTTTCTCAATTTCCAAATTAAATTGAATGTTACTATTATATGTATTAAAAATATTTAGTGTATCTGCAATTTTTTCTTTAGGGACAACAAGTATTAAATCATCAACGTATTTTTTAATTAATGTTGGCTGGTACGGTAACTGAGGAATAATTGTGTCTAATAATTCATTCATTAATAAATTGGCTAAACACGAACTTACTGGGTTACCCATACTTATTCCAAATTTCTGATTATATGTAACACCGTCATATATAAAGTAACTGCTGTCAAAGATAAACGTTATCATGATAATAAAAATGTTTTTGGGAATGTCACTAGCATTTTCAAAGAGATTCCATTTTTTATCAATTATTTTTAAAATCAACTCTTTTGGAATATTTGTGAACAATGACACCACATCTAAGGATATAATCACTTCACTTTCATCCAATATCGGCAATTTGTCAACGATATCTTTAATTTCTAACGAGTTTTTGACGTCATAGTTATAGTTTTTATTTACATTACTAATAATTTTTACTAAAAATGTTGACAAATTGTATATTAGTGAATCAACACACGATACTACCGGCCGTGTGTTAAATCAGGGGCGGATCCAAGGGGGGTTATGGGGGTCACTTTTTACCACGTTGACTGCAAGGAAAACTGGTATAGCGTTTGGTACAGTGTCTGTAACATTTTCAAAATAAAAAAAATTGTATAGAAATCCTTCATATAGCCTCCAGATAACGAATCCGAACTTAGTTTATGTGGGTGTATAGATGTGCGTTGTCAGCTCGCTCGCTTAGTCAAAATTTTGTATTTGCAACTTCTCCTAGATGGTTCAACCGATTTTAATGAAATTTTCAGGATAAATTTGTCTAGTATCCAAGATAAGGTAATGAAATTTTATTTTTTTTCAGTAATGCCAACTTTCCAAGAAAAAAATTACTAAAGTTTTTAAAAATTCATATTGGCTACATTATTTATCCGATTTTGATCAGATTTTTAGAAAAGATTTCCCTAATGCTCCCATTAATTTTGTAATTTTATTAATAACCAGTATCGTCAACTTTCCGGGAAAAAAATTACTAAAATTTTAAAAAATATATTATGGCCATATTATTTAACCGATTTTACTCAAATTTTTACAAAAGATTCTCCTAGTATTCATATAATTTATATAATTTTAACAAAATACAGTGTTGCCAACTTTCCGAGAAAAAAATTACTAAAATTTTGAAAATTCTATATGATCACTTTATTTAACCTATTTTAATCAAATTTTTATAAAAGATTTTCCTAGTGCCTAAATAAATTATGCAATTTTAACAAAATACAGTGTTGCCAACTTATCGAGAAAAACTCACTAATTTTTAAAAAAATTTATTGTGGCTACATTAATTATTCGATTTTGATCAAATTTTCAGAAAAGTTTCTCCTAGAGCCCACATAAATTAAAATTTTAATAAAAATAATATTGTTTTACCAACTTTCCGAGAAATGTTAAAGTGTTCTATATATGGGTTTATATATATATATATATATATATATATATATATATATATATATGAGTTTATATATAGGTTTACCCAGTGGCGCAACAAAAGGGGCGGGGGGGGCAGAATTAGCACAATTTTTATTCGCTTAGTTATATATTCAGCCGTCACTTCTAACGCTACAATTATTTACTCCAAAATAGTGAGCCAACATTCATTATTTTAAACTATTAATTATTTAATTCATGTAAGATAAAGTGGAAATCTGGTTAGTATTTGCTTTTTTTTGCTTCTCCAAGATAAAATCCTTGACCCCCTCCCCCCCAAGACAAAATCCTGGCTGCGCCATTGGGTTTTACCCACATACTTCTAATCTTGTTTGTAGTACGGCTCTAATAATTAAGGTAAAGAATTTAATGAACAAAAGTTATTTTAAAGAAATTAAAGAAAATAAATTACTCAAGATTTGAATATTATCAATTACGAATTATCTTTGGTTCGTAACTCTAGATATTTCTGATTTATATTAAAACTATGTATAATAGAATAAACAAAAACGGCTTATTCAAATACATCACAACTTGAAGGAATAATTTCTCCAACGACTAAAGAATATGAAAAATATTTAATATATACATATATAATATAAAATTAGATACAACATTAAAAAATAGCAAAAACAAATAATTTTAATGTTCAATTATGTACCGCCCCCCTCCCCTCTACCCATTTACAAAAATAACTCCGTGACCTGCCCCAAAATGGAAGTCTATAATAATAATAGCACTTTATTTCAAAAGACACAGATTTACATGGGTATAGAAAAAGTTACAATATATTAAAATATCAAATTCTCAATTTAAATATTCATCTATAGTATAAAAATAATTTTTCCTCAAAAAATCTTATACACTCATTTTAAACAATCTAAGGGTTGATTTGCTTGTAATCGTTTCGAGTAATTTGAATATTATGAAATCTGATATATTTAGCTTTTTCACAGTTTAAATGCAAGTTGTTATGAGTTATGACTGTCTGGCAGAAAATTTAAATCATTATTAAATAGTATAAATTATATAGGATATAAAATTTTACCTTGTGGTAAACCGACGTTTATACTTAGTTTTTGTGAATTTATTGTTTCGTAGGTTGAGTTTTTATTGATATTGTTTATACTTCCAAATTGTTGTCTATTACCTAAAAAATATTGTTACCAATGTAATGGAGTTCCTCGACTGCCCATTTGTTCTAGTTTGTCGAGTAACTTGTTGTGATCAAGTCTGGCTCTGCCCCTGATAAGCACATAAATAAATTGTTCGTTTACTAGTATATGATTTAATTTATTTATAACATCTTTTTAACATTATATATAAATATATATATATATATATATATATATATATATATATATATATATATATATATAAATAACCATAACAAAAGACTTTAATATAAACAGCAAATAAATAATAAAATAAATTATATTACATATGAATAGCCGTTTAATTAATCCAAGGCCATATACATCAAACAATATAATGCAAAAAATAAAATTACAAGTTATGAATGAATCTTACCGTGTGTTGACTTGGACCGTCGTACATAGGGATTTAGCATGTAAAATCAGAAAAGTGAGATTTCCTGCTTCCCAAATTATTTTACAAAAAAAAACTTATGATAAATGTTTTAGGGCATACATACTTTCTGCATGTAAATCAATTACTAAAATTTTTTTGGGAATTTTTTTAACGTCAAGAATTAGGTCTAAAGTTGTTAAGAAATTGACTGGAAAATGGCAGTAGCTGAGAAATAGCATATAGCATTTAGCATTTGTTTTATTTTTGTTTCAATTTCACGGCTAATGCCATTTTCATTCAATTTCTTGACAACTTTAAGGCTAATTCCTGACGTTGGCATGGTTCCAAAAAAATTTTCTTGATTGATTTACATGTAAAAAGGTTTTTCCTAAAACATTTATCCCAAAGTTTTTTTTGTAAAATAATTTGGGAAGCAGGAAAGCGCACATGTCTGATTTTAGATGCTATATCTTTATGTACGACGGTCCAAGTCAACACACGGTATATACACATAGGATGTTCGTTAGTTTATATTTATATAATCTAGTATGCTGCGTTCTGACCTTCATTAAACAAGTAAAACTTTACACGTAATTCAAATTATATTTATCTATGTATATTGTAAATATATAATTTCTCAAATGGGATATTTTTTCTCATGTAATAACTACATGTAGAAATCTTTAATAATATCTATATATATATATATATATACCGGGTGTTCGTTCGTCAAGTTTGTATGGGCGTTTAACATGCAATCCCGATAATTTGCGGTATACTTTTTTCTCGAGTTAAATTCGGAGAAATACTTAGAGTACTCGATAGGACATAAAAAGTTCTATAATTTGGTTTTAGTTCTAATTTGCTAGCATGTGCCGTTTGGGCGCTAGAATTTTTTTTTTAATTTTTTTAGTTTTTATTTTTTTTCTCAAAAACTATCAAGTGTAGGAAAATAAGCATGATATGGCAAAATGCGGAATAATAAGTACGATAATTAAGTAAAGAAATCATTATTCTACGATGCATCGTTTAGTAGAAAAATACTGAATTTTAAAATCTCTCAAGGGTACTCCTTTGGGATTTTTTCAAAATAAAACTTTTTTCAAAATTTGCTCAAAAAATCTGAAAAAATTTAATAAAATAGAGAAAAAAATTAGCTACATAATAGCTAAGTAACTTTTTTCTCTACCTCATTCTGGTTTGGCAGGAAAAATTATTGAAAATTCAAAAATGTTTTATAATTTTTTTCTACTAAACGATGCATCTTAGATCTTAGAATAATGGTTTTTTTATTTTTTTATAGTACTCATTATCCCGCATTTTTTCATACCATGCTTTTTTCCTACATCTCATAGTTTTTAAGGAAAAAAATAATAACAAAAACATCCAAAAAAAATTCCAGCACCCAAACGGCACATGCCAGCAAATTAAAACTGAAACCAAATTATAGAACTTTTTATGTCCTATCGAAAAGTACTTTTTCGAATTTTACTCGAGAAAGAAGTCTATCGCAAATTATTGAAACTGCATGTTAAACACCAATACGAAATTGACGAACGAATACCCGGTATATGAATGTTTGATATACACTAAAATTCATTTAGAAACCTTTACTTTAATGTCAAGTTTGCATAATTATAATACTAGATCCATTAATATATTAGAAATTTCAAAACATACATTAGAAAAATTTAAAGATTTACCCAGATATAATTGTATTATGTTTTATAATAAGCTGCCTCAAACTTTAAAGGATATTAATTCTATAAAATTATTCAAAATAAAGTTAAAGCAATTTCTAATAGACAATTGCTTTTATTCTGTAAATGAATATTTAAATTTGTAAATTTGTAATTATTTAATTATGTAAACATTTGTGACTTGTTCTATACCTATGTATCTTGATCAAGAAAATAAATAAAATATTATAGATGAAATTTTATCGTGAAGATGAATGTTGTAATCATTTTAATTTTTTCGTTATTATTTCTCAAATAAATTTGACCATAATAATCATGGTCGCTGTTTATTTATATTTTGAAATAAAAATATCAGATATAAACGGAAATATCATATACACAAAATAATATATAAGAATTTTAATAAAAACTATAAAATATTTTTATTTAAAAAGAAAATTTTTAAAAGATAAAAATTTATATGTAATTTCGAGTTTTTTTTTGTAATATTAATTTTAAATTTTTGTTATAACTGTTATAAAAATAATATATACGAAATAATGCTCATAAATAAAATTTATTCTTTATTGCACCAAAAATAAATATTGCTACGCCACTGCTTGAGATAAATCAATACATATTTTGTCCGCGGTGTGGGAGAAGGCAGTTATTTGTACTCTGACCTTGTATAGCTATTTTCTTTAAATTTTTTTTGTTTTTTTATGTATTTGTATCTCTTTATTATCTGGCTTTTTCATTATTAATATTTAAATCTATTTTACGATGACAAATATTTACGTATAATTTTGTATTTTTAGAATCGGACCGTCATTCGTTCAGTTGTTTATTGATAGAACTAGTTGGCCAGTTGAATGTTGTGTTATAAATTTGTAAATACATGTTATTTTTATAGTAGGTAATCGAAAAAACATCATTCTACATAACATTTAGAATTGGTTGAAAATAATTATCATGTAAAAAACGTGACAAATTATATTTAAAGTAATTGTTTACATTAATATTTAGTTGACAGTCCTGTAAGTATAATCAAAAAGATTGGAAGAAATAGGCTTTTTAGCTGGTGTATGATTGGTGTGGTAGCAACTCTATTGACCTTAGCTACAGAATGAATACTAAAGTTAATTTTTCTATTTTTTCTCGGTTTTATTTGAATTTCGTAATAGACAAAGAGTTAAAATCTAGATCAAGTAGCAATTGATGAAACATTTTTGAAATTTAATATAGTGCGTTCAGCAAGAAATATGCTGTTACTTATTCTTCTTCTTATATTAGTAACATTACGCAAAATTCACCTGGCCAACTGGATTCGTGACAGATTTTTGTAAGTTAACCTCTAATACTATCAAATACATTACATTTTTATTGTAAGAAGCTTTTTTGTTGGAAAATTTAATTTTAATCATGGATAGTTTATTGCAACATTATCAATTATGTATTAAGTGATAAAAATGTATTGTTCACTATACTTAATTTGGATTCAGATGGCAAACGTTTCGTAGATAAATTGGAAGCAATTATGCCAGAAATTGTAAGAATGAAATAATTTGTTTTGATTGTAATATACATTATTGTTTGTGAATCTTTTACTTTTCTTATTTTAGGTAGATTGCAAGATCAAATTACCGAATGGTATTTGTACAATTTGCGCTGTTCGGTTGAATGATGCTTATAAATTTATAAAACAATGTTTTGATTCTCAAATAATATTAAAACAACATTTAAATGAAGATATTTGTCGATTATGTGCTGGTCGTGATAATATAACATTTACTTTAACTACAAGGGATTCGGATAATGTATTGTTATCATACAAATTGGAAACAATTGCATCGGAAATTGTAAGTCAAATACTAGCTCTAACTAGGTCCACGAAAAAAATTATATGCTTATAAATTGATAAGTAGTCATTTATCTATTGTCTCTTCCATAAGTTTTGAGAACAGTCAACATTTAACCTAATCTAATTTAAATTTTAATGCATTTGTTGATTTTGTTACATTGAAATTTGTATAAAATAAGTTAATTTGAATACATGTACATTTACAATAAAAATTACATAAAACAATTATTTTATTAGGTTTTAGCTTACAATAAGCTTATTAATTAATATATGTTTTCGCTAACCTAAAATTTGTTGCTGCAGGAGTAGTGAGAACAGCGATTATGAGAAAAATGTTGTAGTCGTCTTGCATTTTTAATTGTGCGCAGATTATTTTTTGATTATTTGTTACTCCATAACCAAGTAACGTACCCGCATAACTTGTAGTCGGATTTAGATCTTTCAAATAAATCAAATATTAGTTAAATATCATTCGGACTTAGTGTTATTACTAGAAATATATTTCTTTATTAAGCTCTCTTCAAACCGGAAATTTTTATTTTATGTAATATATAATTTTAATTTATATTTTCAGCTGGAATGTACTGAAAGTTATCGGATTGTATTTGCTCAATTTGTTCTGTACGATTAAATGAAACGTATAAATTTGTAGAAAAATGTTTTAAATCGCATGAAATTTTAAAGCGATATGCAAAAGAACAATCGCAAAATAGTGAACAAGTTATGAAAAACGAAATTAAAAATGAAAGCGAAATTGAAGAAGAGAATATTGATGAAGAATACATTAAACTAGATTTGGAAACTGATAGAAACTTTAAAGTTGAAGGTAGTATAGAATCACAAAATAATACAAATTTTAATGCTGTTTGTATGAAAGAAGAAGCTATTTAGGTAGATGTGGAATATGATACAAATATTAAATTTGAAATATGTTTGAAATCAGAAACTTTAGATTTATATTCAGAATTAATAATTAAGGAAGAATATTCTGATTTTGAAAATGACACCGATATAAAACGCAGTCAAGATAGGAGAAATTCGAATAAAAATGATGAATCTGTAATGAAAGGAAAATCGCATAAGTGTATATTATGTGAGAAAACTTTTACTCAGAGTGAAAGTTTAAGAAGGCATATTTGTACTCATACAAATGAGAGACCTTATAAATGCGAGATATGTGAAAAAACATTTATTCAAAGTGGAAGTTTAAAATCGCATATTCGTATTCATACCAATGAGAGACCTTTTAAATGCGAAATATGTGAAAAAGCATTTACTTATAGTGGAGACTTAAAAAGACATAACCGTTCTCATACAAATGAGAAAACTTATAAGTGCAAAATATGTGGGAAAGCTTTTACTCGAAGTGGACATTTAATAAGGCATAATCGTACACATACAAATGAGAGACCTTATAAATGCGAAATATGTGAGAAAATTTTTACTGAAAGTGGAAATTTAACAAACCATTTTCAAACTCATACGAGAGAGAAACCTTATAAATGCGAAATATTGGAGAAAACTTTTACTGAAAGTGAAAGCTTAAGAAAACATATCCATTCTTATACAAAGGAGAAACCATATAAATGCGAATTATGTGAAAGAACTTTTACTGAAAGTGGAAGCTTAAGAAAACATATCCGTTCTCATACAAATGAGAGACCTTATAAATGCGAAATATGCGAGAAAACTCTTATTCAAAGTGCACACTTAAGAACACATATTCGTTCTCAGGCAAGGGATGCAACCTGATGAATACGAAATAAAAAACTTTTTGTTAGAGTCGAAATTAAAAAGAAACATATTCGTATCCATAGTGTAACGATTTAATTTTTGTAGTTTTTTTTTTTTTAATTAGTTTTTAAATATTGTTAAGCCTCATTCAGACTGCTCTTTAGCTATTAGTGTTTTGTTTTAGCGCAGAATTAGTAGTTCTGAACCAAACTATATGTGAGCTTATAGGAATACTGTGCAAATACATAGATTTAGTTTTATTAGCAAATTTTGTTTCATTTCAGCCAAAGTCCGGCCTGACCATAGTTTTTAACTAAATTTCACTTATGTTTTAAGAACGGCCAATTAGATTTTACTTAAATGAGATAGCGATGTATAAATGTTTTTATAAAAGAAACATCGAATTTATAATATGTATCATAAGATCTATAGTAGATAATAGATGATAGAACACAATGAGATAATTTTAATTTTTTGCATAATTTAAAACTATGTAGTTTAAAGAATGTTTATGTTTAATTTTCCCGGAAACAGTTTGCGGACTAAAATGTGATGTATACTTGGTGAATTTATAATTATTCATAATAGGACGACTGTAAAACACTTTAGTTATAAATGCGCAGACATGAAAGGAATTTTGAGGTAGAATTTTATTTCGCAAAATTAGATATTGCTTTAATAGCAATTTAAAAAAAAATTTCTATGTTTAAATGAATGAATAATTTGTTTAGCTTTTCTATAAATTTTAAAATTTATCAGAATAGAGATGAAAGGAAGCTTATCTTGATTTAAACCTTACTTTTAGGTACTTTAGTAAGAAGACAGAATCGGCCCTATGACAAGTAGTTGTTGTTTTTCTTTTTTTTTTTTGAAAAAATAAATATTTATAACAATAAACAACACGTATATTTTTATAAAACCAAAATAATAATTACAAAAAATATATTGAAAATTAAATACCTAATTAATTGATTTTTATTACATACCTAAAATCTGTAATTACATAATAATTATTGTTGAATAATTAATTGCACATATTATAGCCTAATTTTTATAATAATCAGTTCTACAGAGTGATTTATAACGCATGTACCAAACATTAATAATTGCCATATGAACATAGAGGTTGCGTAACTACAAAAAAATTAAATTTTTATTAGTGGCATAGTAAATTTACGAGTTTAAGGGGAGGTAACACTTTGAAAATTTCAAAAAATCGATTTTTTTTTACTTAAATGTGTTTTTTGAACCCTTTAGAACCAGGTTTTAAAGTATGGAAGCGTAAATCGCAATAATAAATGTGCAACAAAGCATTTTATAGAAAGCGCTCAGCAGCGCTCTGCTTGAAACTTGCAACTTTAAACGCGTTTTTCTAGAAACCATGTTTTTAAACTGCGCAATTTTTGTCCGATTAACTTGAAATTTAGGGAAAATGTTGCCAAAACTTCAACTTAGGGATCAACTGGTCATTTTTTTGATATGTAGTTTTTTCGATTTTAGCGACCCAAAAAAAGGACGAATTTTTTTTACGATTTTCAAACTTTTTTTTCAAATGAGTATAACTTGGCAAAAATGTATTTTTTTGTAATCCGGCCAGTTGATCCCTAAGTTACAATTTACTTTACATTTTAAAAGCAAGAAAATTTATTTCAAATGGGAATTGAGCGCTCCAGCCTGTCAACGCAGCAGCAGTCTTTTTGAAACATGGTCTTGGTTCGGAGATTGTAGCGGTAGCAATTGGTTACAAAAAGGCTTCAAACTATTTGAAAATATAGAGGAATATGTGCCAAATACAATGTAAAAAGAAGTAATAATTTATTTACATTCCTGTGCCGAAAATTAATTCGTGAAAATAGCCTTTTTTTTTTGTCTTCAAAGTGTTACCTCCCCTTAATAACAAGTAACCGTAGAAAAACAAATTAAAACAGCTATGAAAAAACTGTTTAAATCTGACGTTTATTTAGTTTATGTATTTAATTGTTGTAAAACAATGGATCGTTGTACTGCAGCCGAAAATGCAGATATAATTTATATTTATGGATATCGCAATAGTCGCCCTGCTTCAAAAGAATACCAACCAAATAAACTCCAATCTTCATATCACGTATTTGTTCGTACATTTCGAAGACTGCAAAAGACCGGATCAACAGTTCCACGTATAATTATGGTAGTGTTCATCTTATTCGAAACAATTAGTATTTGGCGTATTGCAGTACAACTAGACATTTCCCAGAACAAGCAATTCAAGCTATTTCAATATTTTTAAGAGGATTACCGCCAGATGTTGCACCAACTCATGGCCAACTTCAATCACAACCTGCAGCAGCACTATCAATTTTGTCTTCAACAGCCGATGTTACTTTACACCGACCGTACTACGACAACAGCGTCCGAATGTAATTTATTAAACAAATATTTTTAACTATGTTTGACTTAATTCAAATATTTAAATCATTATTTAGAATTTTTTATCTATTTGTTTTGTTCTTAAAAAATTGAAAAAATAATGATTTAATTTTTTTAAATATGTAATTAAAATTATAATGTTTTATTTTGACCTTTTATAATCATTTAGTCAATACTTGTATCTTGTAGTTTAAATAACAGATTAGATTTTGTAATTAAAATATTATTTTTTATACATCATGGTATAAATATATTTATAAAATAAAAACTTTGTAAATTCTTTTCTTTTTTTTAAATTGTTGTTTGTCTTTTTTTCTTTTCGAAAAATTAGAAGTAAAAAATTAAAGAAAAAAAAAAGTAATGATAAAAATATTTTTAAAACGAACAAGCATGTTAAAATATTGATATTATGTTACTGTCCTAACCTATGTAGAAGGAGGTTATTATGTTACTAGTACAATAATGTTATTAAAAATATTATTAATTTATCATAAAAAGTTGATGCAAATTTGTTATATTTTCTCAAATTTATCATATTTAAAAGAAACATTATGTCAGTTGAAAATAAAACATTCATTTACATAGAAATAATGCTTATTTATTCAAAATTTATTTAGTATAAGTGCTACAAAGTTGAAACACTGTTTATCTACATGTATTTCAAAATATGTTTATTTAAGACGGCTATGGAAAATTAATTTTTGTATAAGGGTCTAAAATGTTATTTTAAATTTTTCTTTCAAATAACTTTTTTTTAAAATTATTACAAATAAAGTATACTCGAAATTTTTTTTATTATTTAATTTATGACCTATACCGGAAATGATATCAGTACTTTCGCCTAGTGCATTTTTACTTTACAGACAAGCACCAAAAAATCATTTAATCATAATTTTCATAAAAACAAATAATAAAAATATTTTCCATATGATGCAGATTTTTCGACGGACGCTATATATTGAATTTTTTTTTCCATTTTTTTACACATTTGGCTCCACTAAAAGTTCAAGCTCAAAGTTAAAGTGGCTGGTTTTAATTCCGCAAACACCTGAAATATGGGTGTAACCATAATCATTTTTTCTATTTAAATATTGATAAAATTAATTTAATTGCAACTGAACTAAATAATTTCTCAGATTGCACTGTTGTTTATAGTAGGTAAAATGCAATTGATGAACAAAAAAAAAATTATCAAGAGATTTTAAAATATTCGCAGATTAGATACTATAGATAAGTAATTTGAATCATTTAATTGCAATTAAATTTTTATAATTTTCAAATTTGCAATATCGTTCATAGTATAAAAATTTATCAAAGGATTTTTAAATACATTAGATAATATAGGTGAGTAACTTGAAATTATTGCAAATTATATCGATTTGTTGTTTGAAGCTAACACAGTGAACAATAATAGAAAAAAAAAATAGTGTATTACAATCATTTCTAAAAAGTGAGTACAACTACGAATAATTTTAGTTTAATTTGTATTTCTTACTTGTTCGTATTTTTTCGTATTTTGCTGTAACTATTAAATTTCTAACTTTGTCGCCAAATTTAGGCAGTTGCTTTAAGGCAGTAAACAAAATAAGGGGCTTGTTGACTTTAACGATATAATCAATAATTTTACTTAAAAAATGCGAGCACAAATCGTCATATTTTTGTTGTTGCGAGTTGTATTATATAATGAAATAATATTTATTTAATTATTAAAATTTTTTAAATTTATTAATAAATTTATTTATTTAATTATCGAATTTATTATAATTTAATAATATTTCATTTTTAATAATATGCATATTTCTACTTGCATTACTTTTTAATTAAATGATTTTTCTTATTCACTATCTTAATTTTGATGCATAGTTGTTTTTATTATCACTTTGACTGCAAGGAAAATAACAGTAAAAATTATACTTTTACTTAAAAAAAAATTCCTTACCAACTTCCATTTTCTTGTGGACACTCTACCTGATTTTTATATAGTTAATTAGCATATTTTTTTTTATTTAAACAATATATGAGTAACACAGTAAAAAATCTTTCAGAACTAATTATATTAAAATAAAACTGCTTTAGGTTAAAGTTCTGTATTAATATTTATTTATAATCGACGTTTCGATTAACTTAACGTTTGGTTTCATCAGTAAAACTGATACAAATGATATTTACAGTAAATAACAGAACATAGAAACAAACAAGTAACTAGATCTAGTTACTTATTTGTTACCTAGTAACTTATTTCTATGTTCTGATATTTACTGTTCTTTATTGCTTTTAGAATGCACGGAGTGAAATTTTTGCCGTTCGGCGATTTCCGCGTGGAGTAAAAAGAGGTAACTCCATTTACCCTATCACGTAGATCGTGAATTTAGGAGTGTACATACAAAGTCTCATTAAATGGTTAAATTATAATTTTTGTTTTCGGTACAAACTTGGCAGTTATAACATAAAAACAATGTTACATGTATTTTATGAAGTAAAGAATGAAAAATATAGATCTACATTCGAACTTTTGCTAGAAATGTAAATGTTTCCAAAGAAGCCCGTTTAAGTATATACAATGCAGTTTTGGTGCCTACTTTGATGTATGGTAGTGAATGTTGGGTTTGGTTGCAAAAGCATAAACGGAAAATGACTGCTGTGGAAATGAGATTTTTACTTGGGGTATGTGGTGTAAATAGGAGAGATCGGGTACAAAATAGATTAGTGTATGATAAGTGTGAAATTGAAAGAAATGTTGTAGCAAAAGTTGGTGTTAGTCAGTTAAGATGGTTCGGTCATGTTGAGCGAATGTCTAATGGACGTTTGGTTAAAAAGATTTATTTGAATTATTTTGATGGTACACATTTGCGTGGACGTCCGATGAGTAGTTGGAGTGATATGATTGAGAGTGTTTTGCGTGAGCGAAAGTTTCCAAGTAGTAGGAATAGAAGAGTATGTATGAGGGGAATTATGAATGTGGATGAAGCGAAAGTTGCTTGTTTGGATAGGAGTGTTTGGAGGCGACTGATTTCAGGATGATGAAAAGAGTTTGTGCCACACCCTTTTGGGTACATGGCGTGATTGTGTATGTATGTATGTATGTATGTATGTATTTACTATAATTTGAAAACATAAATTCTGCATAGTTATCAACTTTCTCTAGATCACTTTAAAGTTTTTCGTCCTCGTCGTCATCATCAAATCAAAATTTTCTTACATTTAAAATAATTACTTTTCGTTTGATCATTATTCTTCTATTTATCGGATCTCGTTTAGTGTTCGGCTTTCCATAAGTCCGTTAACTCGGTGATTATATCACTGGAAAATTACTCGAACGCTGCTCTAACTCCGAATTAATAGACGAACCCACCAGAATTTGTTTTGAACCGTTGCAACGATAAAATGAGGTGATTCGAAACGGGTTAAACCATTTTCAAAATAGTACATCGCAATAAAACTACTAAAATTTTTCTATTTTTTGTTTGATATTCAAATAATATTAAAACAACGTTTAAATGAAGAATTTTGTCGATTATATGCTGGTCAAAATAACATAATATGTACCTAAATACAAAGGATTCGCATAACCATTGTATCGGAAAATGGAAGAAAATACTAGATTTAACCAGGTGCATGAAAAAAATATACGCTTAAAATTTTTTAAGGAATCATTTATTTATTGTCCCATCTAACTTGTTTGAGACAGATGTTTGATTCGTAAATAATACAGTAAGTACATATATCTATTAATTTTTCGTAAATTATACATTTTATTTTTAAAAAATATTATAATTTGTAGATAACGCATATTTATTATGGACAATCAATTAAGCACTACAGTATTAGATATTTATTCTTTATTGAGAAAATATTATTTATTTCATAATCTTGATAGCTGAGAAAACGTATACGAAACCCAAATTATACACCAGAAAAATAAATTGCCCTTTTAAACAATTCTTGGAAAATATAAGAATATTATTCTAAATAATAAATCTAATCAAACATCTTGGAAACAGAAAGAAAGCAAATGGGAAAAAGTTGCAACAGATTTTAAATCAATATTGTCGGCAGTAAAGCTACATTCACAACCTCAAAATTAGCAGTAGAATTTGTGGATATAATTATACATAAAACATAAAGTAAATTAACCCCCACACAGCATTCACAATGTATTACTTTGACAACTAATTTACGGCAAAAATGCATGAATCCACCTAGGGAGAAAAACTTGAAACGTAAGAAGTGACGTTTGACTTGTGGTTAACATAACCTAATATATTTACTACTTAATTATTTTATACTTGCATAGTCTCTGTGTTTGCAATAAATGAGAGTACGATACAGTATAGTTTAAAAAACATGCGTTTACAGCACTTAAAAACACAACAAAGATGTCCAACGGATTGACGTTACGTTATGTGAAATCGGAGTATGCGCAATTTGACCGTTGCGCAGAATTAGTACATAAATTAACGTAAATGCTTGGAGTTTGCAAGGTTCTACGTTGCTTACTAATTGCAAGTCTGCGTTAAGTACTAATTTCGGTCATTGTGAACGACTTCATGCGCTTGCATATGCCAAACCTTTACGGTTAATTATAGCTACTAATCCTACTGCTAATTTGGAGGTTGTGAATGTAGCTTTAAAATATATTTATATTAATTTTCATATTACATAAAATTTCTTATTCAAATAAAAAATAAATTATTGACCAGTTTTTTTTACGATGTACTTAAATTTATATTTATTTTAGGTATAGGTAATTACATCGGTCAGCGCAAGAGTTAAATAATTATTTTCAGAATTTAAAAAAAACACGAAAAGATGCTGCAAATGAAAGATTGTTTATTTTTAAAACATTTCAAAATTTTTATATATACAGTGTGTCCCCGGATTGAATTCACTATAGGTGTAATCGGCAAAAAATTTAAGAATTTCATTTTCATGTTTTGAGATCCCGCCCTGCTTTGTCTGAAAACAATTTTAAGCATATTTATACTTTTCTAAAAATCAAGGCGGCCATGAAAAATACAAAAAACTATTTTATATTCAGGTAAAGTACCTTTTTGGTCAATAATACGGCATAATGTTTTTAAGAAAAGTTGTTCAGAATATAAAATTATGACTATTCAAAATTTCAAAAGATCTGCTAATATTCATTAAATCCGCTTTTTGTGTTATTTAACGGAAAATCGCAGTAGTCGCAAAAGAAATATTTGATTGTTATTTGCTTCTAAGCTTGTTTATTAAAATATTTGAAATTATAAATTTTTACATAATCAGAACCCACATTAGTATTCCATTCTAATTACGAGTATCACACGTTTCTATGATAAAAATTATACTTTATGTGTACTTGACTGAATTTTTATAAAGCCTATCGAATTCATTCTCTAATTGTATATTTAAAACATATTTGCACATTTTCTAGCAAAAAGAAAAAACAAAATAAGTAATTCTCATTAAGAAACAATCAATTGACGATTATTGATTATAGATCCGTGAAAATTTGAAAAGAACAAAAATTACGACATAAATTCTTTTCAGAATTGCCGATTTAATTATAGGTGCAACTTATTTTCATTAAAAAATAAATTTATTTTGATAATAATAATTAAATAAAAATAATATTTTTTAAATTCAGATTTTACACAAGATGTGACAAAAACTCTTTCCATTTAAGCAGAAGTATATTTCTTCCAAACATCTATTCAGACAAGAAATATACTCCAAGTCGTACTTATCTATTTATTACTTACTTGTTATTATATATATATATATATATATATATATATATATATATATATATATAAATTATTGATTTGTAAAACGTAAAATTGTTTTTAAAAAATATTTATTTTATTATTACAATTAAGTTTTACAGTAGCGAATTATATGTTTACAATTGTAAAGCAAGATCTGAACTAACTAAAGAAAAAACTAACTATCTAACATTCTACATGTGTTTTTGATAATAATGTAACATGAACTTATAAGCTAACTGCTGCGTCAGCGGGTTATCGTACGTTGTTGTATGTATAGTACGTGAAATTGTAATGTAACTCCTCCCTCCTCAGATCCTGGCATCGCCGGGTAGATTTATTGGCTGATTGATCGATTGAAGTTCTGGAGAATTTCGATTTTCATTTGGATCGTGGATTCTGTTTTTTCTTTTAAGACGTATTGTAAATGTTATAGCACAGATGATAGCAAAGATACATAACATATACAATATGATAACCAAATAGTTTGTGACGTTATTGTTAATGACGTCATCGTCGATGTCTTCGTATTTGTTTATAGGTATTGTTAAGTCTTGAATGTTGTGAAGTTCTACGGTGAATTTTGGTTCTTGGCTTTTGTTCAATTGAATATTGAAATTTTCCAAGACGATTGGTTTTCCAAAGGTTCCATCATCGAAATTTAGATATTGGTTTTTAAATTTCGACTTGCATTGATCTTGTTTGATGAGGAATATACCTTGTAACTGTTTGATTTGCTCGCCGTGGTCGCATGTTAAGTGAATTTTTTCTTTCTTCGGAAATATACCCAAATATTGATTTATTTCGTTTAATTTTTCGATATGATTTTCTTTTATGTCAATTTTTATATATTGGCAGTTCTTATTGTCGTTGTTTAGAATGATGTTGCTTTCGCATGAATCATTACTGACTTCATTGATATTGTTTGGACATTGAAATTCGGTTCCCCGAGTACAAACGTCGTTTAGAGATTTCAATTTATTGTCATTAGTTTTTAAATAATATTGTTTATTAGAAATGACAGTCACATATTCGGATTGATGTTTGGTTGGAATAGGTATAAGGTGTAGGAGTTCGAAATTGGTTTCATAATTTATAGGTATTTCTAGAAAATAAATAATTTTATAAGAGTTTAGTTTACAATTTACAGTAATTAATTTCTCGAACTCTGGCATGTTATCGGTATTGGGTTCTAGCGGAAATTTATCATTGTAGTATTTATAAATTTTATTCAATTCAAAATGGAGATCATTAATTTTGATAATGCTAGGATGCATGATATGTATTTTACAAAAAGTTAGAGAATTTTCGATATCTTGTAAAATGTTTAAAGTTAGCGAAAATAGAGTAGATAACTGATTATAAATGTCGTGAATAAAGAATTTATCTTGGTTTTTGGCTCCGCCGATAACAATATGCAATAATTGTTCAATTTTTAATTTTAGTTGTAGTTCGTTGTGTTTAATTGATTCTATTGTTGTATTGAAATTTTCTATTAATTGATTACTGACTGAATATTGCTGTTTTAGTTGATCGTTCAATTTATGTTGATCATTTTGCAAGTGATTGAGAATTTTTGAATATCTTTTTTCATCGTTGGCATCTAGGTTTCCGGTAATAGATTTTATTATAGAACCTAATCCGTTAACTAGACCCCTTTTGTGTCTAAAGTTTTCAGAATGTATGTTAAGATGGTTAAATTTACTATTTATATTTGTTATAATATAGTTAATAATTTTGTTATTATTCTCGAAATCTCTGGAAATGTGTGCATCATGGTTAATAGTGTTTTGTAAACTAGTGTATTGATTTTTTAAGCGTTGGTATTGATTAATGATTGGTTGTAAGTCATAGTAATGTACTAGCGTATGTTTTGTCCTTTGTAGTTTTGCTGGTCCTAAATTTAATGTCAGTAGTCCAGGGTTAGTAGTAATGTCCTTTATTTCTGTCTCGAGGGTGGACGAGAGGTGGAAGGTCCTGAAATATCGGAAGTTTTATGAATAAATTTTCGGGGCCTTTTTATATTGGAAAGATGGATTTTTTCGATAGTGTTATTGTGACGGGTTTCGATTGTAGCTGTTTTTAAGTTTTTGTTAATATTTTTGATTTTTTCGGCGTTATATTTATTTTTTGTTTTGCTTTGTTTTTGTCTATTTTTTACAAATACTTTTTGAGGAATTTTTGGAAGATTTTCGCGGGATTTGTTTTGATAATCTAATTTTTTCTCTTTATTTTCTTGAAGTTTTTCATTGACTTTTTGAAATAACAGTTTCATTTTATTTTTATGGGTTTCGACATAATTATTGATTAATTGTTTCTCTATTTCTATATTAAAAGGTGATTTTGTGTCTAGGTGACCAGAAATAACTTCGAATGGTTTTAATTTTGTTGCCGAATGAATAGTATTGTTATACGCTATTATGGCGTAATTTACTTTGTTTTCTACGGGTTCTTTTTTGTATTCGGACTGATTATTAAAAAGTCTAATATGTTCTATTAAAGTCGAATGGAATCTTTCAATAATTCCATTAGATTCTGGGTGTTGTGAGGATATAAAATGAATTTTTATTTTGTGCAATTCTAAAATTTCTTTAACTACCGAGTTTCTAAATTCGAGTCCGTTATCAGAGATAATTTGTTCTGGGGTTCCATGATGTGAGAAGAATTTTAGTAAATTGTTTGCAATTTCAATACCTTGAGCTGAGTTTAACTTATATGCTTGAGCATATTTAGAAAAAGAGTCTACTATGGTTAAAAACTTAAAGCTTTCAAGTGTTATGCTATCTATGTGTATAATCTCGAAAGGTTTTGTTGCTGTTGGTGTTAAATTAAACTTTAATTTTAGTGGGTTTCGGTCATATTTAGTTATTTGGCAGATTTCGCAGTTATTAATATAAGCTTGAATGGATTCGCGTAATTTCGGCCAATAATAAATTCTTTTAATACGTGTTTCTGTATCGTCGGTACCGCGGTGATTAGTTTTTCCCGTGTGATAATTTTTTATAATTTCAATTATTTCGTCTTCGGATTCTACGTCAGTTAATTTTTGTGTGCATTTAATCATATTAATCTTTGAATTTTTGAAGTAATTTTGAAGTATTATACTAAATTTTTCGTAAAGTTCGCTATCGAAATATAAGTAATATTTAATTTTTGGGACAATAAATTCTTTTATAAATTTTATTATTTCTGTTTCATAATTATGTTTAGAAAATTGTACTAATATTCGTTGTTTGTTGCCGTGAATTCTTTCTATTTTGGGGTCACTTGGGCTGTGTTCGACTTCTGATATTATAATTTGATTTTGACCAAAATTAACGGGACATTCAACTATTGGGATTCCTATAATAGGATCTTCTTTATTTGAATGTATTGTGGCGTCGCTACTAGAGTCGCGGTCATCTAAATTTTCTATTTGATTATCGGTTTCAACTATCATTGATTGACTTTGGTTATTTTGAAATTGTTTATTAAATTTTTCCATATACTTAAAGAAAGCATCGGGTCCGTTAGTTTCGTTAATATTTAAATCTAATTTTGGTAATTTAAAAACGGTTATTTTAATATCGGTGTTTTTGAATATATGCTGAATCATTGATTTTACATCTACCCAATTTAACTTATCAGCACCGCATCCTAATTTTGGTATACTTAAATTTTTTATTTTATTCTTTATGCAAAATAATTTCAAGTTTAATAGTGAATAGAATATGTCTTGATTGTTGGGTGTGTCGTAATAGTTGTTTTTTGTAACTAAATAAATTATAAAACGATTTTTATCTTTTAGATAAATAACATTATAAAGTTTTGGGTTTTGCTTAGTTAATTTTTCGATATTTTGAAATTTTTTGTTGATTTGTTTAGCTATACCGCAAGACATTTTTAAGTCTCTACTTACACAATGAGCAAGGCTATCTTCGAACGGGGCATCAAGAAGATTACCTTCTATTTCGAATATAGTATTGTTATCTGCGATTTTACTATTAATTTTACTTTCTAAATAAATCTGATATTCATCTAAAGAGGTTATTTCTTGTTCTGTTTTCTGTAAATTTTGAAAAGTGTTATTATCGATTGCGGGGATGCGGCTTAATGCGTCCGCATTCGTATTTAATTTGCCTTTTTTGTAAACGATTTCGAAATCATATTCTTCTAAGCGGAGGCGCCAACGAATTAATTTTTGACTACAATTTTTTAATGAAAAGAGCCACTGTAGTGGTCTGTGATCCGTATAAATTTTAAACTTTCTTCCAAAAAGATATGGCCTAAAATACTGCGTTGCCCATACAATCGCGAGTAGTTCTTTTTCGATTGTAGAATAATTAATTTCGGTATCATTTAGAGTACGACTAGCGTACGCGATTGGTAAGTCGTTCGGAAGTTGACCCTGTGATAAAACCGCCCCTAATGAAACGTTACTTGCGTCGCAGGTTAAATTGAATTCTTTATCGAAATCAGGATATTGCAATATAGGTTCATTTGTGAGTAGGGTTTTGCAAATTTCGAAACAATTTTTATATTCAGAATCATTGATATTAATAACAGTGTCTTTTTTTAAGCATTTAGTGAGGGGTTTTGTAATCTTTGCAAAATCTTTAATGAATTTTCGGTAATAGCCTAAAAGACCGAGAAATCCTTTAATTTGTTTTTGCCGTAATTCGCACATTTCAATATTTAAGGTATACATATCTCTTTTATCCGCATATGTATCGAGCAGAGCCTGTTTTAATTGTGCCCAATTAGTAATTACGCAACTTGAAATATTAATGGCGGCTTCGCCTTTTATTTTTGACAAAATACTTGACATTAAGTATTCGTTTTGAAAGTCATTTATATTTATTGTATTGTAAAATTTTGCAACTAATTTTTCGCATACATCGTTAAATCTAGGTAATAGTTCGCGTTCACCCTTAAATTCCGGTATCATGTCCAGATATTCTTTTCTTAGGACTGGGAAAAGAGGAACTGCGTTTACAGGTGCTTCGTTTTGTCCTGGCATTTTTACTTTTGTTTAGTAATAAATTGTTTATAGAAAAAATAAAAAATATAATTATTCTACGTTAGAATATGAAAGTAAATTTACGATTTTTTCTTTTTAAATCGGAGTCAGATCAATAATATCGCTAACAGAATTTGTTAAATTGAAATCTCAAAACAACATAAGTTACTCACAGTACCACCATCAATGTAAGTAGTTTCTCCATGAACTGAGACCTGGTGATCGGCGTCGATGTTCGTTCGAGTTGCTCGTCACTGGGTTCTGGTGCCGTTATTTCGATATTCGTTCGAAGTGTTGGCACTGGGATGTTGATGGTTACTTATGTCGTATTTCACTTAACAATTCACTTAACTGCGTACCACTCACGTACTTTGACGAGTTACAAGTTAAGTTATGATTTAAAAATTAGTCAATAAATCGTTAATACGAATCGATATTATATTCGTTAATATCGATTGACTAATCCTACCGACTGCGCCAATTATTGATTTGTAAAACGTAAAATTGTTTTTAAAAAATATTTATTTTATTATTACAATTAAGTTTTACAGTAGCGAATTATATGTTTACAATTGTAAAGCAAGATCTGAACTAACTAAAGAAAAAACTAACTATCTAACATTCTACATGTGTTTTTGATAATAATGTAACATGAACTTATAAGCTAACTGCTGCGTCAGCGGGTTATCGTACGTTGTTGTATGTATAGTACGTGAAATTGTAATGTAACTTATATATATATATATATATATATATATGTATATTCTTTTAACTAAATGTTTATTAGACATTTGCTCAAAATGGTCGAATCATTTTAACTGACAAATACCAATTTTTGCAACAACATTTTTACGAATTTAACATTTTTTATACAACAAATTACTTTGCACCCAATCTCTCCAAATACCAAACTCAAAAATCTCATTTTTGTGGCAGTCAGTTTCTTTTCATGCTTTTGCTGCCAAACTCGACATTCAATACATACATCAACATAAGCACCTGAAACCTTGTGACCAGCATTTACTTCACTGATTCGTCATTTTTTATAATTCATAAAGTTAAAAGAATAAGGGAATCGTAATATAATATACCTTTATTAATTACAACGTTTATTCCTGGTTTTATAAACTCCAGAGTTATATATCACTAGATTAAATTTAACACAAATAACAATTTCAATAAGTTTCATAAATTTAATTTTCGATTTTTAAGTCTGAGTTAGTAATCTCTAAACTAATTTAATATTATGTTTATTTATTACTAATATTTCTTATTTATAAAGTAATATTTTAGAAAAAATAACAAAAACACACAATGAAAAAATGTCAACAAACTGAAAAAGAAATTATTTAAAAAGAAAGAAAATAAATTTACAGGTTTCTATCAAAAAAAATACGTTCTGTAGATTACAGTTACTTTAATTAGAAGTTAAATTAAAAGAAATTACTAAAAGTAGAACCAAAAAACTATAAATTAGAATTATTCTTTTTAATGTATATTTTTTAAAATAGTTTAAATTAAAAAAAATTCAGAATTTAAAAATATCATTTATTAAAGCATTCTTTACAGCAGTATTATTTCGTAGCACATGATTAATTTACATATTTTTTGAATCATTCTTATTATCAATCATAGTTATATCTGTAAACTTTTTTCTATAAGTAGTAATGTTACTTTAACCCAAGCTTAAATTTTAACTCTACCTCTGTAGACGCGTTAACTTAACCGGGCATTAACAAAATATAATTTACAATATAATAACAAATAATTCTAAATTAATTGCATCTTTTATGAAAATTTAGCCAAACACCGCCTTGTTTTGCTAAAAGAACTGAATTTGGTTCCAGTACAAAATCGGACGTAGTTTTTGGATTTATTGATATATCAAAATTGGAAACGACAGCTACAACGGCAGCCTTAATTTGGGCCAAAGCAAATCGAAATCCTGTAAAAAAAATTATAGACTTTTATCTCAATCACAACTATAATATACTACGGCGGAGCTTTCACAATTATGTTCTTACATCAGTAGATTACTATATCCAATACTTAATATAAGGCATTAAACCGGGGATTCAAAATTTTGTCGCTTTTACCGATATGTCGTTATATCCGGTGTTGTGTTGTGTTGTTTGTGCCACACCCTTTTGGGTACATGGCGTGATTGTGTATGTATGTTTGTATGTATGTTTTAATCGATATTAGATTTATCGGAATCTATACGACAGTGCTGGACTGGCCCACCGGGATACCGGGAATATTCCAGTGAGCCCAAAATATATTTAAGTGTTTTTTTTTTAATGAAATTAAATTAAATTTCTACAATTTTTACAATAATATATTGACAATAATCGAGTTATTGATATAATGAAAGAAAAAAGTCAAATATTTAAAAAAGTTGTTTAATTAATAATATTTATTTAATTGTTTTTAATTACTTTACTTTGTATTTAATTTTGTTGCAGATATTCAAAAAAAAATTTTTTTTTATTATTTTAATAAATATGATTATAAATTACTAATGTACTTTTTTGTATTTTTTTTTAATTTAATATTGTGGGCCTACGTCACCGATATTTCCCGGGCCTAAATGTGTTTCCAGTCCAGCCCTGCTACACGATATTCATTTAACGTATTAAAATTTACAATATTGGTAAATAACGTAGTATCGTTAGTTGTCAATTATCGTAAACTAAGAAATTACTACGTAATTAGTCGAAATTTAGTCAAAAAGGCTTAACTAACTACAACTCCAACGATTAGGCAATTATTTTTGACATTTTTAGGGCTTTACAACATTAACCTTCGGATGCCTAAGCTCGGGTCAAATTTGACCCCAATACAATATTTTTCAACAAAATTTAATCAATCTTGGTAGAATAATTTTTATATTTTCTTTTATTATTAACATATATATTATTAACATATTATATATTAACTTTGTTTTATTTAAAATGTTTTTGTATAGTAACAATTGTATAAAAACGTAGAAAACAATAGCACTTTGTAGCCCAAGCTACGAAAATGGTATATTTCATGCCGAAAGGAAAAAATATTTATTCGAGGCCTTTAGGCCGAGGTTAAATATTTCTTGAGGCATGAAATATCATTTTCGTAGCGTGTGTTACACAATGTTTTTTATCCTACATTAAAATAAAAAGTGTTTATTCATTATTTTTAAACCATAAATTAACCAATAAATTTCAAATAATGTAAATATGTACGTTTGACAGATAAAACAATATGGCTATTGTTGTGCTGAACTAGGCCAAGTCACATAGCTCAATTATGATTTGTGTTTACAATAATAAAAATAAAATTAGTAACAATAACAATATTAATAATAATAACAATAATAATAAATATATTTTCAATGCTATAAACAATTTCAAGTATGTGTAAATGTTTTAAAATATGTATGATCACAGTGCCACCTATTGATGAATATAATGCATTTTTTTTTCGCTTCCAGCCGTGAAAAGTACTGTTTTCGGTCCTCAAAAGTGTCACGAAAATTTAATTTTCGAACATTGTAGGATCAAAAAATATTACAGTTTTTAGCGTGATTATTCAGATAAATTACTGTAATAATTTTTTTTTTGTAAAGAGCATGTTATAAAAATTGAAAAAACATGTAAAGAATGCTGCAATAACCTATAAATATAATAATGTAATTAAAAATATGTTTAATAAAGTATGATTAAGCAGATCAAGTGGATTTATTTTGAGTTAAATAAATAAATCTTACAAAATAAGTGGGATCAAATTTAACACCATCTTGGGAAATAATGTAACAAAAAATATCTTGGGCATCCGAAGATTAAAACAACTACTAAATAGAAGTAAATAACTAACACAAACAACAACAAGATTTACAGTAATTCAATACTTAAACAGTACATACTGTAAAAAACATAATGGGTGCTACCACTAGTACGTTTTTAATTCTAGAAATAATTATGATGAAACATAGTGAAAGATCTTTTAGAATTCATTATATTAAAATCAAAAGGATTTAGGATTTAGTTCTGTATCAATTTTAATTAAAAAAAAACATTTAGACGTACTCTACGTACACCATCATAATTAGGAAAATTATACAAATGACATATACAATAAATAAACAGAACATAGAAATAAGTTACTAAGTAACAAAATAAGTAACTAGATTATAAAATTAAAAGAAGCAAAATTTTATTTAAAGGCAGTTACTAGTGACACTGATTGCTGCTATCTATTTCTTTATAAATTTCTATGGCTTTTCTTATCAATCTACTGTTAATATTGATTGGATCTTGTTATTATTATAGTATCTGCGAATTTTACATCATAAAGATTTTTTAACGCATATTTTTCAATAGCAAATTTATCTGAATGATTTAGATCTATTAACCTCTGATATTTTGCGTCATGTAAAAAATTACAGCAATAAATATTACTCCTATAACCTATTATGCAAATCGATTAGATTTAATAATAAAAATTATAGTTCTTTATGTAACAGATGTATAAAAATAAATTTTATGGCATGAGTCGGAAATTTCGTGCCAAACGATGTTACACCCGCAATATTGGGAGTCGCGTCCCAAGGGCAAACAAATACGAGTCCCTGGTTGTTCGGGCGCTCGGCCGCTAGCTCAGTGAAGAAGGGGGTGGTTCCTAAGCTTAAACTCTGCTAGCTACGTGAGACCGATATAATTTGAATATAGAGGGCGCCACGTGGTTGTTCGGGAGATTCGGTGACAACCACGAAAACCGATATTATTCGTCCTCGAAAAATTCTGAAAAGGAAGACGAAGGTGCGAATCAAGTCGAACGCTAGACTAAATGATATAACTATATATTTGAATTAAAAATACAACAATTACGATGATAGTTAATTTGCGTTTAAATAATACAAGTGAGTACACTGATGGAAGGGTTTTTAACTCGCGCGAGTACAACAATTAGAACCAGTATGATAGAATGAGCCCTCCGTAGGGGTAGTAACGTCCTAGCCGAACATAGGATCGTAGTTGCCGTGCAACCAATAAGTAAGTTTTACGCGCGCTACCTGAAGCTGTGAGTGATTGGCCAACCATGCGCAGTATTCAGACGCCGACTAATATATTAATATCGTCCTAAATTCGTAGTTCAGCTACTAACGCCACTCGAGACGAAATAACAACTGAATAGATTCAATAAATTACTCGCGTGAGCTTTACAGTGATAGTAACAGCTATTAGTGATTTTTCAGATTAACTAACTCGATTATTGAGCGATTAACGTTCAGTAAACGAATACTAAATGTTTTTCGAGTTAACTTAATGATTCGACCATTATATTAATAAAACAACTAATTAATTTAACTAAAGCTTATCTCATATGGTATCCGTCTTCTTCCGATGTATTTCGAACCGTTGTCGTCCACAACAGCACGCCGTTCGACCCTTCAGATGAGAGATTGGCTGATGTAAATCTAGTCCAAGCACGTAGGTCCAATAACTGCTATCAATCCGGAGAAGTAACGCCAACAACGTAAAATAGGAATAACGGTACCATACAATTAAATAGAACGGAAGGTAAAACCAAAAATCCAAAATGAAAACGAAAACGAAAAGTCCAAAGAAAGAAATCCAAAAATAAAAGACCTGAGTTGTTATGCGGCCTATCGTATTTGTTCACCGACGATTTGTACTTATAAATCCGGGAATTCCCCGTGGACAACACAGTGTCCTAGTGCTGATAATATTAGCAGCCTATGTCCCCAATACGGGCGTTAAATTTTCCTCCAACACCAGAAATATTTCGACACAGAAATAAAGAAAATTATAACTTGGCTACGTTCAGCTACGTACAACCGACAAACAATGAATGAATAAAATTTTGCCTCAATACCTGTCGACATTGGTCGGAGCGCGTTAAAATTATTTGCGAATATATGAAAATATAGTTCGGCAACCCATGCTTGCACTCTTGTATCGCCCGTTGCCGAAATGTAGGCAATAAAATAGCGATATGAAAATCTGACCCGTAACAACGAGTCAGAAAAAAAGTAATAGTTATATGTATGTCATACGAAAACGTATACTTACTATTGCGTAATGCCATATTATCCAGTTGTAGACTACATAAGTGTACGTAATTGTCTTTTTTTTTTAATTTTAATCTAATCGACCTGCATGATATATTGTTATGTTTATTACTGTAATTTTCGACATAATGCTTTATAGAATTAAAAAAAAGACTGTCATTCTCGTAAGAACAGAACTAAACAGTTGAACTACAACACCCAAAACCCAGCTTGTAATATCATGTATCAGCCATTATATATTTGTACTATAAACAATTTAATTATTGTACTATTTTGAGTTTTGTTTGTATAAGTTATTTACATCTATTTTGGCTCGGTTTGATAAACTCCAAAATAAATTAGGAAGTACTTACTTTACAAGTAAATTTACACTTTTATTTTACAAAAAAAAATTAAGATAAATAACTATTGAAAGACTTAGCTATTGAGAATTTTGACATTTGTCAAAAGAACTTGAAATATATTCAATAACATTTTTAAAAAACACTTGAAATAAAATTGGTAAATTATAAACTTAGTTACTTGTAGAGTAAAATTTACTATTATGAAATGAAACCAAGTAATTTACTTGGATAATTTGTTCAATTAATAAATTTAATAACCTGTTATAATACAGTTACTCTAATGAACGTATAAACCGGAAATATGAACAAAAATAATTTGTCATAGTAAAGTCAGAGTGAAAAAAACGCATGTAAAACTTGAAAAACTTTTATCTTTTGTTGAAATAACTTGTACTACGGTTTCAAGTTGTATGCGGCTTTGTTTTACTAAGATTTTTGCTTAAAACTTTCGTGATATTTAACCGATCTTAAAATTTTGAACAGCACTGAATTTTAAATAAGATTATCTTATAAATGATATATCACAAAGGGGATAGTGCTATTTGAGATTTTAAAATTAATGTCTGTGGAAGCGACGAGCCTGCATATATTTTTGCCATGTATTTATTTAAAAGTCTTCTCTTCAAGCAAAACTTAACGTACATCGGCATTTTATAAAAATTTGTTTAGTTTTTTAAATATTTAAAAGGGTAACTTTCAAATAAATACACGGTATATTTAGTCTCACATAAAAATATACATTGTGAACTATAAAACAACATGTAGACCACTTATTTAAATTATAGTACTAGCCATTCACTTTACAAATATTACCTAAACATTGTCGAGGTCCTTCGCCGAATGGCAAATAAGCACATTTAGGTCTCGCATTTTTTGCTTCATCCGTGAATCGTTCGGGAATGAACTTGTCGGGATTTGGATATAATTTTGGATCGTGATGTATAGCGTAAGTTGGTATAATAACCGATGTATTAATATCAATTGGTACATTTACACCTGTTCCCTTACCTTTTGGTGGAGGCATTTCGAATGCTTTTGTGCAGATTTTTAGTAAAAATGGTGCCGGAGGATGTAATCTTAGCGATTCTGGAATAAATTATTTATTTATTTTACAGTTTATATATATAATCACACCATGTACCCGTAAAAATGTAGCACAAACTATTTTCACTGTCCAGAAATTAGTTTTCGTAATACATTTCTACCCAGACAAGTAACTTTTCTTGATACAAATTCATAATGCCTCTCACGTATGCCTCTTCCATATTTTTACCATTTGAAAACATTCGCTCACATTAAATACTCAATCATACTTTCTCATCTACTCATCAGACATCCACTCAGACGTATATCTTTACGTTACTATATCGCGTAAGTAGAAGGTTACTAGTAAAATAATGTAACATTACTTACAGTAGTTAGTTACTATATACACCACTAGTAGTAGTGTCAAGTGTATTTAATCTGACATTTTCGGCGGCCATATTGAAAATTATACAGTGATAATTTTTCACTTGATTTTAATTCGCTTGCATATTCAACAAAAGAAACATTAATTCTCACAAATCATGTATAAGTGTTAGTAATGTTATGATTACGTAGTATGTATTTTTATTTATTTTAGTTTAGTTTCGTATGAAACTTTTGAAAAAAAAATACTATGTCACTCGGAGCAGAATTTTTTCTTGTTTTGCTCAGATTGCTTGGCCTCAGTTCTACTTCGGTCGCTTTCTTCTCCTTGTAACATAATATATTATTAATAAAAATTTAATAGTTTATTATTATGTTATGAAAAGCGAAAAGCGATTTTTATTATTATATACCGGGTGAGTCTGGGAAGACGCCCCCTTCTCTTAATTTTCTGTCTTATAAAAGTTTTATTATTTAAAATATACTATTCGATGCTGTAAATAGATATTTCTTTTTAGAGGCACGTTTACACTATACGACTATCAACTTTTTTTTTTAAATGCAAACCTAGATTTTTTTTATTTAAATATGAAACAGCATTTTTTTTTGTTTTCAACGATGTATAGTTTTATGTATGAATTATAAAAAAAATCGAAAAAATACGATAATGGGGAAGTTTAGCGTATTTTTTTTATTCCTTTATTTGGTTGTACATGGCTTAAAAAGTGATGTTTAATTTATCATTTTTCTCGAAGATGTCCAGTTTTCCTAAAAAATGCAAAAACATGTCGTGATGACGTCAGTAATGTCATCGCAAAACTTATGTCGACATCTGAATCAGACGCACATATATTGCCATGGTTACCGATACAAGCTATTGGCTGGGCGTAACCGAATCAACAAAAATCAACATTTACTACGACGTACGTTTTCAAAATTATATCGCACCAACTCTGCTGCGCTTGCGCATAATAGGCTTGTGACGTCAGTAATGTCCTTACAAAAATTGTTAATAACAAATAAATGAAACAATTATCAAAAATTTTAATGACAGTTTCTGTTATTATTTTATATATATATATGAGAAAAAATAATTTTACACGCAACTTCAATCATGTTAAACTTCCCCATTGAGAAATAAGAGAAATTGTTTTTATTTAAAAAAATTTAGGCGGCTATGGGAATATAAACAAAACAAGGAAGAACCCTGTAGATAAAAAAAGATATGAAACACCGTATTCGAATCGCTTTCCAAAATATTTTCCGAACATGCTGATGGATGTACGTGCACACCTCATTCAACGATTGAATGTTTGTATAAGGGAACGGGGCCGTAATTTTGAACATTTGTTTTAAGTAGGTTTTACCTTACCAAGTTGTTTGACCTAATTTAGTTGTTTTATCTTGTACATTTTGTTTATATTTGCATAGCCGCCTAAATTTTTTTAAATAAAAACGATTTCTCTTATTTCTCAATTATCGTATTATTTAGATTTTTATTTATTTTTTTTTTATTTTTATTTTTTTATTTTTAGTTTTTTTTATATAATTCATACATAAAATTATACATCATTTAAAAGATGAAAAAATTTTGTTTTATATTTAAATAAAAAATCTAGGTTTGCATTTAAAAAAAAAAGTTGATAGTCGTATAGTGTAAACCTGGCTCTAAAAAAAATATCTATTTACAGCATCAAATAGTACATTTCAAATAATAAAACTTTTATAGGAAAAAAAAAATTTCTATACGTATAATAAAGAAATTAAGAGAGGGCGCGTCTTCCCAGACTCACCCTGTATATATATATATATATATATATATATATATATATATATATATATATATATATATATATATAACAAATTGTTATTTGTAACGTAATTTATGAGAATTAATGATTCTTTTGTTGAATATGTAATTTTTGACAAATCTGACGGTTTACATTACATTTCTTGCACTTCCTTATATATTTTCAATAATCAAATTCAAATTCGAGCTAGAATAAACAATGTAACGTTCCATTAACTTAACTTTAACTTTGTCATTTTCAATATGGCCGCCAGAGATGTCAGGTTGAATATACTTGACCATGTTTCTTTTGTCAAATATACAATTTCTAACAAATTTAGCGCGGTGTACATTGCATTTCTTACAAGTCTTCGTAGATTTTTTAAAACTAATTCACATCAAACAAAAGCAAACAATTTTCGAAAACTTAACTTAGTTAAATTTTAATATTATGTATATAGTAACTAACTACTGTATAATAACGTTACATTATTGTACTAGTATTATAAAGACCTTCTACATAGGCAGTATAGTAACGTAATATCAATATTTTGATACGGTTCAAGGAAAAGAATAATATTTTTCATTACAATACATTTTCCATACCAGAGATGACCATATCCAAATAGGACATTTCTTGAACAGATTCATAAGTAATTTCTCCATTATGCTTTGCCAAAATTCTGTCAATTTCTTCCTGCAATTTTTTTTGTTCTCCTTGATTCCTAGCAATCTCATAGAATACAAATTGCAAAGCAACAGCACTTGTTTCATAGCCATCTATATAGAATGTCATTGCATGAGCCATTACATCCATGTCGGTAAATTCTAAAATATTAAGCATATTAATACGTCATTAACTTCAAGGACATATTACATAGAGGGTATTCGATTTTTAATGAAATCATACGTGTAAATTATAGTTAATATATGCCCAGGTTTATACAACATTGTAATAATCTTACTCCTAGTTTCAGAAATTAAAAATATTAAACTGCATTAGACTGTTTATGCATTTGTTTTAGTTCTAGTCTTATGCCATAAAAAGAGACCTTGAAGGTGCCCAAATTTCAAGTTTAAGACTACGACTAGAACAAAGAACATTTTGGGCAAGCACAGTGACCATCGACAATTTATTGGTTTTACAAGATAACTTTATATTAGATTGCTTTATAAATAATGTACGTAACACATTTTTTACATTATACATAAGGAATAATGTGCGTTGAGGCAACTTTTGTGGAATTAGTATAATAGCCTTTTTTTAAAAAATTAAAAGTTTTTTTTTGTTGTTATTAAATATGTTGCCTGTGTGATATAAACATCAAATATGCAAAAACATGAATTTTAAACTGTTTTGTTTTATCAAAATAATCGATTGAAATGGCCAAAATATTTTAATTTTGACCACGTGACTGAAACGGTTTGAGATTGACCAAGTGCCCGCGTGCCATCATTATCCAGATTGTATAAGTATACTCTGATATTTTGTATTCATATATAATTTTGTCTCTCTCGTACACTACAACTCAGTGAAATAATACAGAGATTATATATATATATATAGGTATATATATATATATATATAGGTAGCTATGAAAAAATGAATCTTGCTGTCATATTTAAAATGTGTTAAATTGATATATCAAAAATGATGAAAATACCTTTTCCAGAGCAATTCCGCATGAAAATCTTTTTGCGCATCGTTTAGGCGGTGATTTAGCTACAATTTGATATGCAACAGCATAATATTCTCCATGTCGTTACGTGCATTGACAGCTGCGCGATCTGGCTAGTGACGTCACGCGTAAATGGCGCGCACTCAGCACCGTTTTGAATACGTGTTTCGATCAGAATGATATTAATATACTAAACATAAGTTTAAAAATATTATTTTTGTTATAAATATTTTTGTTCTAGGTCGTTAAGTAATTTTACATGAGTTTTTAAAATTCGAAAAAATAGTCTATTTTATCCTCAATTATTTTCTGATAGGTGCCAAATATTAACATAAAAATCTTACGACAAATTGTTTGCATAAACATTTCATTTCGCTAAGACTAATAGAACGTTGTATAAACCAGGCCTATATTTTTGTTCTTCTATTTTTGAAATTGAATGTTGTAGTTAGATTTTTATTTGTTCCATTTTCAAGTAAATCACTAAAACTTTAAATAACATCATTTCACTTAAAAATTACTTATTTATTTATAGATATGTTATTTATATCATATTTGATTATCATCAACCGCTTATTTTAAATTGAATTTTTTCGTTAGAATTATATAGTAACTTGTTTTCCAAAGTTGTTTTAATTTCTAAGAAATTAATATATTTTGTAAAATATCTGCATAATTTATTAGATATTATATATGTGTATCATACTAATTAAAAATTAGTACATAAATTCTTTTAACTTTTAATATCAACAAGGAATTCAATTTAAGTACACACTGTTTAAGTTTGGATTTTTTTTTATAAAAGTAGGGTGTCTAGAAACAAAATAAATAATTTTAATAATAGTTAAATATTTATTTTTATAAATAATAAACTTTTAATATAAAACAAAAATTGATCAAATTTTAGTTTCAACAATTTACTTGAAAATAGTTAAAACAAATAAAAATTATAGGCCAGTCAAATTAGCGTTTCACCTCGGAATGAGAGATAATAAGCTGAAAATTCGTATACACCTTCATTTTGGCGTTCTAAAAGTTGTCTCAAAAGTCTCATAAAATCTCGTGTCTGCGTCGTAAGTTATTGAAGGTCAACGGTCACAAAAATTGGTTTTTTGCGATTATCTAGGTTTCTATAGCTCCAATGATGTTAACATCTATTATAAAAATTGTAGAGCATAAAATTTGTGACAAATCTTGTTCCAAACATTTTTTTGTGCGCTTAACCATTTTTGAGATAGAGGACGAAGAGCGCGCAGCGCTCAGTCATTCACACTGTAATGCAAGGTCAACTGTAAATCTCTGTGAATAATACCTTGTATAAAGTTATTAAATCATTAAAATATCATTAACAATAAATAATTTGTATTATTTATTAGTTAATACATTGTATAATAATAACATTTTACATATATCTAATATATTCATTTAATAATACTTACCTACTTTGTGTAATTAAAACCCATTAAATGAAATACTAATTGTATATCTAAGTTTTATCGGCGCGTTTGAACTTTATTTCATTAAAGTTCAAGCCAGTTATTTTTACCATAGATTCTAATCCGATTTTATGGGCTTTATAACAATTAATTTGGTCATTTCCAATGATTCCAGAAGCTAAAGATACCAATTGATCATCGTGTTGTTCAACAGAATCTAGCGAAATGTTACAAAACTTCTCAATTTCTTCACAAATTGTATTTGTAGCGTACATAGCATACACCCATTTACATAAAACACGTTCTTGAGTACTTCGACCTCGAGATAGGTACTCCTCCTTCTGTCTTCATAGACTTCATAAGACTTAAACAATTAAATTTTTCTGTTCGTTTTACAGTGAAGAATCCATTTTTAAAGTTCTCAAAAGTATGTTTATCTATTGTATTTTCTAATTTCATCATATCTTGAAGATATAAATGAGCAGATTTTGCATATAAAAAGTGACCACTAGCGGGAAAATACGGCAGCATTTTTTGCACTGCATCAAGATGTTCTTTGAAAAATCCCAGTCTTTCAGCGCGAATAAAGTCTAGTGCTATCGATACCATTTCAAAATATTGTACCCATAACTGTGCTGTAGGACCTCGAGCTCTTAACTCATTCAGTTTATCATGAAATTGACCAGTAAATGAGTTCGAATTACCTACACAACCTTCTACATCTTCATAGGAAACATCACGGCAAGTTACTTGTTCAGTTAACTCATCTAACACACAATCTTCCATCTTCATGTCTTCAAAAATGATCATTGATAATGCAAGTCGTAATAGTGTATGACCTCTGATACAATAATATTCACAAATGTGTATTAAACCATTATCAATATACAATCAGTCACTTTTAAATAATTTTGTTAACTTATTTCTAAATTTCTTTATATTACTGATGCTTCTTATCTCTACTGGTAACGTATTGTACTCATATATACCTTTATTAAAAATCTAATTATTAGTAAATGTTTTATTTTTATGCGACAAACTATAAATAATTATTTCTATTCCTAGTACTATAATTATGAATTTTACTAAATGAGGTTAATCTATTTGACAAATACTGAGGCATAATAAGGCATAATAAAACCATTATTATTCAAATATTGTATTATTTGCATATACACAACTTTTTCGAATATTTTTTCTATCGATGGTAACATATTTACCGGACGGAATTCATTGGCTTTATTAGTATTAGGCACCTTCATTATAGGAACAATAGTACTCATTTTTAATACAATGTAATAACTAATTAATAATACAAATTATTTATTGTTAATGATATTTTAATGATTTAATAACTTTATACAAGGTATTATTCACAGAGATTCACAGTTGACCTTGCATTACAGTGTGAATGGCTGAGCGCTGCGCGCTCTTCGCCCTCTATCTCAAAAACGGTTAAGCGCACAAAAAAATGTTTGGAACAAGATTTGTCACAAATTTTATGCTCTACAATTTTTATAATAGATGTTAACATCATTGGAGCTATAGAAACCTAGATAATCGCAAAAAACCAATTTTTGTGACCTTTGACCTTCAATAACTTACGACGCAGACACGAGATTTTATGAGACTTTTGAGACAACTTTTAGAACGCCAAAATGAAGGTGTATACAAATTTTCAGCTTATTATCTCTCATTCCGAGGTTGACCCCATTTTTTTGCTAATTTGACTGGCCTATTAGGGCACAGAGAACTACACAACTACACAAACTCTTTCCATTATCCCAAAATCAGCCTTGTCCAAACATTCATATCCAAGCAAGCAACCTTAGCTTTATCTATATTCATAATTCCTCTCATAAATGCTTTTCTATTTCTACTTGGAAACTTCCGCTCACGCAAAACACTCAATCATGCCACCCCAACTATTCATCGTACGTCCACGTAAACGTATATCTTTAAAACCATTCATATTAATCTTTATAACCAAATGATCATTAGACATTTGTTTAAGATGTCCGAACCATCTTAACTGACTAACACCAACTTTTCTACAATATTTTTTTAAATTTCACATACTCATCATACACTAATCTATTTCGTACCCGATTTCTCCTAGTTACGCAACATACACCACGTAAAAATCTAATTTCCACAGCTGTCATTTTTTTTTATGCTTTTGCAGCCAAACCAAACATTCACTACCATACATCAAAGTAGGCACCCAAACAGCATTGTATATACTCAAACGGGCTTTTTTGGAAACATTTACATTCTATCAATTTTATGATCAAAACGACCATGTTTACTGTTTAGATAAGGAACTATCATCAACAGATACATTACATTCAGTCGTCAAGTCACACTACTCAAAAACTAAAACTTTGCATTTATCAATATTCAACACAAAATTCGTATCTTTATCAACAACATGAATATTCTATCAATCATCCATCCTTCTTAGTTGCTCCTCAGATTCAGCTATAACAACCACGCCATCAGCATACGCTAAAGTAGGTAAAACACAATCACCTATATGTATACCATCATCACTACGGAAAACTTTCCGAAGAAGACCAACAACTAATAACAACAATAAAAACTATAGCAATGTAAAAGTTTACACATAATGATTTCATCGAACAAATACAACAAAAATCTAAAGTTTTAAACTTTTCTAAAATCCTGTATACAGACTGTTCAAAATAACTGGTTCATTATGGGTATCTTAATAATCGTAAAAATTACGAAGTCAGTCAAATTAGACAAAATTTGCTAATGCAAACGGTATTTTCAAAAAAAAAAACAAAATGTATAGATTACTAGATATTGACAAAAATGTAAATTTTACTGATTTATTTATTTTTTTGCTTATAAAATATTTATTACATTATTTTTCGTGCTATTCATAAATCAACTTTCTTTTTATCTAATTTAAAGGATTTTGTATATCTTACAGTTTTTTAGATATCTATGTTTAGTTGCAAATTTTTTGTGTGAAACGAAATAAGGATTATTTCATAATTAACAGAATTTTAACTACAATAATAAATAATATTTCTAAAGAAATATATGAAGATAATTTTGTAAGTTATGTGTTATATGAAGAAATTATTTTTTTTATTAAATTTGTATATCTTAGTACGTCTTAGTTCTAACATATAATGTACTTTACTTTCCGTAGAAAATTAATAGATAAATTTTTGATATATATTACTTGAACTAATTAATTAATATGTAAGAAAAGAAATTTAAAAATTATTTAAAAAGATATTTTGAACTATGTTTGCTAGTAAATAGTTAACTAAATGTGACTCCGTTACGTAAACAATAAAATAGGACTAAATAACAATTACAAATATTATGCACATTTAAAAAGAAATTACATGCTAAACTAATAATTTGAACAATATATTGCACATCAAAATAAAATTACAAAATTACACAACTAATTTAAACGCAAAAATGTGAAGTAATTAAAAAAAATTTAAATACACCGCACATTAAAATAAGATAGTTGCACTCCAAGCAAATAAACAATATTGATAAAATTAAACATTATATAAATATTGTAATCCTTTTCTCTAAACTAATAAAAAATAAACTTTTTACAATGAGTTTGACCAAAATTGATGTATTGTCCTTCTTTCAATAAATGTAAAATAGAGCTTTTTACCTATCCTACGTAGCAATTGGTCTGACCAAAAATTTTAAGTGTATTGACAATCTATAAAAATTTAATTTTTTCCCAACATAACTAGCAAAAAGTCCTTTCAAAATCTTTTAGTGTATGAACTTTTTTTAAACAAATTACAAATTTACTTGTTCATATATTTCTCTAAAAAATAACTTTGTTCTAATTTTTTTTTGTAAATTCTTTGTTTAGTTATTTTATTGCAGATTGTTATAGCTAAATTCGAACTTACCATATTCTCCTTTTTTTGATTTAAGTGAAAGAACCAAATCTAAATAGTCATTTCTCGTAATTTTATTTTGTTCTCTATATTTGATTGTTTCTTGTAAAATTCCAATGAACCATTTTTGTACCTCTTCAGGTATAAATCTAATAACATAATTATCTATATTTATTAGAATACTGTAAATACAGGAAAATAATTATAAGCGGCAAGGTACGTCATCAATTTTTGTCGCTATACGAGTGACATCACTTCACTGATATGTTAACGTGAGCTTTCAAATCGAAATGAAATTATTTTGCATCTATACCGTTATTCATATATAGCTAATTTAGTTTGAAATGCAATATAAATATCGCCAAAGTAGATAAAAGTAGATATGCTGGCAACACTTGAAATATTACAAATATCACTATCTGTCATTTGTATTTAGTATACTCTGAAAATTCGTCATAGCCACACATCAGCAACGTTTGATAATTATCCAAAACAATTATGGAAATAAACGTGAATACTCAACGTACGCTATGTAAAAAAAGGTTCAAATAATCGCATTACTGTGCTTGCTATTCACCAAATCATTGAAAATTTTGAATTAAATATTGTGCATGTAAAATAGAAAAAAATAATTTTTATTCATTAGAAATTATCATATCGCAAAGTTTCACGCCCAGTAAAATATACCTCGCCGCTTACGATAATTATTCTATAAAATCAAATATGACATACGGCATTTGAATGTAATTCATTAGTGATGGAATGGCAAATAGTAGATTAGCTTGCAGTGATGCCCAAAATGTCGGTTCAAAAATTTTTCGGCCCATTTTTCGAAATTCCGAATCTGGATCGGTGAATGTGTTGCTGTTAAGGCCAAATGCACATGTCGCTACCACATCTGTCGTGAACTTTGCACATAATTCTTTTGCTTCAAACCCAATTGAATTATTTCCATCTGATTCTGTTTCCAAATATTTCACTAATGATTGTGATACATTACTCATTAAATTGAACATATTCTTAATCTATAAAAAATAATTATGTAATTAAACAATGTCAAAAAGTTTGCATCAAATGGGAAAAATTATTATTATTTTTTTTTTGAAAATTATTAATTATAATTTCTGTGCTTGTCCAAAAACTAAAATTAAATAATTTACAAAATTTCAGGCAAATTTACTTTTTTTATTTTTTTAAATAATCTACTCAGGTGATTAATATCATTGTCTAATAATGGTTAATTTATTAACTGCACGCATAGTTCACATAATTTATAAATTGCAATTTAAAAAACCTTCGAAAAAATTTTTTCGTATTTTTTTTACAAATAAAGTAAGCTAGCCTAATAGTTTTCATGTACCAAAAAGTCCGGTAATAATAATTTTCAGAAGCAAATAATAATAAAAATTTCTATGTGGCGCCAACTTTTCGGCGGACAATATATATGTGTCTATAAAATCATGGGACCGGGACTTTTTGCCGCCGCTTTTTTGCCGCCGGACATTTTGCCACGGACGTTTTGCCGCCGCGACATTTTGCCGCCGGGACATTTTGCCGCCGGGACATTTTGCCGCCTGGCAAGTATTAGGCGTAGCTTTCGGTGGAAAACAAAATAAGAGATAATTCGATGAAATATTGGTTAGGTTAGGTTAGGTTAGGTTAATAGGTTGTTTGTAGGTATTTGTCTTCTACGCTTAATACTTGCCTGGCGGCAAAATGTCCGGCGGCAAATTGTCGCGGACTCAAAATCATATGTCAAATGTTAAATCAATGTTTTTAATAAAGTGGTTTTTATGCAACCCTGATTTTTTTTCAATATGCTGTTGACTTTTTAGAACTCACTATATATATATATATATATACAGGGTGTTTCACAACTTAGAGCAAAAAATTAAAGGGTATATTCTGTACGACGTGCTGATCATGAAACAAAAAGAATTTTTTTAAAAATCGCAAAGTAAAGGGTAGTTTACTTGAAGTAGACATTTTTTGAACCACTGGAGTAGCATACGTCATAGAAAGAAATATTAAATGAAATTAATTATCAAAGAAACATTATGTAATGTTAGTTTTATTTAGAGACAATAATTGTTTTGAATACAAAAGAATTTATAATATTAATGCATTGTATTATTTAATATCAAGATAATTTGGGAAATAACATACCTGAAGCGCAAAACTACAAATACTGTTCAAAATTTGCACCATTCATCCCTACACACATTGCAGCACGTTGAATTAATGACCTAGTACAGTCTTGACACGAATTTTGTTCTCGTATTATTTCTGCTGAATTTTCTATTCTCTGCCTAAGTTCTTCTTCGTTTTCCGGCGCATTTTGGTTGTCGTAGACGAGGGATTTAAAATGACCCCAAAAATAAAAATCCAGCGGATTTAGGTCAGGGGATCTAGCAGACCAAGCTACAGGTCCACCGCGACCAATCCACCTGTCCTCAAACACTTGGTTTAAATGTTCTCTTACATTTAGAGCATAGTGTGATGACCATCGTGACCATCGTGCTGAAACCATGTCTGCTGACGCACATTTAAAGGCACATTTTCAAGAAGTTCTGGCAAAGTATTTTGTAAAAACAATAAATAATTAGCTTCAGTCATCCTATTTGGTAGAATGTACGGCCCAAGTAATATTCCATTAACAATACCTGCCCAAACATTTATCGAAAAACGATGCTGAAAACTGCCCCGTACAACAACGTGTGGATTTACTTGACTCCAATAATGAGAGTTATGATAGTTATGAACTCCCTCCCTCGTAAAAGTAGCCTCATCAGAAAATATGATGTACGAGGGGAAATTCGGATTTTCAGTGTGTTTTTGTAAAAGCCAGTTGCAAAATCGTACTCTAAACTGATAGTCAGGTTCTGTTAGCCCCTGTACCCGTTGAAAATGGAATGGGTGGTAGTTTTGATCTCTTAAAATTCGCCATACTGAACTATGTGATACTCCTAATTGTTGAGACGCTCTTCGGGTACTAATAGTTGGTTCAGCATGTACAGCATCTAAGATATCATTAACCATATTGTCGTGTTGATGCTGGCGGCCACCACCTCTCCCACGATTAGGTTGCACATATCCTGTGTCTCGAAGGCGCTGGACTATCCTCACAAACGAACGGGGAGTGGATAATCGGCGTAAAGGATAACGTTCAGCATACAGACGTCGTGCCAATAACGAATTTTGCCGTGCTTCGCCATAAATTAACATCATGTCCACTAATTCACTGTTACTAAATGCATTCATTTTAACAAAAACTACACTACACTGCTATTCACTGTAAAATGAGAACAGTGCACCAGCAAAGATAATAATAATTAACAGCAATGTCGACGAAAGACTACCTACCCACTACCTATCAAATTAAATTAAATTATTAATTAAACTATTACACATTTTATTAGTATTAGATATTACGTAAACAATTACTTTCATTGTAGACGATTTGAAAACAATTATTAAAAATAACTATCGACCAGTGGCAAAAAAAATGTTTGCTTGAAATACGATGCAATTTTTTTTGCAAATTTTAAAAAAATTCTTTTTGTTTCATGATCAGCACGTCGTACAGAATATACCTTTTAATTTTTTGCTCTAAGTTGTGAAACACCCTGTATATATATATATATATATATATATATATATATATATATATATATATATATATATATATATATACAGTAGAACCTCGATTATCCGGGCCAGCCGGGACCGAGCCTTCGCCGGATAATCGAAAACACGGATAATCCAAAGACCTCATTTTTATTTTTTAAAATAATTTATTCAGACAAATACATGTGTCAAACGAATGTCTGTTTACGTTTAACTAACGAGTCGGTCGGCAGTTGGCGAAAATAATAAGTAAACACATAAACGGAGGATTTCTCGAGCCGAACTCGGGTATTCCCCGAGGCGAACGTCTGAACGGTGCAGCCACGGATAATCCGCGCACGGATGACATTTTAAAAATGCCGCACGAAGAATCCGCCGCCCGGATAATGCGCGCACGGATAATCGGGGTTTTACTGTATATATATATATATATATATATATATATATATATATATATATATATATATATATAGAATCACCAAATATCGGCTATATATGTGTAAGAAAAAATTATAATATAGCATTTATGAACATTTTTTCAGGGAAATTGTTGGTGCTTGTCAAAAGGTTTATTTTGATATAAAAAACAACAACAACTGATAGGAAAATCAGTATATGAAAAAACACATTTTTTTTTAAATTTTAGTTTTGTTTTGTTTTGTTGTTATTAAAAAGTCTTATTTTTTATAGGTATCGATTGGCCTAAATATGTTGTTCATTTTTTTACGCTTTATTTGGGCGAAAAATTTCTATCATATTGCCATAAACAAAATAAAAAATTTAAGTAAAAAAATTTTGCAAAAAAAATAAAGGTATATTTTTATTATTATAAAAAAACTTTCTAAAATTGTCATATTAGTAATTTCTATTTTTGTTTAAAGAATTAAATTTTTGTACATTTTAAACTTACATATAATCAATACTCAGACAATAAATAAAACTTAATCTATCGAAAGATAAAAACATTATACTTTTTTGATATTGGAATAAAATAGCAAATTAAAAATTTATCTGGATGATGATAATAAGAAAATTATATACACGATATTCCAAATTTAAAATTAAGCATTTAAAATAAGAGAATGAGTTTATTTCAGTTTATTACCGCAAATGCCCTATTTCAGAGACATGTGTGCTTTACTATTACTAGAGTATAACATACTAATAACATGATTGTTTAGGTATAAGAATGATTAATGATAAAAAATTTAGTCTTAAATTTATTATTTAATTGATTTTCATGAAATAAAATACAAAATGCCTCGTATTTATTTATAATTGTTAAAATTTATTAATTATTTTATTTTTATATCTGAAAATAATATTACAAAAATGTTGTACGCTTGTAATGATAAAACATGAATATTTCGCAAACAGATTATTTGCGAACATGTGATCAGACGAACTTGCTTAATTTAACAATAAAATTTGGCCAATTAAATTTAAGACAAAGCGTAAGTAAGTATATGTCAAACAAAATTTGTATAAAGGCCTAAAATGTACACAGTAATTTAACCTTTTTTACCATTTTGACTGCAAGGATAAAGTGGTATAGCGTTTGGTACGGTGTCTGTAACATTTTCAAAAAAAACAAATTGTGTATAGAAATCCTTCATATAGCCTCTAGATGACGAATCTGAACTTAGATTATGTGGGTGTATGGATGTGCATCGTCAGCTCGCTCGCTCGCTCGCTCGGTCCTCAGACAAAATTTTGTGATTACAACTCCTCCTAGACGGTTAAAGCGATTTTAATGAAATTTTCAGGATAATTTTGTCTAGTGCCCAAGATGGTCATGTGTTTTTGGTTTTTTCCAGTGATGCCAACTTTCCGAGAAAAAATTACTAAAATCACTAAAGATTCTCCTGGTGCCCGCATAAATTATGCAATTTTAACAAAATACAGTGTTGCCAACTTGTCGAAAAAAATATACTAAAATTTAAAAAAATTCTTTGTGGCTACATTATTTATCCGATTTTGATCAAATTTTTAGAAAAGTTTTTTCTAGTGCCCACATAAATTATAATTATTTTATTAAAATACGGTGTTGCCAACTTTCCGAAAAAATATTAATAATTTTCTACAAATTTGTTATGCCCGCATTATTTATCCGATTTTAATCAAATTTTTACAGAAGATACCCTTAGTGCCTATAATATTATATATTAGCAAAATACAATGTTGCCAACTTTCGGTGAAAAATTTTTTAGTCCAATTTCTTATCATTTATGTGATAATGTCAAAGTGGTTTATATATGGGTTTACCCATATACTTCTAATCTTGTTTATTATTGTTTAATTAGTCTTATAACAAAAGTGATATCAGTACAATCGGCTAGTGCATTTTTAGTTTTTAGACAAGCACCAAGTAAGAATAATTTTCAAAAAAGAAAAGAAATAGCAATACTTTTTCCATATAATTCAACCTTTTTGACAGATTCTGTATATAGCCTTTAAGATGCACCAATTTACGAAATACAAATATTTCAGTCCAAGAAAGATTTTTAATTTTATAATAATAGACATGTAAACTTCATATAGTATCTTAAAACCATAAAATAATTGAAAATAGCATTAATTAAAATTACTTTACAAGTAGTAGGAATAGAATAGCATATATGAGAGACATCATGATTGTGGATGAAGCTAAAGTTGCTTGCCTGGATTAGTTATTTTGTTCCAAGACACTGTATTTTTAAAAATATATTTATTATTTAGGTAGAAATTCCTTGCAAAATTTACTATGTAATTCTAAAAATAAAATTTAATTTAAAAATTTTTTGTTAATAATAAAATTTGATATAAATAACATATCTATCAAAAAGTGAGTAATAATTTTAGTACATTAAATGGCAATTTTTCTATTTAAAATATTTAGAAAAAAAATTACTTTTATATACCTATATTTCGCACTAAAAATTTGTATATATGAACAAAGTTTTATAATAAGCAGGTTTTTTTTAATAATATTTTTGGATATTCTAACAAACAACATTAAACTGGAACATTGATTTTTTTTATATACTGGAAATATTAACATTTGTTTTCCTTATATCAAAGTAAACCTTTGAAAAAGCACCAATAACTACGCTAAAAACATTTTTCACATATTAATTAATAATTATTTTTTCATATATAGCAGAATTTTTGCGACATGCTTTATGTGATAAACTAGGAAAATATCCAATTATATTAGATGAATACACCATACATAACCAGCTACTTTTAATTAGATATTTTATTTAATAAGAATTCTAAAAACCATTTACTATTTTCATATAAAACAAATATAATGTTAAACAAGATCAGAAGTATATGGGTAAACCCATATATAGACTACTTTGACATATCTCGAAAAGTTGGCAACACAAGATTTTTATTAAAATTATAATTTATGTGGGCACTAGGAGAAACTTTTCTGAAAATTGGATCAAAATCGAATAAATAATGTATAGCCACAATGAATTTTTAAAAAAATTGTGATTTTTTTTCTCGATAAGTTGTCAACAATGTATTTTATTAAAATTGCATAATTTATTTAGGGACTAGGAATTTTTTTATAAAAATTTGATTAAAATCGGTTAAATAGTGGTCATAAAGAATTTTTTTAAAATTTAGTAATTTTTTCTCGGAAAGTTGGCAACACTGGATATTAATAAAATTACATAATTAATGGGAGCATTAAGGAAATCTTTTCTAAAAATTTGATCAAAATCGAAAAAATAATGTAGCCATAATGAATTTTTAAAAAGTTTAGTAATTTTTTTTTATCGGAAAGTTGGCATCACTAAAAAAAATAAAACCACATTACTATCTTGGGTACTAGACAAATTTATCCTAAAAATGTCATTAAAATCGGTTGAACCGTCTAGGAGGAGTTGCGATCACAAAATTTTGACTGACGACCGAGCGAGCTGACGACGCACATCCATACACCCACATAAACTAAGTTTGTTGATTCGTTATCTAGAGGCTATATGAAAGATTTTTATACAATTTTTGTCTTTTTTTTGAAAATGTTACAGACACCGTATCAAACGCTATACCACTTTTCCTTGCAGTCAAAGTGGTAAAAATCATCTAATACTTTTTTCTGTCTGATTTTTTTTTAATAAGGCATAAAATAAATAAAAGCAGACTAAATATAAATATACCTTTCCAGTAGTAATAGCAGCTGTAACTTGTGATCTCACAACCTTCCATTTTTGTCCTTTAAGGACAAAGGGATTTCTAGCAAATAAAGGATCAACTTTTTCGTTCGCCACAATATCATTGTCGTGGAAACTTGGAAATTCTTTTATGATTAACGTTTTTATTAAATCTACATCTCGGATTAATAAAGTTGGCTGTGTAAATTTATAGATTCCAACGTAGAGGTAATTTTTATATTCACTAAACACAATTAATCAAATTAGAGTCCAGTCAATTACATTTTAGGCTATATGGAATGAGTTCATTCAACTAGTACAATAATCTACATTATACAGTAGTTTGTTTAGTACAACACATAATCACACGATCAAGTGAATTTAATCTGATATCCTGCGGCCATATTGATATTTATTAAGTTACGTTAACTGATAACTCTATCTCTAGGAATGAAAATGTTTCGAAAGAAGCCCGTTTGAGTATATACAATGCAGTTTTGGTGCCTACGTTGATGTATGGTAGTGAATGTTGGGTTTGGTTGCAAAAGCATAAACGGAAAATGACTCCTGTGGAAATGAGATTTTTACGTGGGGTATGTGGTGTAAATAGGAGAAATCGGGAACGAAATAGATTAGTGTCTGATGAGTGTGAAATTGAAAAAAATGTTGTAGCAAAAGTTGGTGTTAGTCAGTTAAGATGGTTCGGACATGTTGAGCGAATGTCTAATGAACGTTTGGTTAAAAAAATTTATTTGAATGATTTTGATGGTATACGTTTGCGTGGTCGTCCGATGTGTAGTTGAAGTGGTATGATTGAGAGAGTGAATTGCGTGAGCAAAAGTTTCCAAGTAGTAGGAATAAAAGAGCATGTATGAGAGGAATTATGAAGCGAAAGTTGCTTGTTTCGGGAGGATAAAAAGAGTTTGTGCCACACCCTTTTGGGTACATGGCGTGATTGTGTATGTATGTAAATGTATGTATGTATGTATTTCTATTATCACTGGAATTTAAATTTTATTCTTGAAAATGTGTAAAGAAGTGCAAGTAATGTAAATTACATCGCCAGGTTTGTCAGAAACTGCATATTCGACTAAAGAAACACTGCTATTCAAGTATATTCAATCTGAAATTGCTAAGTTAATTTAAGTTAATTGAGAGTTGCATTTTTACTTTTGCGTGAATTTAAATTCGATCATTGAAAATGTGTGAAGAAGTGCAAAAAATCCAACGTACAATGCCAGATTTTTCAGAACCTGCATATTTGACTAAAAAAACATTAATTCTACCAAATTACGTAATAAATATTAGAGGTCTTCAGATCGATCAGAAACATACGTTTTAGAAACAAGATTAAAAGTATATGGGTAAACCCATATATAGACCACTTTAATATTTCTCGGAAAGTTGGCAACACTGTATATTAATAATGTTATAATTTATATGGGCACTAGGAAAGACTTTTCTGAAAATTTAATCAAAATCGAATAAATAATGTAGCCACAACAAATTTTTAAAAAAATTTGTGGTTTTTTCTTGATAAGTTGGCAACACTGTATTTTGTTAAAATTACATAATTTATTTAGGCACTAGGAGAAACTTTTATGAAAATTTGATTAAAATCGGTTAAATAAAATGGTTATAATAAATTTTTAAAAAATTTAGTATTTTTTTCTCGGAAAATTGGCAACAATGTATTTTGTTAAAATTACATAAATTATATGAATACTAGGAGAATCTTTTGTGAAAATTTGAGTAAAATCGATTAAATAACATGGCCATAATAAAATTTTTAAAATTTTAGTAATTTTTTTATCGGAAAGTTGGCAACACTGGATATTAATAAAATTATATAATCAATGGGAGCATTAGGGAAATCTTTTCTGAAAGTTTGATCAAAATCGAATAAATAACGTAGCCAATATAAATTTTGAAAAACTTTAGTAATTTTTTTCTCGGAAAGTTGGCATCATTGGAAAAAAAATAAAACCACATGATCATCTTGGGTACTAGACAAATTTAACTTAAAAATTTCATTAAAGTCGGTTGAACCGTCTAGGAGGAGTTGCGGCCACAAAATTTTGACTTACGACCAAGCGAGCGAGCTGACGACGCACATCCATACACACACATAAACTAAGTTTAGATTCATCATCTAGAAGCTATATGAAGAATTTCTATACAATTTTTTTATTTTTGAAAATGTTACAGACACCGTCCCAAACGCTATACCACTATTTCCTTGCAGTCAAAGTGGTAAAAAGATTCAAGCGTATTAGGTCTCTACCCATTCGACTATATTTTTCAGTTACGTATTTTTGTCTCCTCTCTCTACATAAGCTGTATTATTTCACGGAGTTGTAGTATATCAGGTAATTATATACGATGTATCTAAGAAAATTATGTACAATATTGTATACAATGTGTATTTTAAAAATTATATATGCAATGTATCTGTTACAGTCAATGGGTCAATGGAAACAATTGGGCATTATTTATAATGCCCGGGCAATTTAGAAAGTGCCCAAAAGAAAGTGACAGAATGATAAATTATATAGAAAATATTACATTGCCCGGGCATTATGAATAATGCTGGAAATCGAGTGGGCAATTTGAGAATATTTTTATGAAAGTGGCTATATACATACGGTAGGTATAGGCAATTGGCTATTTATACATACAGTATGTTTACGCAATTGGCTATTTAGGGTAAGTTGGGTTAGGTTAAGTTAAATTAGCTTTTTTATTTTTTTCAGTATGTATAAATAGCCAAATTGCTGTCAATTTATTAAAATGACCAGAGAAATAATAGCAGAATTTATAATGACTGGGCAATGTAATAAATTATCCTAGATTGTCGTAGACCAATACAAAATTATTAAATTGCTTGATTTTATCGGTCATTATTTATAATGACCGAGCATTATGAAAACTGCCTTGAATAATCAAATTGACCGTAACGTAACTATAAAATTTTATATACAATAAAATGAGATTTTTACGTGGGGTATGTAGTGTAAATAGGAGAGATCGGGTACGAAATAGATTAGTGTATGATGAGTGTAAAATTAAAAAAAATGTTGTAGCAAATGTTGCGGTGTCAGAGTCAGTTAAGATGGTTCGAACATGTTGAGCGAATGCGTCTAATGAACGTTTGGTTAAAAAGATTTATTTGAATGATTTTGATGGTATACGTTTGCGTGGACGTCCGATGAGTAATTGGAGTGGTATGATTGAGAGGGTGGCTTGCGTGAGCAAAAGTTTCCAAGTAGTAGAAATAAAAGAGCATGTATGAAGGGAATTATGAATGTGGATAAAGCGAAAGTTGCTTGTTTGGAAAGGAATGTTTGTAGGCGACTGATTTTGGGATGATGAAAAGAGTTTGTGCCACACCCTTTTGGGTACATGGCGTAATTGTGTATGTATGTATGTAACCTGAATATTTCAAATTTGTCGCATTCATGTTCAAAACGTACCTATAAAGTATGGATAAATATGCATTATTTCTATTTAAATGAGTGTTTTTATCTTTCCCACATATTTATTCATAAATTATTAAGAAACTATTATGGTCTAAAGTGGCCTTTATATTTAACAGTGTGATGAATTTTAAGTAATAACACGTTTAGACAAATAATATTATTGTCAAATAACGATTAAATTATTAAAAATATGCATTTTATAAAAATTAATTAGTATTTACTATTAAAAAATAATTGAAATTGTTTTTAATAGAGTCTTTTCTAAAAAAATTAAAAGTCTTTTTTGTTATTAAATATGATGTCTGTGTAATATAAACATCAAATGTGCAAAAACATAAATTTTAAACTGTTTTGTTTCATCAAAATAATCGATTGAAGTGGCCAAAATATTTGAATTGTGACCAGTAAATGAAATGGCTTGGGATTGGCCAAGTGCCCGCGTGACGTCATTAGCCAGATTGTATAAGTAGACTCTGATTTTTTGTATTCACATATTATTTTGTCTCTCTCGTACACTACAACTCAGTGAAATAATACAGAGATTATATATATATATATATATATATATATATATATATATATGTATATATATATATATATATATATGTATATGTATATATATATATATATAGAGAGAGAGAGAGAGAGAGAGAAAGATTTACTTGTATTTATACTATAATAAGTGTAAATAAATCGCGCATTTAAAAATTAAATACCTATATACAGAGGCGTAGCAAGACCTTTGTGGGCCGGTGTGCCACTGATTTTAAGGGGCCCCTCTCTACTCCTTGTATTGTTTAAAATTTTAATGTTTTTTTGGTTTATTTTAAGTTCTAAATGTCATTTTAATTTTTTAAATTTGTGTCTGTTTGTGCCTTATTCGAAAAAAATTTCAAATAAAAGTTGTTTTATTTTTATGATAATCAAAATTAATTAAAATTATTTTTTGTTAAAAAGCAATCTGTATTTTCAAAATTAATAAATTAACGTGAAATGCCTAAAGAAACAACTTGCCAGGAAATATATATGTATGTACCTAATAATGTTGGTTTAACCATAGACAAGAAATGTGTGAAGATTTTCGATTTAATAGTTCAGAAGATAATTTTAGGATAAACGTTTTCAACGCTACGTTAGATATTATAATTGCACAATTAAAAGATAGATTTTCAAATATACTGACGATTTTACCGCAGATTTTAAGACACAGATATTATATTTTAGGAAAACTTTAAAAAACAGTTACAAAATATTAATTCGGTATTTGAATTAGAAGAATTAATATTTACAGAATATTCTATTCTAAGTTCGGCATTTACGAAACTTTGTACCGCTCTTATTTTATTCTTAACATTCCCCGTATCAACTTCTAGCGCCAAAAGAACATTTTCAAAATTAAAACTTATTAAAACATATTTAAGAAACTCTATGGGGGAGCACGTAAATTAAATTTAAGTGAAATAATTACCATTTTTGTTTCAATGAAAGCAAGAAAAGTTAAGTTTAGTTAAAGTTAATGAACTATGTTTGTAAACCTAAACTTTAAATTTGATTTGTACTGTATATTTTTGGGTTTGTAAACTTAAGGGGGCATAGTAGTTTTTTATGATCAAAAAATCGATTTTTTTTATTTAATATTATTAAAGAGTAATGTCTAAAAAATCGTTTTCACGAAACCGCATGTCAAAATTATAAAAATTACGAAAGTTACATCACTTTTTGTAAAGAAACATAAACATTCACTTTGGCTTTTCTTATGTGACATTAAACTCATTCTGAAACTTCAACCGCGTTTTTTTCGAAACCATATTTTTTTTGTCGGTTCCAGTGATATCTCTAGAACAAACAATCGGATTTATTTGAATTTTTGTTCTTCTGAAAGCTAATAGAATTCCGCATCGTTTGACCCATCCTTTTTTTAAAATTTTGATTTGTTATATTTTTTTTACGTTAAAGAAGTCAAAAAAAGGGCAAAAAATTGACCTCTTTTTTTGCAAGCCCGCCATTTTGCGAAAAAAAAGCAATTTTCAAAAAAGATCGGTCAAACGATGGGGAATATATTCAACTTTAATAATCCGAAATGATTTTTGTTTCCGATAACCCAGTCCCGAAATATCTATGGAACCGTGGACCTCGGCACTTCAGCTTTCGGGGGAGGTGGTGAAAAAATTCTGACGTATTTTTCAATAAAGGATCTACATTATACAAAAAGTTTCAATGCTTTACGTCTTCCCGTTATTGAAAAAAAAAATAATGAAAGTGGACTACTTTTTCATTGAAAAAAGTACTATGCCCCCTTAAAAGAATCTATAAAAATATATTTAACTTACTATAATAAATTAATTTATATAATAAATGTATTTAATCCTATAAATGGTATTAATGAAAATAAGGCCCCATTGGGCACTTTGGCTCGTGGGCCCCTCTCGCTCATGGGCCCGTGTGCATCGCACTCCTTGCACCCCCGGTTGCTACGCCCCTGCCTATATATAAATAAACATAGATACCTATGAAAAAAATGAATCTCGCTGTCATATTGAAAATGTGTCAAATTGATATATCAAAAATGATGAAAATAACTTTTCCAGAGCAATTCTGCATGAAAATCTCATCGCGCATCGTTTAGGCTGTGATTTAGCTACAATATTCTCCATGTCGTTACATGCATTGACAGATGCGCGATCTGGCTAGTGACGTCACGCGTAAATGGCGCGCACTCAGCACCTTTTTGAATACGTGTTTCGGTCAGATTGATATTAATATACTAAACATAAGTTCAAAAATGTTATTTTTGTTATAAATATTTTTGTTTTAGGTCGTTAATTAATTTTATATTAGTTTTCAAAATTCGAAAAAAGAGTCTATTAATTTTTTTTTTAATTTTTTTAATTTACCTATTTTATTTTTATCGGAAGTGATGTCAGTACTTCCGGATAGTGCGTTTTTAGTTTTTAAGACAAACACCGAATCGCCCCTTAATAACAATTTTCAAAAACTTTTTGACGGACATAAAATTATTTAATAATTTAATTTTTTTCCCATATAATGTACATTTTGTAATTTACATATACACATACACAATCAGGCCATGTATGCAAAAGAATGTGACGCCCACACTCTTTTTACCATGCCGTAATTATTTTGCACCAAACATTTCTATCCAGACGAATAACTTTTGCTGCTTCTACATTCATAATACGTACCTGTCATACCATCTCATCTACTCATCGGACGTCCACGCAGATGTATAACTTCAATATCATTCTACATATATTCGTTTAAGGGCATTTCAAGGCAAATAAAAGGCTATATTCAGAAAAGTGGTGGGAATACAAAAAAGAATAAATTTACATTCGATTTATTTGTTTAATACTACGTATTTATGGTAACTAATTATTAGAAAAATTTGCTAATTTATGTACAACTAGTAATTTAATAACAATATTTATATATTTACAGAATTAGCATATAAAAAAAAAATCAAATATTAAATTGTCAATATTTTCTTTGTTTATTAGGAGTATTATTTTAATTTCCAATAGATATGTATATATATATATATATATATATATATATATATATATATATATATATATATATATGTTGTTAATTGTTAATATAGTACTTGTGTATAAATATCAGAATTTTTGTATGTGTGGTTTATTTGTAAAAAAATAATTTTTATCTTTTTCTTTGAAAAATGTGATTTTCTCTTATTTCATACATACATTTTATTTGAAAAAAAAATATGATTAATCTTTATTATAACTAACAACATATATATTTTTTGGAAATCAAAATAATAATAAACAAAGAAAATATTGACAATTAAATATTTGATTAATTTTTTATATGCTACTTTTGTAAATATATAAAAATTGTTATTAAATTATTAATTGTACATAAATTAGCTAATTTTTCTAATAATAAGTTACCGTAAATATGTTGTATTAAACGAATAAATCGAATGTAAAATTATCCTTTTTTGTATTGCCAGCACCTGTCCGAATATAGCATTTTGTTTGCCTTGAACTCACCTTTACCAAAAATTCATTAGTCATTTACTCAAGAAAACCGTCTCATCTTAACTGACTAACACCTACAATTTTTTTTACACTTACACTTTTCATACACTATAATGTAATACTAACTTGTAGATATTAGAATAAATTTGCGTCAATGGTTTAGTGACCGTTATAGATGGTCCAAGATTCCCAACAATTGGTAGTGGTTTTGGCGATGGTACACCACGTTTCTTCCAGTATCCATAGCAACCGTATAATAAATAATGCGATAATAATGTTACTATTGCGCCCACTAATATTACAACTAACATCGCTAACACAAGCTATGATGTTTCTCAACTGACACTTTTATTTCAATTATATCTAAGCAGATACAGATACAGATGCGTATTATTATGTCACGACCTTGAAATTTTAATATTGCATACACTTAGTAACAGGGGCATCCGCATACATTTTTTCAGGAAGGGGCAACGATTTTTTTTGTTTAATTTGTAAGTAGCTCAATTACAAATTTGACTCCCCACCGCAGAGTTTTAAAGTAGCTCTACTCCTAAATATACACAGTTTGTAAAAAAAATATTTTTTAAACACTATTAATAAAATATAATTTTTAATTAATATATCTGATGCTTTACTTTAAACTCTGAACAACAATATATACCGGGTGTTAGTTTGTTAAGTTCGTATGGGCGTTTAACATGCAATTTCGATAATTTGCGATATACTACTTTCTCGAGTTAAATTCGGATAAATACTTAAAATACTTTTTCATAGACAATAAAATGTTCTATAATTTGGTTTAAGTTTTACTTTGCTGGCATGTGCCGTTTGGGCGCTAGAATTTTTTCTAGCGCCCAAACGGCACATGCCAGCAAATTAAAACTTAAACCAAATTATAAAACTTTTTATGCCCTATCGAAAACTATTCTAAGTATTTCTCCGAATTTAACTCGAGAAAGTAGTATATCGCAAATTATCTAAATTGCATGTTAAACGCCCATACGAACTTGACGAACGAACACCCGGTATATATATATATATATATATATATATATAAAAGCAATTTTAAAGTTAGACAACGAAAAAAATTAAATAACAATTAAAAATAATAAAAAAATTTAGTTTTATTTCATTTATTTATTTTTTATAATATATAGTAATTAAAAAAATTATTATAGTGGTTCATATTTTTTTCAAAAATATGGATAATAATGTTAGTTTATTTTTTCATCGTTAAAAAAAATGACCAAATTTACTTTTTGAAAATTATCGTGTGAGTCACACGTCATTGACGCATAGAACATATTTGACAGGTAACGATACATTTGGCAGTGAGATGAACATTAAAATATGCAACTAAAGTTGTATAGTTCTTGATATATATATATATATATATATATATATATATATATATAAAATAAATTTGTAAATTTTTTTAATTCGGTTTCAAGAAAAAGGGGTAATTGCCCCGTAGGCCCCTTCTGCGTACGTCCCTGCTTATGAATATGTTTTATTTATAACTGATGTTAGAGAATTAATTCTTATTTGTAAATATGTGTTGTAATAAATAATATGAGGCGTATTTGAGATTCAGAAGTTCAAATATAATTCAAATAAATTTACTCTAAGAGATAATTAAAAAGATAATACGTTTACGATGATAAATTTATGTAAAAATTGTAATGTACTGTTGATTTCACAAACATGTTTCAAGGACATTAATACAGTGTCCGCCAAAAAAATGGAGAAAACTTGTATTATTTGTTATGTGAAAATTATTATTATGAGACATTTCGGTGCTTATCTAAAAACTAAAAATGCACTAGTCGAAAGTACTATAGTATCATTTCCGTTATAAATCAAATAAAACTTTAAGTAAACTTTTTTTGTAAAATTTCGAAAATAAATTATTAAAAAAAGTTTTAGAATAACATTTTGGTTTCCTATACAAAATTTTAATTTTCATAGCCAAATTAAATAAATATTTATTTTTTTTAAATACACATACATATAGAGGTAAATAGATTATCTCAAATTTGTAGGACTTATACACAAAAAATATCAATTAAATTTGTATAAATATACATTATTTCTATTTAAATGAGTTTTTTGCATCAAAGTAAGTAACACCTATTTATGAAAAATTAATAAAATTTTCAATAACATTGAACTATATAATAAATTTTAAATAATATTTATTGTCAAATAATGACTTATTAAAAACACGTAGATTTCTTTTACATAAATGAGAAATTACCTTAAAAACATTTGAAAATAATTTTTTTAAAGTAAATTTACCTGAATTTTTTCTTTATTATTTAATTGACCTATATCAGAAGTGATATCGACAACTTCGACTAGTGAATTTTTAGTTTTTAGATAAGCGCTACAAAGTCCTGTAGTGATTACTTTTGCGCATTGAAATAATAAATGTTTCGGCATTATAGTTGAATTAAAATAAAATGTTTTTAATGTATCATATTTAAAATTTAATCTTAAAACGATGTTAAAATAAAAAAAATGGAATATTCTGTTTAAAATTAGAAATTTCCTTTTAGTTCGGAAGTGGCATCTTATTTAAAATACTTTACTTTGATTGAGCATATCAGAATATACCTATATTCCAAATTTCATAACATAATATTTCATAGTTTTTAAAATACATATAGCGCAAGTTCGTCGTGGAATCCTATACACAATATATATATATGACTTTCACAAAGCAATGTTATTCAGCGTTGTCATGAACAAAATTAAATCAGTAAACTAACATAAAATATTTACAATAAATTTAAACATAACATTTTGAGTTTAAATGTAAATGTTAAATCAATCTAGAACTAGCAAAAATATTCGATGTAGGTAGAGCATCGCATGAATATGGTAAATAACAATCATAATAAAATGAAAAACAGCTTTTGGTTGTATTTCTGTATTAATATTTATTAATAATAATTGACGTACTCTATTTATTCAACGTACTCTATATCTTCATCGGAAACAAAACATAGAAACAAGTTACTAAATAGTTCTGAAATATTAATTTTAAAAAATAAACACATTTTTGAACACGAAGATACAATATATATATATATATATATATATATATATATATATATATATATATATATACAGTGTGGATATTAAGTGAGGAATAAATTCAGTAATTCCGTTAATATTATTTTTTTTTTTAATTTCGAAGGGGTATAGCGATTTTGACTACAGCGAATATTTTCAGCCTATTTTCAGTTTCTTATGTCATTTGTTTTTCATGTTGTGACGTCATCGACTTGTTTTTTAAATAACAACCTACATTTTTTATTATTGATTTTAATAGTAATTTTTATTCCGTTTCCAACCGTATAAAATTTTCAATGTTACATTTGAAAAATTTGAGTAAAATAGCCTTAAATTTCAAATATTAAAAATTAATTAAATTTTTCAAAATGAATCTAGTTATCCATGTAACTTTGAATTGAGTAGATAATAAAATTCTAAGTCGATTTTTAAACTTTTTCTATAATCTCAAAATAAAAACGAATGTGCCGTCGATAACTTTCCGTCAAACTTAGTTGACTACATTCATTAATTTCATAGGTTGGAAACGCAATAAAAAGTACTAGCAAACTCAATAATAAATAATATAGGTTGTCATTTTAAAAAAAGTTGATGACGTCATAACATAGAAAAAAATGACATAAGAAACTGAAAGTAGGCTGAAAATATTCGCTGTAATCAAAATCGCTGTATCTTTCGAGATTTCGGGTGTTCATTCGTTAACATGCAAATTCGATAATTTGCGATATACTTCTTTCTCGAGTTAAATTCAGAGAAATACTTAGAATACTTTTGATAGACAATAAAAAGTTCTATAATTTGGTTTTGTTCTAATTTGCTAGCATGTGCCGTTGGACGCAAGAATTTTTTTTTGATTTCTTGGTTTTTATTTTTTTTTCTCAAAAACTATGAGGTCTAGGAAAATAAGCATGATATGGAAAACTGCGGAATAATGAGTACGATAATTGAGTGTAGAATCCATTATTCTACGATACATCCTTTAGTATAAAATAAATTAAAAACTGAATTTTTGAAAATTTGACAAGGGGGTAGTACCATTGGGATTTTTCAAAACAAGACTTTTTTCAAAATTTGCTCAAAAAATCTGAAAAAATTCAGTAAAATCAAAAAAAAAATTAGCTACATAATAGCTAAGTTACTTTTTTCTCTATCTAATTCTGGTTTGCGAGGAAAAATTTTAGAACTTACAATAATTTTTCCTGCAAAATCAGTATAAGTTAGAGAAAAAAGTTACTTAGCTATTACGTAGCAAATTTTTTTTTTATTTTACTAAATTTTTTCAGATTTTTTGAGCAAATTTTTAAAAGTTTTATTTTAAAAAATCACAAGGGTACTACCCTTGTCAAATTTTCAAAAATTCAGTTTTTAATTTTTTCTACTAAACGGTGCATATTAGAATAATGGTTTATTCACTATGTTATAGTACTTATTATTCCGCATTTTTCCATATCATGCTTATTTTCCTACAACTCATAATTTTTGAGATAAAAATAAAAACCAAAAAATTAAAAAAAAATGCTAGCGCCCTGTATTTTTGTGAAATTGTACTAATTGTAATACTGGTTCACTAATTGAATTGTTTATAGATAATCGTGTAATTGCACGTGGACTGTATACTTTGCTCTTCGATAGCTGAATCGCTACTGCCCTGGCTAGCTGCGCGCGTCGCACCCTGTCTACACTGTTTCGAAAACATAGCACTACGCAACTAAATGTGGTACTACTCAAACTAAAAACATAGTTCCAGACATGCCCCCCGCCTTGGAAGGGTCCCTTTCAATATAATACATTAACTATATTGTCAAGAGTTAGTGAACATTGTGTGACTCATCGTCACCGGGAATTGGACAAATTTTTGACACTGGTCGTTTGTAAGTTCCAGTTGTAGTACGAAGAGTCACGACTCGAATGATTCCGTCGTCGCCTGGATGAACTTCTGATACTCGCCCCATCTTCCATTTGTACGGTGGCAGGTTGTCTTCCTTGATGATGACTAATGCCCCCAGTTTGATTGCGTCGGAGTGGTCACGCCATTTCGAACGTTGTTGGAGTCCGGTGAGGTATTCTTTACTCCATCTCGCCCAAAATTGCTGCTGTAATTGCTGCAGGTGTCTAAAACGAACATGTAATGTAGAATTGCCAATCATAGGTGATTCTGGAGTACTGGTAATTGGTCTCCCAATGAGAGAATGTGCTGGAGTTAAAGGGTTTAAATCATTAGGGTCTGAAGATAGGGGAGATAATGGTCGGGAATTAAGGATTCCTTTTATTCCAATCAATACAGTAATAAATTCTTCACGAGTTAATGAATCATTACCTAAAACCTTTTTCAAATGAGATTTAATATTTTTTACCGCAGCCTCCCATATACCACCAAAGTTTGGTGAGCGTGGCGGTATAAAGTGCCAATTTATGTTTTGATTTGCAAGCTCGTTCGCTGACAACTCGTTATGTTTATTGAGAAATTGTGTAAGTTCTTTTAATTCATTACATGCGCCAACGTATGTAGTACCGTTATCGGAATACAAGTCGTTTGGCTTACCACGCCTAGCAATGAATCGTTTTAATGCGGATATGAATGCTTCTTTAGTTAAGTCAGTTACAATTTCTATATGCAACGCCTTTGTAACTAGACAAATAAATATACAAACATAGCATTTGAATTTCTTTATTCCTCTACCTCGTCTTTCCCTCACCAAAAAAGGACCTGCATAGTCCGTTCCAGTAACAAGGAATGGAAAGGTGGGTTGCACCCGATGTGCTGGTAGATTTCCCATGAGTGGTATAATCGACTTCGGATTTGCCTTGAAACAAGAAATACAGTCATGTACCAATCGCTTTGCCAAATTTCTTCCATTTAATATCCAAAATTGTCTTCTAGTAGATGCTAGTAGTAATTGAGCACCGCAATGGTATAGTTTGATATGTTCATGTCGGAGAATTAGTTTAGAAAGTTCGTGTCTTCCCGATAATAATATCGGGTGTTTTTGTTCTAAAGTAAATAAAGAGTTTTGGAGTCTGCCACCTACGCGTAGCAACCCTTCGGAATCTATAAATGGTGTTAGATTTCCGATACCCTTTTTGTAATTAAATTTTCCCTTTTGCAAATTATCTATTTCTTCCTTAAAACATTCCTGTTGAGCTAATTTTAGAAGTCTGCTGAATGCTGCATTTAATTCTTCTACCGAAATAAACCCAAACCTTGGAATGACATTAGTTGTTCTCGCCTTAAATTTACTTCGACAGTTATTAACGAATCGTAAACATAAAGCTGTTAGACGTTTTAGTTTTATAAGATTTGAATATGATTTGAAAATAGATACTTCGTTTGTTTCATTTGCCAGTAAATTGATTGTCCTCTTTTTTGTTTCTGGTAATGTAGAATTGGTTAAAGGGGGTGAGTCTAATTGTGGCCAGTTATCTTTTTCACATGATAACCAACATGGACCATTCCACCAATTAGTTTCTTTGGACAGTTGAATTGGTGCGATACCTCGTGAAGCAATATCTGCAGGGTTATCCTGCGACCTTACGTAATGCCAACAGTTAATTTCTGTCATTCGTTGGATTTCTCCAACTCGGTTAGCTACAAAGGTTTGCAAGTTACTGCTGTTCGAGTTAATCCAACATAGAACTATTTGAGAGTCCGTCCAATAGTGACATTGAGTATCGAGTGTAATAGATGATTTTACCTTGTGCATTAATCTACTTAAAAGTAAAGCTCCACATAGTTCTAGTCTAGGTATTGTGGTTGTTTTAATAGGTGCTACCTTTGCCTTTGCACAAAATAAATTTGTAATTATTTTGCCATCGCAAGTTACCGATCTAGCATAGATACAAGCAGCATATGCCTCTTGAGATGCATCGGAGAACCCGTGTAATTCGAAACTTGTAAATGGTGCGTAGATTACTTGTCTAGGAATTGTTAATTGATTTAAAGCGTGTAAATTATTTTTAAATTGCATCCATTTTGAATCTAAATCGTCAGGTATTGGATCATCCCATGAGTGTTGTAAGGACCATAATTTTTGAATTATGATTTTAGTTACAATGACACAGGGTGCCAATAGCCCTAGTGGATCATATATTTTTGAAATATCCGATAAAATAGAACGTTTTGTTGTAACATTATTACTGGTTTCATTTATGTGATAAGTCAGCAAATCCATTTTTATGGACCATTGTAAACCTAACGTTTTATTAGTATCGTCCCCGAAAATTTGTAAGTGCTCTATGAGATCATGTTTGTTTACGTTGAGACCCTTTATTACGTCCTCATTGTTGGAAACCCACTTCCTCAAAGGAAAACATCCGGAAGCTAGAATTAGCATAATATCATTGCATAATGTAATTGCTTCGTCTACGGAGTTTGCTCCTGTAATTAAATCGTCCATGTACATATCTCGTGTTATAGTTTGTGCTGCGTTCGGGAATTGTTCTTTATTTTCTTCAGCTAATTGTCTCAGGCATCTGATTGCGAGATACGGTGCTGAACTTGTACCATAGGTTACCGTATTTAAATCAAAACACGATAGTTCATCTTCTTGATTGTAACGCCAAAATATTCGCTGGAATCGTCTGTGTTCAGGTTTTATTAATATTTGACGAAACATTTTAGTAATATCAGCAGTTATAACAATGGAATGTTGTCTAAATCGAATTAAAATAGTTAGTAGTTCTTGTTGTAAACTAGGACCAACAAATTGTATGTCATTCAGTGACCGACCACTATCAGTGGGTGCTGAAGCATCAAAAACAACGCGTAGTTTAGTGGTGAGACTGTCGTTTTTAACTACTCCATGATGTCGGAGATAATAGGCATGGTTTTCGTCAGATTCGTTAGTATCATAAGATTCTACCTTAGTCATGTGACCTAGATCCTCGTATTCTTGCATGAAGGTACGATATTTTAATTGTAATTCATTGTTATGATTTAATTTTCGCTCTAACGAATATAAGCGTTTTAATGCATTTGGTTTAGAGTTACCTAACTTATCTGTAGTTTCTTTAAAAGGAATGGCTACTATGAACCTACCATCCTTGTTCCGCGAGAATGTTTCCTCGAAATAGGTTTCACACTTAGCATCTTCTGTAGAAAATTGTTTAGGAGATAGATTTTCCTCGATTTCCCAGAACTTCTGAAGTTGTTTCTCTAATTGAGTATCGCGAGATAAATGACAAGATATTTTGTTCTTATTAGTCGGCAATTTTAGTGGTCCTGCAACTATCCACCCGAATTCTGTGCTTTGAATGACAAGTTTATTTTTTAGTATAACCTTATCTTTCCGCAAGACTTCCCAAAATAATGAAGCTCCTAATAGCATATTTACCTCGGATGCTATATTAAATAATGGATCGGCTAATTTAACATCTGGGATATTTAAATCGTCAATATCAAAACTGGCTGCTGGAATATTGTCACTAATTTTTGGTACGATGCGACACGATATTTTCCGTTTAAAATAATTGTTTGCTTGAATCGTCAAATCGCATTTAGAATCGACTGTAGATGAGATTTGATTTATACCTATGATTGATATATTTGATTGTCTCCTTGGTAATTGTAATTGATTAGCTAAGTTCTCGGTTATGAAATGTGACTGTGATCCACAATCCAGAACTGCTCTACATGTATGTGAATTGCCTGTTGCATCTAATAGTGTGACTTCTACTGTCGCGAGTAGACTCAGTGTGCCAACATTCATGTACCGATTTGAAAGAAGAACGTGTAATAGAGTATTGTGCTTCTCCTTACATTTACGGCATGAGGATGATGGGCAAAATTGTTTTGTATGACCTGTACGTAAACAGTTTTCGCATAGTTTAAGTTTCTTAACTTCGCTCAATCTGGCATTAGCTGACAATTTTAGAAATTCTGAACACGAATAAATTAAGTGTTCACCTCGGCAATAATTGCATTCGCGAGAATTATTTGAGAGAAATACCTTATTATCTGGCCTTGTAAATGATTTCACCGATTTACTTGCATCGCGATATTCCAAAGTTTCTAACAGATCCGCACGAGACCTTAAAAATGATTTGAAATGATCCAAGTTTGGTATGCTGCTACCACTTTTAAACTCTTCCCAATATTTTAAGGTTTCTTTGTCGAGTTTATTGCAGATAATAAATATTATCAAAACATCCCACGATTCCGTAGGTAAATTGAGCGAGTTCAATGCGCGTAGATGTTTAGAGATGTCATCTAGTAATTGACGAAGAATAGATGCGGTTGGTTTAACCACATTAGTAATGTCGAAAATAGCTTTAATATGATTAAATACTAATAATTGATTATTGTCAAACCTGTCGCATAGCAATTCCCAGGCTAAATTGTAATTGGTTGCAGAGAATTCCAATGATTGAATTAATTGCATTGCGTTTCCTTCAAGAGATGCACGTAGGTAATGATATTTTTGTATGTTACTTATTTGTTCATTATTATGAATTAGAGATATATATGTGTCTTTAAATTCCAACCAATGTGTATAACAACCCTTAAATTTTGGTAATTGGATAACTGGAAGTTTTACGTTATTTAAAATTTGCGCGTTATTAGTTGAATGAACGGATAATGCTCTCTCGGATGATAAGTGTGACGAGCTAGATTTGTTACAATCATTTTGAGAATTGTGTTTATTTATAAGGCGTTCTATTGAAGCTTGTGTCGAAAAGTAACTGTTTTCAAATTCCGCGCGAGCTTCGTACTCCGACTGTAATACATCGTCAGCGCATGTATATTCGATTTTCATTTGAGTATCGTCAAAACTTTCAAAAATATTACGCAGTTGTTCGTAACGTGCCCCCAACTCAATCATGCAGTTTTTAAATTCGTCTATTTGTGTAATCGAATCATTTAAATTTTGTTCTAGATTTGATACTTGATTGTAAAATGTTATTAAGTTTGTTAGCTTTGCTTTAATACTACCGCGTTTGCGATGTAATTATGTTAATTGTTGTGCCATAGTAAATAGTATTAATTGAAATAGAAATCAAGAATATGAATAATATAAATAAGGAAAATGCACATTTACTCACGCGACCAGCTGTGTAGTCGAATTGGCGGTTGAATTGTCTGCTAGGCTGTACTGGATGGCGTAGTCGACTATTCGTGTAATCGTCGTCTGGTGCTGTTGACGGTTGCGCTGTAGCGTTGAGTATTTGCCTGGCGTGTTGTGTTGATGACGCGTTATGGAATGTAATGGCTGCCGCGTCTCGCTTACCAACAAGCTGTAAGTTTATTGATAATGCACCGTGGCTTATGATAATAGCAACACAACCTTCTTAATTGTAATTGAATCTGGCCAAAGAAGGACCAATGTATTTTTGTGAAATTGTACTAATTGTAATACTGGTTCACTAATTGAATTGTTTATAGATAATCGTGTAATTGCACGTGGACTGTATACTTTGCTCTTCGATAGCTGAATCGCTACTGCCCTGGCTAGCTGCGCGCGTCGCACCCTGTCTACACTGTTTCGAAAACATAGCACTACGCAACTAAATGTGGTACTACTCAAACTAAAAACATAGTTCCAGACACGCCCAAACGGCACATGTTAGCAAATTAAAACTAAAACCAAATTATAGAACTTTTTATTGTCTATTAAAAAGTATTCTAAGTATTTCTACGAATTTAACTCGAGAAAGAAGTATATCGCAAATTATCGAATTTGCATGTTAAACGCCCATACGAACTTAACGAACGAACACATATATATATATATATATATATATATATATATATATATATATATATATATATATATATATATATACAGGGTAAGACATCACTTACATTCAGTCGCAATAACTTTAAAATCGTGCATCGGACAAAAAAATGTTTCGGATAAAAAGTAAATGGTTTTGAAGGGGACATCTGATGCAGAAACCTTTGCTCCTCTTAAGCCTCCTGGGGGGCGGGAACGGGGGGCAACTTTGAAATCTTAAACAGAACTCTCTATTTTTTATTGCAGATTCGGATAGACCATTAAAAAGTATGTAAATTTTATTTTAAAACTTTTTTTATCTTTGATAGATGGCGCTGCAAACAGCATTTTTTTTCTCAGTTTATCAGTCTTCAATTTGAAAGAAAAGGTGTAACTAAGTACGATATTCAAGTTCTTTTCAGTTATTTGGGAGGAGGAGGGGGGGGGTAAAGGTCACTGAATCAGATATTTGCTCGAAACCATTAACTTAAAGTTATCCCCCTCGAACCATTAACTTAAAGTTAATGGTTTCGAGAGAGATATCTGATGCAGTGACCCTTGCCCCCCTCCCTCTTCCCAAAGAACTGAAAAGAACTTGAATATCATACTTAGTTACACCTTTTTTTCAAATTGAAAACTGATAAACTGAGAAAAAAAAATGCTGTTTGCAACGCCATCTATCAAAGTAAAAAAAGTTTTAAAATAAAATTTACATATTTTTTAATGGTCTATCCGAATCTGCAATAAAAAATAGGGAGTTTCATTTGAGATTTCAAAGTTGCCCCCCGTTTCCGCCCCCCAGGGGGTACAAGGGGGGCAAGGGTCTTTGCATTAGATGTCCCTCTCGAAATCATTTACTTTTTATCCGGTACATTTTTTTGTCCGATGCACGATTTTAAAGTTATTGCGAGTAAATGTAAGTGTTGCCTCACCTGTATATATATATATATATTTATATATATATATATATATATATATATATATATATATATATATATAATTACGTAAAAAAAATAATAATAAAAAATCCTCGCTAATTACCATCAGAAAAAAATTATTTATAAAATAAGCATTTACCTAATATGTTTATTTATAAGATATAATAAAAATCTATACAAAGATAAAACGGTATCAGAAATATTTAATCGGTTTTCTGTTTATGAATTTAAAACTGGTATTTTTTGTTTTTATGGAACTATTATTTATTTTGTGTTAGGCATTTAAATTGTCAAATAACAGATCCAATATGTACATAGGAAAAAAAAATTCTATATGATAAATAACAATTTATATCAAGAGTAAAAAGTTTTGATACTGAAATTTTATTTAGTTAGTAATATTTTTTGTTAGAAATACACTAATATAAATATAATTACAATGCAATAATATGATTTTTAAAAAATATATACAGAGTGGTCCAAAATTATGTACCGTAATTGCTAGAGCTGATAGTACGTTCAAAAATAAGGGTACTTTTTTACATACACTTTTTTCCAAAACTCAATAATAAGGGAGATACAACCCTGTAAAAAGGTGAAATAAAAATCTTTTTTTTTTTAATATCTTCCAGATGCTTTTGAATAACGGGTTCATATTTTACGGGTGAGTATATGACATTAGAACAATTAAATTTATGTTACCACTTATTCCATCCCTTATGATTAAGGGGTAGTTTTTGGGGGTACGTGTGAGTTATTACGTCATATTTTTTAATTTGCACTTATTTAAACAAAATTCTTAAGTGTTAAAAAATGGTTTTTATTTCACCCCTTTACAGGATTGTATCTCTCTTATTATTGCGTTTTGGAAAAATGTGTATATAAAAAAGTACCCTTATTTTTGAACGAATCTAACAATTACGGTACATAATTCTGGACCCTGTATATTAACATTATGAGTACTAAAAAGTCTTTTATATACATAACCAGTGGTCAAAGATCGTTAGACCATCTTTAATCATCTTCAATTTGACCATTGGATTCGTTGAGTATTTGTGTAATCTTAAATCACTAATTAGGACTTTATCTTTATCTTTTGCTACCGATGATGATGAAAGTTTAGCTTTCAAAATACTTATATAGCTTATTTAATATAATCATATTTTAATTTATTATTAAAATATGCTAAATACATTTCGCATCTGTGTTCACTGATGTTAATCCGCTGACAACGTATAGCCATCGTGCTGTTATCAATGTTCGATTGACGCATTCCAAATCTTATGAAATCGTTGATTTATGTTTAAAACACATTAATAATTTTTATTTTCAATGTGGAACCAATATTTTGCGTTGCACTGTATGAGATGCATAGTAGTTAATTTATTATTTCTTTTAACTAAAAATAATAATAATTTATATTTATTTAAAAAAATCTTTCAGAACACATTATATTGGACCGACAAATAGAACTGTTTTTATTAGATTGACAGAATACGTTGACAATACGTCTGAAGTGTCCAGATAAATCTGCTATTGCACAATATGCGTTCGAAAATCTTCATGATTTAAAATTTGAAAATACTGTTATAATTGCAAGGCCCCATCAATATTTACAGCAAACTGAAAAAAGAAGCAATAGAAATTTATTAAGAACAACATTAGAAGTATATGGGTAAACCCATATATAGACCACTTTGACATTTCTCGAAAAGTTGGCAACACTGTATTTTAATAATATTATAATTTATCAGGGCACTAGGAAAAACTTTTCTGAAAATTTGATCAAAATCGAATAAATAATGTAGCCACAACGAATTTTTTAAAAATTTTGTGATTCTTTTCTGGATAAGTTGGCAACACTGTATTTTCTTAAAATTGTATAATTTATTTTAGGCACTAGAAAAATCTTTTATGAAAATTTGATTAAAATCGGTTAAATAAAGTGGTCATAATAAATGTTTTAAAATTTTAGTAATTTTTTTTCGGAAAGTTGGCAACACTGTATTTGGTTAAAATTACATAAATTATATGAATACTAGGAGAATCTTTCGTGAAAATTTGAGTAAAATCGGTTAAATAACATAGCCATAATAATTTTTTAAAAATTTTTTCTCAGAAAGTTGGCAACACTGGATATTAATAAAATTATATAATTAATAGAAGCATTAGGGAAATCTTTTCTGAAAATTTGATTAAAGTCGGATAAATTACGAAGCCAATATGAATTTTTTAAAACTTTATTAATTTTTTTTTTACAAAAAAAAATAAAACCACATGACCATCTTAGGTACTAGACAAATTTATCCTGTAAATTTTATTAAAATCGGTTAAACCGTCTCGAAGGAGTTGCGGCCACAAAATTTTCACTTTTACGCCTCAAGAGCGGCCGGTACTTTAAATTTCGGTTAAAATTATTCGCTAGTTAGTTAAATTAAATACTTAAAATAGCTAATTATCTATATTTAGTGTACTGGTTACATTAACAAGTGGTTAAATCTATGTATATATTCTCTCTATCAAATTAAAATATTAATTTAAAACATGTTTAATTTGAATGCTCAGTTAATTACTGCGCTTAAACAGAATACAAAGTATCAAAAACAATAAGAAACACGACTTTGATTATATTAGACGAGATTATTAACTCTACTCAAATATTATAATAATTTATAAGTTTTTCAATAATTATGATTACGTTTGATGATTTTCTTGAGTAAGCAAGCATCGGTGGTTCAATGCGGTTCAGTGGTAGAATGCTCGCCTGCCACGCAGGCGGCCCGGGTTCGATTCCCGACCGATAAACACGTTTTTGCGTGTATAAATCTTCAATCTAGATAACAAATTGTCATCGGAAATGTAGATGACTGTCTTCAGTAAGCAGGCATCAGTGGTTCAGTGGTAGAATGCTCGCCTGCCACGCGGGCGAACCGGGTTCGATTTCCGGCTGATGCACAGTTTTTGTTTCTTCAATCTAGATAAAAAATTGTCATCGGTAATGTAGATGACTTTCTTCAGTAAGCAGGCATCGGTGGTTCAGTGGTAGTACGGTCGCCTGTCATGCGGGCGGCCCGGATTCGATTCCCGGCCGATGCACAGCTTTTGTTTCTTCAATCTAGATAAAAAATTGTCATCGGAAATGTAGATAACTTTCTTCAGTAGGCAGGCATCGGTGGTTCAGTGGTAGAATGCTCGCCTGCCACGCGGGCGGCCCGGGTTCGATTCCCGGCCGATGCACAGTTTTTGTTTCTTCAATCTAGATAAAAAAAATTGTCATCGGAAATGTAGATGACTTTCTTCAGTAAGCAAGCATCGGTGGTTCAGTGGTAGAATGCTCGCCTGCCACGCGGGCGGCCCGGGTTCGATTCCCGGCCGATGCACAGTTTTTGTTTCTTCAATCTAGATAAAAAATTGTCATCGGAAATGTAGATGACTTTCTTCAGTAAGCAGGCATCGGTGGTTCAGTGGTAGAATGCTCGCCTGCCACGCGGGCGGCCCGGGTTCGATTCCCGGCCGATGCACAGTTTTTGTTTCTTCAATCTAGATAAAAAATTGTCATCGGAAATGTAGATGACTTTCTTCAGTAAGCAGGCATCGGTGGTTCAGTGGTAGAATGCTCGCCTGCCACGCGGGCGGCCCGGGTTCGATTCCCGGCCGATGCACAGTTTTTGTTTCTTCAATCTAGATAAAAAATTGTCATCGGAAATGTAGATGACTTTCTTCAGTAAGCAGGCATCGGTGGTTCAGTGGTAGAATGCTCGCCTGCCACGCGGGCGGCCCGGGTTCGATTCCCGGCCGATGCACAGTTTTTGTTTCTTCAATCTAGATAAAAAATTGTCATCGGAAATGTAGATGACTTTCTTCAGTAAGCAGGCATCGGTGGTTCAGTGGTAGAATGCTCGTACTTGTTGTGTACTATAATTTGAAATAGTTGTATCATATATATATATATATATATATATATATATATATATATATATATATATATACAGGGTGTAACAGAATAACTATTCCACATTTTCAGAAATGATAGAGGGCACATAAAGAAACATTTTTTATTAATAAACTAGTGTCCGGAAATTTTTTTTTTTCGGCAGTCGATTGTAAAAAACAAAACTTTATGTTATAATCCGAGAATTAACGGAGATTTATAATATCCGTTAAAACCATTTCATTCTACTCAAAAAAGTGCCTTAAGAATGTGAAAATTTTTTTCATCTAATTTAAAAAACCATCGAGATATCGCCATTTATCAAAATACGGAACAAGCGAACTTTTTGCCATAACTCGAAAACAAAAGACGATAGCAAATTTTTGTTTTCATAATTGAGTTTCTCTCAAAAAAAGCGATCGCGGATGCGCGGTCCATTTTTTCATATCTCTTATAGTTTCCGAGTTCCCCTATGAAAACGTCCAAATTTGCCCACCCTGTACAACGTTACAACTTGTGTATCGAAAATGGTGGTCGTAACTTCGAACAATTTTTATAAAGTTTAATGCACTATTATTTCTAATAAAATGTTCCTTAACTTAACTACTCTTTGACGTTGTAATAATTAAAATTGTTTTTAACGATATCTAGTGTATCTTGACACCGACAAATTTTCGGACACTAGTTTATTAATAAAAAATGTTTCTCTAAGTGCACTTTATCATTTCTGAAAATTAGGAATAGTTATTCTGTTACATCCTGTATATATATATATATATATACTGGGTGTCCCATTTTATATATATATATATATATATATATATATATATATACTGGGTGTCCCATTTTAATCCGCCACCTGCAATAACTTTAAAATCGTGCATCGGACAAAAAAATGTTTCGGATAAAAAGTAAATGGTTTCGAGGGGGACATCTGATGCAGAGACCCTTGCCCCCTCCGGACCCCCTGGGAAGCGGAAAAGGGGGGCAACTTTGAAATCTTAAATAGAATACTCTATTTTTTATTGTAGATTCTGATAGGCCATTAAAAAGTATGTAAATTTTATTTTAAGACTTTTTGTTTATCTTTAATAGATGGCGCTGCAAACAGCATTTTTTTTCTCAGTTTATCAATCTTCAATTTGAAAAAAAAGTGTAACTAAGTACGATATTTAAGATTTTTTTAGTTCTTTGAAAAGAGGGGGGGCAAGGGTCACTGCATCAAATATCTTCCTCGAAACCATTAACTTTAAGTTAATGGTTTCGAGGGGTATAACTTTAAGTTAATGGCTTTGAGGGGATATTTCTTGCCCCCCCTCTTCCCAAAGAACTGAAAAGAACTTGAATATCGTACTTAGTTACACCTTTTTTTTCAAATTGAAAACTGATAAACTGAGAAAAAAAATACTGTTTGCAGCGCCATCTATCAAAGATAAACAAAAAGTCTTAAAATAAAATTTACATATTTTTTAATGGCCTATCAGAATCTACAATAAAAAATAAGGTGTTCTATTTAAGATTTTAAAGTTGCCCCCCATTTCCGCCTTCCAGGGGGTCCGGAGGGGGCAAGGGTCTCTGCATCAGATGTCCCCCTCGAAACCATTTACTTTTTATCCGAAACATTTTTTTGACCGATGCACGATTTTAAAGTTATTGCAGGTGGCGGATTAAAATGGGACACCCAGTATATATATATATATATATATATACATATATATATATATATATATATATATATATATATATATATATATATATACATATATATATATATATATATATATATATATATATATATATATATATATATATATATATATATATATATATATATATTTGTAAACACAGCCTGATTCAAAGTAAGCGCCTTATTTTTTTTTAGCCACACTATGGGTACTACTTTTAAAATATTTGGCAGTAATATGTTTCAGGACATGAATGTTTTACACCCGATGTTATTTTTGTCCAAATATCAAGTAGCGGTAGACAAACTAGCAGTCAAACGTCAAACACCACCATTGGACGACGTTTCAATTTATGTATTGAAAAAGATTGAAAACATTTCGAGCATTTTTTGTAAATACCTAATTTTTATTTGTTGTAAATTTTTCATTTTGAGTTTCAAAAAGTAGATGTAGATGACAAAATAAAGTTTAAATGTTTCTTTTGTGTCTAGCGCTACTTGATATTCGGACGAAAATTACTTAACATGCGCTATACTAGATTAAAATGTTAGTTTGCTTTTTGATAGGGAAAGAAATGAATTTTTAAGACAAACGAAATACTATCGTAAAAAGTAAGTTTTTAGGATCTCAATAATAATAAAAAAATTATGGCATCCCATTTAAAAAAAAATCATTTCAAAATGGCGACGTTCACCATTTTGAAATGATTCGTCCAATTGAAAATCTGATATCACCATCGTGTAGAGAATGTCCTAAAACATATTACTGCCAAATATTTTAAAAGTAGTACCCATAGTGTGGCTAAAAAAATATAAGGCGCTTACTCTGAATCAGGTTGTATATATATATATATATATATATATATATATATATATATATATATACATATATATATTTAAAATTACTATTGATTAATATAATACGAGTACATAAATTTATTCATAAATTAAAATTGTAAATAATTAATTTAAATTTTTTTATAAGATATTAATCTACTGTAATATATCGGATATATATATATATATATATATATATATATATATATATATATATATATATATATATTTATATATATTACGACGAACAATCAACGATAATATAATTATAATCAATTATTAGGCCATAGTATTAAACAGTTAACTTTAAATTACGATAACGTTGGGCAATCCAACGATTTTGCTCCGGCCAGCTTACTCGCGTAGAGGGGGAAGATCAGGAGAGTGATAAATTCAATTGTTATCTATAAGCTAAATTTTGGACGCCAGGTATTTTATTTTAGTATATTCTTAAATTGATTAAAATACCAAATAAACACGAGATGTCAATAACAAAGAATATACCACGAATTCTGTGATACACCATACGATAAATAAAACTAGAGAGTAGTTTAACAATGTGAATATATTGCAATAATTAGCATATTATAATAAACATAAACAAACAAACAATAATTGCAATAGATCTTAATCCTAATGAAGATGAGTGATAATGAATGAAATGATCTTACAACTAATAACAAATAATACAATTGCCGCCAAAAACGAATTTACATGGAGGCGACCTTGAATTTAATAGACAGTGTCGTGCGTATAATTTTTACTGTAGCTTTTCGCTCAAGTTCGGTAACAAATATCATATGCACGTACGATAGTTTCACGCTAGCGATAAACAATAATATTAGCCAACGTAAATAATTACAACAGTTCGAATTATCGATACTTAAATCAAAACTTTAGTTACAGAAAAACGGTATTGATACGCCATTGGAAATCTCACACAAACCGGTACGCTGCCGCGCGCAAACGCAGTTAGTTGAAATGCGCGTTTGAAGTGTGCGTACTATGAATACGTCACTACCGGATTACGAATTTAAAATGAAAGCTAAATGATCAAATGAAATAAATGTTTAGTGTACTCATTTGTCGATATTAGCACTAATAAAGATGTTGTAGATGCTAATACTCCGATACTGGGCTGATTTCCTAGTTGGTCGTGTGCAGTTGATGATGACGATGACGACACGTGATTATGGGGTTTAAACCAGGGGTCACTCTCACTATATGTGGCGACACACACACAAACGACACTAAATTGGACGAATTCACGATACTATGCAATTTATACTGGATCCCCGCAACCGGGATACTTGTGAAAGAACCACGTCAAGATTAAACAGTTCGATAACGGCTTTTCACAATCTTCGCGGTACACGTGCTCATACAAAATCCTCCGCATGGAGCAAAATCGGCCTGAGTGTACGCAAAATTCATCAACGTTACTAATAAACGCAATAATTACACTCAGTAACCACGAATTTAACACGGTACCGCGAATTGCAATAATATCTTTAAATATTTTACAGAACGAGTAACTGTGTCTGTCTTCGACAACGGGCGAAAACCGACTCTGCTTTCTTTCTTTTAAAAAAAAACCGTACAAAAAACGAAGAAACTAAACTGAACTTGCGGTTATCAAAAAACTACGATTTACAACGGGAGTAATTAAGTTGTTTATCACAATTTCGCTTCAAATACAGAAAAATATGTGACAATATATATATATATATATATATATATATATATATATATATATATATATATATATATATATATATATATACAGGATGTAACAGAATAACTATTCCTAATTTTAACTGGAGTATCCTGGGCTCAGAATATGAAGATTTAATGCAAATCACTGTGATAAAATTTGGCTCCTTACTGAGCTACAGGGTGTTTTATATAAAAATTTAAAAACAATTTTTGCCTAGTACTTTAAAACTATTTGACATATTCTTATCAAACTTGGCAGGAAATGTAGGTACCGTACACCATACTAAATTATGTTAAATAAAAGTTTCTGGCTACTGCCAGTGGCGTACAACAGGGGCAAGTGAGAGGTTGATCCTTCCTAAATTCTACGCCACTGGCGGAATTGTCATTTTAGCACAATTTTTCGATTCTCCAATACTTGCTGTGTAAAAAACATACTCTTCCTTTGTAACGATAAAATCACTGTTTTTCGAGATATTTAAAGTTAAACATAAGCTGCACCATTGGGATTTTTTCAAAATTTGCTAAAAAATCTGAAAAAATTCAGTAAAATAGAGAAAAAAATTAACTACATAATATTTAAATAACTTTTTTTCTAACTCATTCTGGTTTGGCTGGAAAAATTATTGAAAATTAATATTTTTTGCATTTTATTTTTTCTATTTTCAATAATTGGAAATATTTTAACTGGAGTATCCTGGGCTCATAATATGAAGATTTAACGCAAATCACTTAGATAAAATGTGGCTCCTTACTGAGCTACAGGGTGTTTTATTTAAAAATATAAAAACTATTTTTGCCCAGTATTTTAAAACTATTTGACGTATCCTTATCATACTTGGCAGGAAGTGTAGGTACCGTACACCATACTAAATTATGTTAAATAAAAGTTTCTGGCTACTGCCAGTGGCGTACAACAGGGGCAAGTGAGAGGTTGATTCTTCCTAAATTCTACGCCACTGGCGGAATTGCCATTTTAGCACAATTTTTCGATTCTCCAATACTTGATGTGTAAAAAACATATTCTTTCTTCGTAACGATAAAGTCACTATTTTTCGAGATATTTAAAGTTAAACATAAGCTGCATCCTTGGGATTTTTTCAAAATTTGCTCAAAAAAATCTGAAAAAATTCAGTAAAATAAAGAAAAAAATTAGCTACATAATAAATAAGAAACTTTGTTCTCTAACTCATTTTGGTTTGGCAGGAAAAATTATTGAAAATTAATATTTTTTACATTTCAATTTTTTATTTTCAATAATTTTTCCTGCCAAACCACAATGAGTTAGAGAACAAAGTTTTTTAGTTATTATGTAGCTAATTTTTTTCTCTATTTTACTGAATTTTTTTCTGATTTTTTTGAGCAAATTTTGAAAAAATCCCTAGGGTGCAGCTTATGTTTAACTTTAAATATCTCGAAAAATATTGACTTTATCGTTACGAAGAAAAAGTATGTTTTTTACACAAAAAGTATTGGAGAATCGAAAAATTGTGCTAAAATGACAATTCCGCCAGTGGCGTAGAATTTAGGAAGGATCAACCTCTCACTTGCCCCTGTTGTACGCCACTGTCAGTAGCCAGAAACTTTTATTTATCATTATTTAGTATGGTGTACGGTACCTACACTTCCTGCTAAATATGATAAGGATACGTCAAATAGTTTTTAAATACTGTGCAAAAATCGTTTTTAAATTTTTAAATAAAACACCTTGTAGCTCAGTAAGGAGCTACATTTTATCTAAGTAATTTGCGTTAAATCTTCATAGTTTGAGCTCAGGATACTCCAGTTAAAATATTTCCAATTACTAATAAATCACCCTGTATATATATATATATATATATATATATATATATATAAGTATATCATAAAGTTAATTGTACTTACTAGAGCCATTACGTTGTTGTTCTACTCTATGTCAACTTCAAAAAATGCGTACTCAAGTAGACAAGTACCTGAAATATTTAAAACTATTTTTCAAGTTATGGATTAAGGGTCCAAAAACTTTTTCGGAAATGGCATATTGTTTTATTCCTTTTCTAACTCTCACAGGACATAATGTTGTGAGATTTAAATTTCCGAATGACAGACCAAAGTTATATGCAGAAAACAGAAAAGTAGTAAATTTCTTTTTTACGACTGGTACGTATATTTCAGTATAAAATTTACGGTACGTAAATACTATTTATCATTTTATAAAATAAAATAATAAATGTTTAACTAACAATGTGTTGAATCTTTTGCTCTTAGAAATATTCAACTTTAAAAACTAGTAGTTAATGCCTTTTGTAATGCAAACATATATTTATATTCAACAAAATATAAAATATTTTTGCGTAGTTTTGAAAAAAAAATATTATTTACTATTTTCAACGTTTTATCGGAGAAATCTAGAATAAGTTTAATTTAAAATAAAAGTGGCTTCAGTTTGTAGTTCTTTTATTAATTTTTCTAATAACGTTTCGATCTACTTATTGTACATCTTCATCAGAAAAAAATGATGCAAATGATATAAACTATACTATTTATTCACATTTAATCAGCAATATCTTTTTTTACATAAATTTGTTACTAATTATATTTATATTACATTCATTTGACATAAATTTGTCTAAATTTGTTGCTTTCATATATGTTACGATTATAACTCCATCAGGGTTAATTTTAAAATATAAAACGTTTATTTGGTTTACGCAATATTTTCCTAAAAATATTGTATTGTAAACAATATTTATATTAGAAATAAATTTATATATTTTTTTTAAATTAATTTTTAATTTTTTTTTTGTTTTTGTATTGCTCTATAGAAATTAAACAAATCTTATCTGTAAAAATTTCGAAATGACAAAATTGCTATAATTGCAATATTTTCATACTATATGTGACGGTCGGTAAAAATGAATCTCATTCGTTATTGAACAATTCTCGTATAAATAATCAAAAATTAATTTGTTATAGGTATTTCTATATTGCTAATATGGTTCCATTGGTTAAAATTTCAAACCATAAAGACCACAGATCAATTTTCTTATTATGTGAAAATATTTGCATATAGTGCAAGTGGATGTGCAGCGATAGTATCAATTATTTTGTTTTCAGTGCATCGTAAAGTAAACATTGATTTTGCATTTGACATGTTAGAAGACATCGATGAAACATTAAGAAAATATAATAGTAAAGTCACTTATAAAAAATGGACAAATATTGGATTAATACATTTAGTATTTTTAATAACGATAATGGGTTGGGTATTTTCTATTTATGATGATAATTATAATGCAATATTAGATATTGTGACTATATTATTCAGTAGTTTGATTCGAATATCATCAAATACAATCTTTTTCATATTAGGTGGCGTAGGAGAGGAACGATATAAACAAATGTATAAAGTATTGAAAAAACTCGAAACGTACGAGTGTCCAGAATATACTATCAGTGAAATTTGTCGAATTCATTTAAATACATATCGAGGCATCAAACACATATTGAAAAAATTTAGTACTATTACAACCGCTAGCCTGTTAGTAAATACTGGACAGTATATAATTATTTTTGTGTATTTTTTTGTTAGACATATTGATGAAATCAACCCAATTGTCTTCGGGTCACTAGCTTTATTTTATAGTTATATATCATTCTATTTGTTTCACTATTCTTACAGAGTAAACGAAGAGGTAAATATAAATTAATCTAATACTATTATACAATGTATATACATTTTTAGTCATTACATAAGTATTATAATGCTAGTCAAAAGAATTATAATTTTTTTATAGCACTTAGACTTTTTGCATATGCAGATATCAATAAGGCACTCTAATTTCTAAGTTACGTATACTAATTTCTAATATCATTGAACTCTATTATTCTCATTCATAAATCCTCTGTATAATATAAAAAAAATACATATTAAAAGTTAATTTTATTTCATTTTAGGAACATAACCTAACAGCAAAATTGGGACTTGTAATAATTTACTACGAAAATGAGCAGCTAGTACAATTGGTAATAAAATTCAATATCAAAAATTCGATAAAAAAAAATTTTAATATATTTTTTAATTTAGCGAAACTCATTGCTAATCCAAAGCTTAGCTCATTCTCCACTAGAAAAAATATATGACATAATTCCAGTAACACCCAAACTTTTCTTAAAAGTAAAAATATAATATACTTTAATTAAATAAATTATAATTTTAATTATTTGTTTCAGCAAATAGGCATCTGTACAACTGTTATATTATTAATCCTGCAATACTGCAAAACATAATAATATTGTAAAATATACAGTCGATATATTTATTTATCGTGATTGTTTTGTAACTAGAAAACGACTCTTAACAAGATGATGTTATTAAATTTTTATCTTTTTTTATAATAAAACTTATATTTCAAAAATTGCGTGATATGCACTAATAACTAATAGAATATAATCTAAAATAAAAAAGCTATGTGTGGCAATTTTAATTAATCTACATTCAATTTAAATAAAATATAGCATATTAATGTGTTTTGCGTTAACTTACAAAATATTAATAAGTAATTAATATAAATTAAAGCACATGCTAAAAAAGTAAAAATTAGACTTGCATTCAAATTCCAATAAGAGTTGACATTGAAATCCAAGTTGAAAGAATTCATATCGATTATTTTTTATCAATAATCGATATACTTCGATAGTGTAAACATACAGTTATGCTGTGTAAGAAGCACATAATGACTTGACTGCAATTTCTAGTTTTATATACAACATTAAATATAATATATGCAAAGAGTGTTTATAAAATTAATATACATCATCAACATGAAATATATTTCTTTCTCGAATTTATATTTTATCAAATTATAGTATATAACAATTAGATTTAAAAAATTCATTAACTTATATAGTGTGGGTGGCAGAAACCAGATTAACTAGCAAAATATAAGACAATGAAGTTGAAATAGAAAAATATACAGTTTTAAGGTCTGATTCAAATAGTAGGTATACAGGCGATGTTGCATGTTATTTGCACTGCAATTTGGCATACACACTGATTCAAAAAATTGAAATTGATGATAATTATAAGGTATTAGTGTTAAAATTAATTATAGATAAAAAAAATGTCATAATAGTGTGTGTGTCTGTGTATATCGATCGCCAAGTGGCAATTTATTGGAATTTTTGGACTTTTTTATAGATTTTGTAGAAGATTACTGAGAAAATTTATGTATGGATATTATTATTACAGGTGACATTAATATTAATGTTTTTGACATTAATAATGCCCAAGTAGCAAGACTTTATACATTGCTCAATGAAAATGGATTAATTCAACTTATAAATGATTATACTCATTTCACCTTTAATAGTAAAACATGCATAGATCTAGTAATTACAAATAACAGAAATAATCTAGAGTGTGTTGTGCATTAACCAATCATTGCTGATCATGCATTAATTAAAATTAATTTAAATTCTGAGAACTTGTTAGAAAATAAAATAGTAACGAAAAAGATGCAAGATAGATTAGGTTTTCGTAGATATTTAGTAAATACAGAATTTAATTACAGAGAACAAAATTTAAATGAAAAATATAATTCTTTTTATACTCAATAACTCAATTCATAAATGCCATTGATAAATTTATGCCAAAGATCGCAATCAATAAAAATATAAATAAGTATAAACCTTGGATAACAGAAAACGTTAAAAATGTAATTAGAAGTAGGGATACAGCACTAAAAAGGTTTCATATTACTGAAACAATAGGTGACTGAGAGAATTATAAATATTTACGTAATAGTGTTACAGAACAAATAGGAAATGCAAAAAAATTATACTATGAAAACAGTATTGACAAATGTAAAAACAATAGTAAAGATATATGGAAAACATTGAAAAATTTTGTGTCAAAAAATAGAAAATGTAATCTTAATAACATAGAAATTAACGGTAATATATGTACTGATAATAAAAAATTAGCTGAAAATTTCAATAATTATTATATCGAAAGTATAAAAAATAGTGAATTCAATTGATAATAATTATATTAGTAGCAATGAATCTGATTTAATTGTAAAAAATAACATGTTAAAAGACTTTAAATTATTAGATTATGATAACTTATTTAAGATAGTAATAAATTTAAATAATAAAAGTAGCCCTGTTGAGATAAGTACATGGTTGATAAAAGACAATTTTGATGTAATAGGTGATAAGTTAATAAATATTGTAAATAATTCTCTTGAAACTGGAGTAGTACCTGATAAATTTAAGATATCTACGATTGTACCTGTACAAAAAGTACAAAATAGCAATAAGGTTGAAAACTACCGTCCTGTTAGCATGTTGCTAGTTATAGATAAAATATTGGGAGCCGTTTATGAACAATTAATGACACACTTACAAAAAAATAATATTTTAATAGAACAGGAATCAGGATTTCGAGAAAATCATAGTTGTGAGACTGCATTTAAATGTGTGTTAAATGATTGGGTGACATGCATAGATAATAATAAACAGTGCATTTTGGCAGTGTTCCTTGATTTAAAGATATAGATACCATCAAAATTTTCAAAAACTGTTTGCGGACACACTTTGTTCAAGAATGTTACTACGATATTGCTGAACACTTCACGTAATATTGTATTTAGTATTATTATTATTATTATTACTATATATAAGTTTATATTTAGTATTTTATTGTAATTTAAATTTATTATTATACTGTACTTCATTATTCTATGTATATTTGTAACACTGTTTTTTTCTTTGTTGATTTTTTTCCATACCATATGTATCTAGTTCAAATAAAAATAAAAATATTATTATCATTATTATTATTATTATTATTATTAAAACGTGTTTTTGAAACTATTGATAGAGGAAAGTTTATCAAAAAATTAAAAAATTATGGAATAGCAGAAACATGTTCAGAGCGGTTTAAAAATTATTTGGTTGGTAAAAAGCAAAAAGTAAAATGTAATAATATGTATTCAGAAGAAAATATGGTGAAAATGGAAATACCACAGGATTCTGTTTTAGGTGCAATATTGTTTATAATATACATTAATGACATAGGAAAAAATTTTAAAGATTGTAAATACAGTTTATTTGCTGATGATACGATGGTGTATATAGCAGGAAGTGATCTTAAAAAATATATAAAAATTTTTTTTAAAAAAACCACGCTTATATTTAAATGCACTAAAAAGAGAAAAAAAAATTTTTTACTGGTTATCCAAAAATTTTAGAAAAAATAAAAGCGTGGAGCGCCAGGAAACTATATATTTCGCAATGATGATTAAGCGCTCCGCGCTCCACTAAGATTTAATAAAAAAAATTCTGAATTGTACAATTACAACACTAGAAGTGCTAGTCATTTCCATATTGATTTCAAAAAACACGAACAATTAAAAAAAATCACTATTAGTGAAAGGTGTCAGTGAATATAATAAGTTACCTAATAATATAAAAATGTTAGATCTTAAGAAAATTAAATTAAGAGTTAAGGCAATTTATGTTACATACTAATTGAAATCACTCGTAAAAATTTGTAAAAGTAATTTGAAATAGCTTTTCTAAATATAGTTTTTATTATATATTATATTATATTTACTCAATATTAAAGCAATTTAAAAAAAGTTAAACTTTTTGTTTAAAATTTTATTTCTGCTATTAGATCAGATTAATATTATACAAACATACATACACAATCACGCAAAAACAAACAAACAAACTCCGCTATCTGGAAATTAGTTTAACCCCACCCCGCTCAACCTAGAGTGGGATTTTAAAATTAATCACCAAAGTTATCACTTTATTTTAAACATTTATTCATTACTTGACTTGCTTTCATAGGCTTGTGCATCATCCTTCATATCTGAAGTAAATTACCTCATTTCTTGAACAGATTCCTTCCATTACTTGATGTCATTACTGTTATAATGCAGTTAAACCATCCTCCACTAGGTAGATCCGAGTAAGGGAAATTAATGGTAGATGGAATTTATATCATTTTTTATGGGGAATTTGAATCTGCAATAAAGAAAAAAAAAAGTTATAAAATAAAATTTACTTACTTTTTAATGGTCTATCCGAATTTGTAATAAAAAATAGGGGGTTCCATTTAAAATTTCAAAGTTGCTTCCCGTTCCCGCTCCCCAGGGGTTCCGAGTGGGGCAAGGGTCCCTGCATCAGATGTTCCCCTCAAAACCATTCACTTTTCATCCGGAACATTTTTTTGTCCGATGCACGATTTTAAAGTTATTTCAAGTGGCGGATTAAAATGGGACACCAAGTATATATATATATATATATATATATATATATATATATATATATATATATATATATATATATGTTTTATTTGTCTTGAGATATCAAAATATTTCGAAAACCACTCGTCGGATCAAAAAAAGTTACTAATACAATTTGTTCGTCTCGGATGGAGCAATCGACTGATACTAAATTTTACCTCTTCGACCCCGCGGGAGAATGATTGGGGAAAGTTTACCTTACAATTCTTAAATGGAAACCCTTTTTTTATTGCAGATTCGAATCCTCTCGAAAAAAATGACATAAATTTTATCTACTAGTAAATTTCCCTACCCCGCTTCACCTAGTGGAGGATGATTATAACAGTAATAACGTCAAGTAATGGAGGGAATCTGTTCAAAAAATAAAATAATTTACTTCAGAAATGAAGAATGATGTACAAGCCTATAAAAGCAAGTCAAGCAATGAATAAATGTTTAAGATAAAGTAATAACATTGGAAATTAATTTCCAAATCCCACTCTAGGTTGAGCGGCGAGGGGGTAAACTGATTTCCGGATAGCGGAAAGAGTTTGTGCTTTACCCTTTTCAGTATATAGCGTGATTGTGTATGTATGTATGTATGTATAATATTAATTTAATCTAATATTAATTTTAAACAAATAGTTTAATTTTTTTTTAATTGCTTTAATATTGAATAAATATAAGTTAATATATTTTTTAAATCTAATTGTTATGTACTATAATTTGATAAAATGTAAATACGAGAAAGAAATATATTTCATGTTGATGATGTATATTAATTTTATAAACACTTTTTGCATATATTATATTTATTGTTATATATAACACTCGAAACACAAATTTATTACTAGAAATTGCAGTCAAGTCATTATGTGCTTCTTACACAGCATAAATGTTTGTTTACATTACAATTTCAATGTCAACTCTTATTGGAATTTAAATTCAAGTATAATTTTTACTGTTTTAGCATTTGCTCTGATTTATATTAATTACTTATTAATATTTTGTATGTTAACGCAAAACACATTAATGTGCTATATTTTATTTAAATTGAATGTTGATTAATTGCACTTGCCACACATAGCTGTTTTTATTTCAGATTATATTTTATTAGTTTTTAGTGAATATCACGCAATTTATCATCTGGTTAAGAGTAGTATTCTAGTTGAAAAACAATCACGATAAATAAATATATCGACTGTGTATTTTACAATATTATTATGTTTTGTAGTATTGCAAGATTAATAATATAACAGTTGTACAGATGTCTATTTGCTGAAACAAATAATAAATTTATAATTCAGTTAGTAGTATTAAAGTAGATCATATATTTTTACTATGATATTATGTAAAAATACTAGGTTTTTTGTTTCAAAGATATTTATTTATTTTTGGTTACTAGTTTCGCTAACACAGTATCTTCGTCAGACCAGTAGTAACTTAAACTAGATATTTACAATATTTATATACTATTACAGGCAAATATTGTTGGGTGCGGTGGGTGTTTACAAATTTTCTAGGAAGGTTAAGAGGGGTGAGGTATAGAGGTTGGTTTGGTCATTCAATGTTTTCGTGTTTTTATTGAGGGATTTCCTTATTTCTATTGACTCTAATAAACTCAGTTTCGGGCCTTTTTCATTTAAGTTTAAGTAACTTAAAAAAATCAAATATATGAATTTATTCTAATACAAATATTTTTTACAATACAATATTCTTAGAAAAATATTACGTAAGTCAAATAACACTGATGGTGTTGTCATCATAACATATTTGAAACAACAAATTTATACATATTTATGTCAAATGAATATAATATAAATATAATTTAGTAACAAATTTATGTAAAATAAGATTTTGCTGATTAAATGTGAATTAATAATATTGTTTATATTATTTGTATTATTTTTTCTGATGAAGATGTGCAATGACTAGATCGAAACGTTATTAGAAAAATTAATAAACAACTACAACCTAAAACCGTTTTTTTTTTAAATTAGACTTATTCTAGATATCTACGATAAAAGGTTAAAAATAGTAAATATAATAAACGTACGCTAAATCTTTTATATTTATATTGTTGAATATAAAAATATATTTGCTTTACAAAAGGCATTAACTACAAGTTTTTAAAGTTGAATATTTCTGGGCGCAAAAAGTTCAACACATTGTTAATGAAACTTTTATTATTTTATTTTATAAAATGATAAACATTATTTACGTACCGCAACTTTTATACTAAAATATACCTACCAGTCGTAAAAAAGAAATTTACTACTTCTCTGTTTTCTGCATACAACTTTGGTCTGTTATTCGGAAATTTTAATCTCACAACATTATATCCTGTGAGAGTTAGAAAAGGCATAAAACAATATGCCATTTCTGAAAAAGTTTTTGAACCTTTAATCCATAACTTGAAAAATAGTTTTATATATTTCAAACACTTATCTACTTGACTACTCATTTTCTGAAACTGACGTAGAGAAGAACGACAATGTAATGGCTCCAGTAAACAAAATTAACGTTATGATATATTTCCTAAGTTAATATGATTGGTTTTGTAAATAATATCTAAATAATTATTTTTTATTTGTTTTACATTAATTATTTATAAATAATATGAATATTATTTTTGATTATTATTGTTATTGTAATTATAAAAAAATTATCTTAATTTTGTTGGATTAGTTTTCATAAATAATTTAGGTATATTACGATTCGAAATAGTTTAGCATGACATAATTATATATATATATATATATATATATATATATATATTGATAAGTTTATTTATTTTTATTATAGATTGTACGTTTTGCTTATGAAAAACCTAAATAAATTTTAGTTTTTTTTTATAAAAACCATTATGTAATAGTAGCTTGTAATGAAATAAATAAAAAGTATTTTTATTTTACATAAAACAACTTCAGGTTCTAGGTCTGTATTAATATTTATTAATAATTGACGTTTTGACGAACTCATCGTACGTCTTCATCAGAAAAAAAAAGATACAAAAATACAAAATGTGATTTATATATTTTTTCTTGATGAGTACGTCGAAGCGTTGATTATTAATAAATATTAATACAGAACTACAACTTAAAGTCGTTTTATTTTAATAGATATATTTAATTTACTGTCAATCTTTCGCATTTCTATTATCAGTTTATTTCACAAAATGAGTAAATTTGAAAATATATATCTCCTAAGTATTATTACAATAGAATGAAAAAAGAGTTGTAGCAATGTCTGTCCTATGCAGGAATCAAATAACTGGAATAGAAAAGTTGTATTAATTTTTAATTTGAAAACAAGTTTTTAAAAATTTTAATTTATTACGAAATAATGATATATATATATATTTTTTACATACTATTGATTAATATAATACGAGTAAATAAATTTATTCATAAAATAAAATTGTAAATAATTAATTTTAAATTGCTTTTCTATGATATTAATCTAATTTATCAGATTATATATATATATATATAATCTGATAAATTAGATTAATATCATAAAAAAGCAATTTAAAATTAATTATATATATATATATATATAATATAATTGAATGAATAATGACTGGTATAATATTTGTAGGGTAATTAATGGGTGTTTCAGTCTGGTTACTGGGGTTGGTTAAATATAATGGGTGATTCATTTAGAGGTACTTTTTTCACAGCTGATTTTATGACAGTTGACGCGCGAGTCGTGTCAACCTGTCATTGTATTTTTGTTCAGTATTGTTTGATATTTCATTATGGAAAGAATTAGCCTGGCACAGCGTCTACAAATTATTCAGCTGTATTACGAAAATCAACGTTCTACAAAAAATGTGTTTCGAGCGCTTAGAGCAACTTATGGTCCACATAATCGGCCTACTAAACTCACAATTCGTTGTGCCATCGAAAAATTTGAAACCCAATTTTTATTATTGGATAATACGCGACCAAATAGACCACATCCAACACATAGTGAAAAAAGTATAGCGGTAGTAGCTGAGAGTGTCCGCGTTGAACGTGATGAATCAATTCGGCGCCGTTCAACTTGGCTTGCCATATGCAACAACTTGGCGTATTTTACGTAAAGATTTTGGTTTAAAAACATACACAATTCAACTCGTGCAAAAACTGATGCCGGCCGACCTTCCTTTATTGCTTTATGGCTTTATTGCGAGAACAATTCGGTGAAAAGTTAATTTCACGCTTCGAACAGGTGAATTGGCCGTCTAGATCGTGTGATATCACACCTCTAGACTTTTTCCTTTGGGGCTACGTAAAGTCCAAAATCTACAGGGATAAGCCGGCTACGATTGAGGAATTGGAAGCCAACATTACTCGCGTCATTCGCCAAATACCGCTGAAAATAATCGAACGTGTGATCAAATATTGGAACTTCAGAATGGAGAATGTTAGCCGCAGTTACGGCCAACATTTGAAAGAAATAATCTTTAAAAAATAAATGTAAAGAATGGTTCTTTTGTATGATAATAAAGATTACCCGATAAAATCGAATTTTTCTATTTGTTTTCATTTTTGAAAAAAGTACCTCTAAATGAATCACCCTTTATATATATATATATATATATATATATATATATACATACATATATATATATATATATATATATATATATATATATATATACATACATATATATATATATATATATATATATATATATATATAATCTGATAAATTAGATTAATATCATAAAAAAGCAATTTAAAATTAATTATATATATATATATATATATATATATATATATATATACCGGGTGTATACTTGGTTTATGCAATATAGGAAAAACAATGTTATTTTTTTAACATCGCAATTCCTGCTTCCCCGTTAGTTATAGAGAAAAATAATAAGAAACAAAAATTATTTAGAATTAAAAACTACATTATTTACGCTTAAAATAATTGCGATATTGCGTCTCAGTAATTAATTATTAATTAAATAAATATTATCAGTTTTCGGCAATATCAGACAGCCATGGACGAAACGCGAATGTATTTTGTTTACAACTGTCAATACACTGACATTTGTGAACAAAATACATTCGCGTTTTGTCCATGGCTGTCTGATATTGTTGAAAACTGATAATATTTATTTAATTAATAATTAATTACTGAGACAGAATATCACAATTATTTTAAGCGTAAATAATGTAGTTTTTAATTCTAAATAATTTTTGTCTCTTATAATTTTTCTCTAAAACTAACGGGGAGGCAGGAATTACGATGTTAAAAAAATAACATTGTTTTTCCTATATTGCATAAACCAAGTATACACCCGGTATATATTAGTTATTACAAGGGAAAAAAATTTAAAACAAATACTTTACCATTTTTTTAATTGCTTTAGTATTTAATTAATATAAATAGGTAAATTTTTTTAAATCTAATTGTGTACTATAATTTTTGTTAAATGTAAATACAAAAAATAAATATATTTCATGTTTGTGATATAGGTATATTAATTTTATAAACAATCTTTGCATATATTACATTTATTGAAGTACATAAAACTCAAAACATAACTTATCACTAGAAATTGCACTTAATTCACAATGTGCATGTTGTGCAGCATGACTTTTTTCTGCAACCGTATTATAATATTAATATTACGTTATCATATTGCTTACGTCAAAAAAGGTCATTATGTTAATAGTACAGTAATGACGTTATTATACAGTAATTAATTACTATATACATCACTAGTGGTAGCACTAAACATATAGCTACACATGATCTAGTGATATTTTCGGCGGCCATAATAAAAACTATTACATCAAGTTAAGTTATTTGACAATGGCATTGTTTATTTTTGTTTGAATTTGAATTTGGTTATTGAAAATTTGTAATAAAAAGTGCAAGAAATGCAATGTATACCGCCCAGGGTAGTCAGAAATTATATTCGACCAAAAAAAATTAATTTTCATAAATCACTTAACAAATATAAATTATATATACATATACATATTATTTTAAAACTGTTAGTGTCGATTATGGTTACTAGGCATGTATTAGGTATTATTTATTTTTAGTTTATTTTCATTTAGAACGCTTGAAGGAAGTTAAGTTATTTGACAATGGCATTGTTTATTTTTGTTTGAATTTGAATTTGGTTATTGAAAATTTGTAATAAAAAGTGCAAGAAATGCAATGTATACCGCCCAGGGTAGTCAGAAATTATATTCGACCAAAAAAAAATTAATTTTCATAAATCACTTAACAAATATAAATTATATATACATATACATATTATTTTAAAACTGTTAGTGTCGATTATGGTTACTAGGCATGTATTAGGTATTATTTATTTTTAGTTTATTTTCATTTAGAACGCTTGAAGGAAAAACTTATAGATGTCACTCGAAAGTAGGGTTGCCAACTGTGTACTTTTGGGCCGGAAACTCCGGCTTTACAAAAATTTCTCCGTGCTCCGGCTCAAGTTACAGATTCTCCGGTGGACTCCATGTGATGTAAAAATGTCAATAGCAGACACGTTACGCATACAATAAGCTAACCGCTGAGCGCTACTGTTTATAAGCCCGTGAAACTGAGTTTATTTGTTTTATAAAACGACAGTTTTCTTTTTATTAGCTTTAATATCTTTAAATGATTAATTTGAATCTATAACAATAAATAAAGCCCATTTAATACAAATGCTAGTAATTTTTTTTCTACTAATGTTGGCAATACTTGAGGTAATATTGCCAATATTAGTATACTATCGTTTTATAAAGTATAAATATTATTGCAATTTTATTTTTATGAAAAATAAAAAATTAAGATATAGTTTGTTTTGTTTTACGTGTTGGCACTTACTCGTGACGTAAGTTAAATAATGTTTAAACCAGCTTTACCGTCCGAAAATCTCCGGCCCAAGGTTGTGAAAGAGTTGGCAACCCTACTCGGAAGAGAAAGCTCTTTCTGTGTTTCGCTCAGATTACTTAGCATCGGCTTTGCCTCGACCACAAATATCTGAGCTAAACACAATAATAATCGCTTTCTATTCCTCTATATTATTTGTATACATTGTCGATTTATATATCGGTAAAAATTATTGATATAAATGTTTTCAGTTTCAACTTTAATTTCAACTCCTACTAGAAATCTAAATTCAAGTATAATTTTTACATGTTTATTATGCGCTGTAATGTATATTAATTAATTATTAACATATATGTTAAAACAGAAAATATAATTAACTATTAAATTTAATAAGAAAATTAATATTATTTTCTTTTATTAATATACAAAATTTTATTTAAATTGAATTTAAATAGATCAATTGAAATTACCTCATATAAATTATTGTTTTAGATTATATTCTATTGGTTGTTAATTGCATTTTACACAAATTATTAAATATAAGCTATATGATAAACAAAGATGAAAATTTAGGATTCATATTGCAAAACAATTACGATATATAAAAATTTTTGTTTTATTAACAAATAATTTTACTATTATATGTGTAAAAAGTTGACAAGAAAAGCATCGTTCTATTAACAACAATAATTATTATTATAATAGAATTTAAAATAAATGCTTTTTGGTCGATTTCAAGACGACTTTACTTAAAATATTTATTATAAAATCAACAGTTATCTATATTACTATATACTATAATACTAATAAAATAGAAGAAGAAGAGAACTATTTCGTAATTAAGTTTCCACGACGTAGCCCAGTGCTACGAAGCTAGTCATTAAGTATTGCATCTTTCTTCATTTAGAAGCACACAAAGACGGCTATAAGAAATACTTTGTATAAATTCAGTTAAAATTACATCTTTAACAAAACATTTAAAACGCATTGCATGTTCTTTTCATTTAAATTAAAACAATTCCCAACGATCATCACGTTTTCCGTTCGTCTGTGTGCGCCATCTTTCTTTTCTCTTGTGTATGTGTTTTTTGTTTGCTTTTTTTTCCTTTACCGAACAATTTTCTTTAATTGGCGCGCATCGAGTGTAGGAAGAGAAGGAGCGTAGGTGGAGAACCGAAGGAAATAAGGAATACAATGCTGGAAAAAAAAATCCCACAATAAAAGCACCACAAGACCGTTTTAAAACCACAACATAATACATTTTTTTATATACAGAATGATTCAATTTAATTTGGCCATTGTTTCGAGGTGACATTACCGCAAAAAAAAACCGATTTAATTTACTTAAGATGTTAGGCCTAATGTTAGATTTGAATTTTTTTATTTCCAGTTTAATAGGTTTTGTTCTAAAATTGATTATAAAAAAAAATAAAACGGCTTAGATTGTAGTTTTGTATTAATTTTTATTAATAATCAATGTTGAGTACGTAGAAACATCGATTATTAATAAATATTAATACAGAACTACAACCTAAAGCCGTTTTATTTTAATATAATGGATTTTTTTATGTTGATTATAATAAATTACTAGTAGATAAGATTATAAATTGGATATATAATTTATCGCTGAAGAGTCATAAATATTTTTAACAATATTATTTCAAAATAATGCGATAAAATAAAGTTGATTAAAAAGTAATGGCTCCGAATTTACTTTTTAAATTAATTAATTAAATAATTTGCCATTGTTTATATACAATGTGCCTAATAAAGTCCGCATCATAAATTATTTTTTTTTAATTATTTTTGAAAAAAATTAAAATTCTTATATGATTCAGATTTTATTGATCACACTGTACAACCTTTAGATTTTTTTCCAAATTACTCAATCACCATAATGTACGTCTCAATTTTACACCATTGCTCTGTCCAAAACTATAAAAGATAAAATATTGATTATATGGAATTTTTTATACACATTGCATTGCAGTTCTTTCCATTTCAATTCTTACATAAAACAAAAAAATTATTATATATATATATATATATATATATATATATATATATATTTCGGATAAAATATTTACCTAACCTAATCTACTTGAAATTCTAACCAAGAAAACAATGAAAATAGATATAATATAATTATTCGTTTCGAAATAAATATTAAAACAAAATAAAGTGTATGCAAGTACATAAGTTCTTACTTTCTAGTGGCAAAGAACAAGTTTGTTCTTCATACAAGTAGATAGTTATAAGCTACAACTTGGTCATGACGTTTTAGTATTACAACTTCGGTTACAAGTTTGAAGACAGTATTACCCACTACATCGAGTATGAGAAAAGAGTATAACAGAGGAAGAACCAAGCGTATGTGTGTGTGTATGTGTATAAACTAATAAATAACATCACTAAACCATTGCATCGTAAAAGAAAACTATACAGACACACGTATTAAGGAGTTTTTATCGCAATGTCGTAAATTCTAGCACAAAATACATTGGCAGTTTGATTTAGTTTAGATGAATCTACACATTTATGTTGAATGTGTACACAATAATAGATCAAATAGAAATTTTAGTTTGACGTAGTTACAATCTGTAATAACAATAAATCAATCATATCAAAACAAAGAGTGATAATTACTCATTTGAAAAAATTAGTTCTGTATTAATATATATTCATAAAAAAAAGAAGATAAAAATGATATTTATAGTATATAAACATGTTTCCATATCCTGTTTATTTACTATAAATGTCATTTTTATCCTTTTTCCTGATGTAAACACATGCTGAGTCCATAGAAACGTCTATTATTAATAAATTTTAATAGAGAACTAAAACCTAAAGCCGTTTTATTCTAATATTTACTGAAATACGAGTATAAAGTTTCAGTCGAAATATAAATTTAAAATATTTGATACTTCTTCAAAACATTTTAAAACTTTTAATTGAAAAAATATCACTATGACAATTTTTTAATTAATCCTTTATTTTATAAAGTATTATTTTTTATATTTAAATAAAAGTGTATTTAAAATAAACAAAGTATATTAATTTTTTTTAGATATTTTATTGTTTGGTTTTTCTATATAAACATAAACATTTTTTCAAAAATTTGTTATTTATTAATAATAATAATAATAGTAAAACAATATTTTTAAACTAAAAAGGAAATCAATTTATATAAAAAATATCTAAAAATCTACATAGAAAATATAAACTAGTTTGAAAAATTTAAAAGTGGATAGTACTGAGAAAATTTCACCAATATATCATCGTGTTTTCCGTAACACATCCGATTCGGATATGACGTCACGCACACACTCAACGAATTGTAGGCATTCCGATCACGTAGATAAACGTAATCTAAAACAGAAGTACCTAAAATGTTGCCTAAATATTTATCAATCCGGCATATCGCACTGAATAAATATCAAGTTAAAAAAAAATTGGATAATATTTTCACGATTTTTATTTGGAAATATTTTTAATTGAACATTTTTACTTATAATCAAACAAATAATGTGCAGGATAAAAAATTGTCCACTCATGAGAAATAAATTTGGAAAAATGGTTGAGCGAATGTCTAATGAACGTTTGGTTAAAAAGATTTATTTGAATGATTTTGATGGTATACGTTTGCGTGGACGTCCGATAAGTAGTTGGAGTGGTATGATTGAGAGTGTTTTGCGTGAGCGAAAGTTTCCAAGTAGTAGGAATAAAAGAGCATGTATAAGAGGAATTATGAATGTGGATGAAACGAAAGTCGCTTGTTTGGAAAGGAATGTTTGGAAGCGATTGATTTCGGAATGATAAAAAAAGTTTGTGCCACACCCTTTTGGGTACATGGCGTAATTGTGTATGTATGTATGTATAATAAAAAAGAAAAAACAAATTAAGTTTTAGATATCTTAAACTTACTAGAGTTTTGTAAATGTAAAATGAATTACATATAAAACTTAATTGTAAATTCATGTCGTAACACAGATAGGAACCATGAACAATTAGTTGAACTGCAACTGACTAGTTGTTAAGCAATTTATATTGTAACGCTGTTCCTACTAAATAGAGTAGAAACGGAATTTAAATCTTTCAAAAAGCTTAAAATACCTGATACTTTAATTCGAAATATAGTTTGTAATTTGTTTAACAAAACACCGTCCGCTTTATCATTTGCGTTTATCCTGTTTCAATTTAATTGTATTTATACATTTAAAAATAAATTTAAAACATTAAAAAATATTGAAAACAGTATTTTTAATTAAAAACGCGATCTTTGTCACAATAAACATTCCAAAAAAATAATATTGAAAAGATTCTATAATATTCGTAATGCATTCGAAGAAAAAAAAAATATATTTGAAAAATTTTTAATCTCGAATTGTTACAGCTGAATGTGAGCGAAATAAAGAATTAGAAATTTTGCACAATTCACAAAATTCATTCATTTTCGGGTAAGAAGGGACTCTAACGCTATCCATCTTTATCCGTACAACACGGCTCTTTAGTCAAAAGTATGTCTCGTTCTCTGTCTTTTTTTGGCCATGGTTACGCCAAGGCTATAGTAGTAATGTATATATCAGCGTATTTTCTCTTGCTGAACACAAAATGGCAGAGAGAGAATTAATAAACGACCTTTAGGCGAGGACAAAAGCGAATCGCACCGACCGACAAGCATAGTGACATATAGGGAATTATTTGCGTGTAGATACTTGAAAGGGTATATAGGCCCTCTGTATCTACATCCCACTCGACCAGAGAAAATGCCTTTGAGTTTTATTTTTTTCAATTCGCCATTTGTATTTTCAGTTATCTGTTTTTATATTTTAATAAATGAGAAAAAAAAATATCATTAAAAAAAGCTATTAGAATATTATAAATAATAAATTATATCGGCCTTTGACATATTTTAAAAATATAATAATAATATTAAATTGATTGAAAATTAAAATAACTTATAGTTATATGTTCTGTTTAAATTTTAATAAACTTACGGAAAAAGTCGTTTTAATTTTTGTTTATTTTAATTAAAGAAATTAATATAAGAAACTATATGAGCAACTTCTCGAGCATATAGTTCCTATGTTCCGCTTAAAAATTACGATAACTCTGATATTATTAATGTTCAACTTATTTAATTGTATTTACACATTTCAAAATATTTTATCCAAATTGATTCGTGAATGATATGTTTAAAAAAATTAATTAAATTGTCATGTTAATATGTTAATTAGATCATGTTAAAATTTTAATTGTTTTTTTTTTTAATTTTTACAAACATTTCATTCTGAAGTGGACAGCATATTGCCGAAAATTGAATAATTAAATATTTTAAAATAAACTGTGATAATTTACGTAATATTACATTTTTTTACGAAAAATTACATTCACAAAACAGGTAAAATTACATACAAAACATGTAAAATTATATAAATTTTTTACAGTGTGCGTCTGCGTGGATGTCTGATGACTGAATTGACAGTGTTTTTCGTAAGCAAATGTTTTCAAGTAATAAGAATAAAAAAGCATATAAGACAGGGTATCATATGTCAAAGTTGCTTGTTTGATTTTGGCAGAAACTAATTTCTGTATAAATGGAAAGAGTCTGTGTCACACCTTAATGAATTCATGTCGTGATTGTGTATGTATGTATATGTATAAATAACTAAACTATCAATAATTTACTGATTTGTTCTGTACTTTGTAGAATCAAATAAAATTCATATTAGCTTTTATTTTTAGAAATAAATAAATATTTAATTTTTATACGCCCATACAATACATGTACACCCACCTACATGCTTGCATTGCAAAACAACTGACAATCGTCGAGTAGAAATAGCAGAAGAGCAGGGAAGATCGGCCAATTTATCATTGTGTCCCAATATAACCGAAAATGTCGGTTTCTATTTAAATCAGTCCTAAAGCCCGTAATGAAATTTACAAACTTCGCTGCTCTCCCAGTCTTTCTTTCTCGTTCTCGTCTTTCCGCCATTTCTATCATAGATCAAATAGACTTACAACCCACTTTTACTCTCTTTTACTGCCTCTAGGAAATACCTGAGAGAGCGAAATTTTGAGCCCTTTCTGCAATGGCCATAGTGTGCCTCGGCGAGGTGCTATTCATAACTTTGTTTTGGCGCTATTTTGTCGGTATGTAAGTGAGTCTTGAAATCAATAATAACTTTTATAATTGTTTACTGTGCTCCTAGTGCTATTTGGAATTATTAATTTTCCTAACTTGTAGACGTGTTAAATGATATATTCTTCAGTTTTGCAAGCATCAGAGTGCAGAAGACGGAAATAGAGTTATATTATGTAAAACGATGTTTTAGACCATTAATATCTCGCTGATGCATTGTTTTTTTTTTTTATATAAAAAAATTAAATATTATAATACAGTAAACAAAAACTTTCAGAACACATTATATTAAAATAAAAAAGCTTTAAGATTAAGTTCTGTATATACTTCTGCATAAGATAATATGGTAACGTAGTATTAATATTAATTAATATTATGATACGCTTAAAGAAATAAAGGAGTTATGCAATTTTTTTGAAAATATATGTCAATAGCGATAGCATATGTTATATTAATTAATAGAATTATACATTAATTAACAGAGTAAAACCAATATGTTGTTATCAGACAAATACATGCAAAATAAACAAGTAAGTAATTAATGCAGGTCGTATAAAATAATAACAAACATGTCACAACTATTTCATATTGTTGTTAACAACATAAATGACACAAATAATGTGACAGACAGACAGACAACCGTTTGTCAAACTAAAACAAACAAACAACGTATAAGCGTTTGAAAATATTACGGTTTCCCATTAACTGTATGCGTTGAGCATAAATGTTTTGTAGTCAAATCTAAAGCTGGTAGAACTAAATAATTAATTCAAAATAATTAAATTATAATTTGTATAGATTATTTAGTGAACCGGTTTATTTATGTCGCCATTTTAGCAAAAACCCGCCAAAACAAAAAAGTAGATGATTGATAATTTGACTAGTAGCAGAATTTGTGTACGGATTAATTGTGGAAGTGTGATAGAAAACAAATTAGAGAAATACACTTCTTTTAACTATATCTGGTAGATTAATGATTAATAATAATACCAAATTGTAATAATATAAATAGTTGGTAGTAAAGAGTGCGTTGTGTACTTACATACTCTAATGCCACGACAAAATTTAATGATCATTAAGCTACATTCACCACTGTGAATTTAGTGTCAGCTATATTGCTACGCTAAAGTCTCAGTGTAAATATAGCTTAATCTTTATATATAAAAATCAAAGTATGTCTGTCTGTCTGTTTGTCGTTTATACATTACTACACCATTCATCCGATCGCCATGAAATTTTGGGAAGTTATTGAGTATACTCTCGCGAAGTTTTCTGGCATAAAAATTTAAATATCGACCCCCTCAGGACCCTCATAATTTTTCGAATACTGAATTTTTGTGCAATTGCGTAGCAACGCGCGATGGGTAATCTTTCAAATACTGAATTTTTGCGCAGTTGCGCAGCAACGCGCGACGGGTCAACCAATTTTATTATAAATTATGTAAAAATTACAGAATTTTAAAGTAGAAACAAAGAATATTTATAGTATAATAAAATTACCCACTTTTCATAGTAAAATTTTACTACTATTTTATTGTAATTTCGCTATTTTTTTTTACAGTTTGTTCATTCACAAATTACATTTTTATTGTTCACAATTAAAAATTTGAAATTTTCATTTTTTTATTTTTAAAAACCTACCTTTATATTGTCTTATCGGAGCACATATTTATTACAAGTAGTTATATATGGATAAAATTGATCAATTTTTTTCTTGATGTTGGTAGTCCGCGATTAGAATAAAATTTTAAAAAAATGGTACATAACTGTTGAAAGTTTGAGAAACACTGTTTTTTCGTCTAAATCATCTAGATAAATCTGCTATTGCTGATTATGCTTTAGAATATCTTCATGATGTAAAATTCGAAGATACAGAAATAATTGCTAGACCAATCATAGTTAGCAAGCAGATTAATAGTAGATGCAATAGAGATTTATAAAGAAAAGAATAGCATGAATCACTGAGTTAAATAAAAGTTGGTTTCCATTAATTAAAAAATCTATAATTCTTATGATCTAGTTACTTATATGTTACGTAGTAACTTGTTGCTATGTACTGTTATTTATTCTATTGTCATTGATAAATTTTGACTTGATAAAGACGTGCGTTTAGTTTTGTCTAAACGTCGATTTTATATAAATAATTAACAGAATTTTATCCTAAAACATTGTTTTAATTAATATATAATAAATGTTATACGTTAATAAAAATAAAAGATTTTATAATAATATCGAGCTTATACAACAATATAGAATACTAGCACAAGTATTTAAGTTCGATTTTATCTATAAGTATGCATGATTATGTGACAGTCAGCTACCGTGGTAGAGCACCAGTGTATTTTGTTGAAAATTTCGGCAACGCCCAACGTTCCAAGTACTAATCCCAGTGAAATTATGGGTACGCGGCGACGGTTTTCGGTATATATACATCCATTCCCCTCGCAAATCTCTTTAACCCTCCCTGTCACCCGTCTCTCACACACCCCGCCCCCCTTTCAACTCATAGTCCATCTCTAAATTACTAATGCTAACTCATTTTGTGGCGAGATTTGCGTTAGAAATGGCCAAGTGATACATTATTCAAATTTGTGTTCCTACCTTACCATGTTACTATGTATACAATAAATTAGTTAACATATATATACGAAGACGGGAGTATATTCTCGTTTCTTTCGCACACTAAACTGCCGCCTAAACTCGGTTTAAGGCTGTTGTTGGTTTTTTTTTTCTTCTTCTAAGCTTTAAGGGGCAAAACGAAGAAGGAACGATATAAAGCGCGATGATGATACGCTGGTTTAAGCTACAACAGTTGTGGTCGTTGTGTTTTTTTTTATATATATTTTAGCTTGCGCCTCGTGGCTGGGAAAATTATTTTCGAGGTGGATTTTTTTACGGAAATTTATTTTTGTATTAGGGCGAAAACAATGTAATTTATTATGTAATGCTTTATTTTTTTTTCTGTAAGGGTATTATGCTGTACAAATGTCCAAAAAATAATTAATATTTGATTCTTATTTTATGGGCTGTGGTTTAGTAATATAATTTAGTCAAGTTTTTATTACTAAGTTATTTTTTAATAATTATTAAGGGCAAACGCCACTCTAATACTTTCAAAATATTGATTTCTGGAAGCTTATAGTGTGTAGAAAAATGTGTTAAAACGGTTTTCTAAAATTAAAACTTTTGGTGGAGGTGCGGCGACCAATACAGAGTTATGTCAGAGTAGATAAAATGTACAGATCGAGTATCTTATCTATACGAATTTTGTTAAATATTATCTTTATCTTATCTATATATAATTTTATTTGTTATTTTACTCAACACTGTTTATAAATAAACTGTCATATTTTTCATTAACTAAATTGTATAATTAATTATTAAACTATTTTATAATATATAAACTGTGTTATTCTTTTCATTTATCTATTTCAAAAATAAAATAAATAATTAACAGGTGTCAGTACATTAGTAATAGCAATTAGTCATATAAATTATATTCTTTTTTTTTCATATTTTGACATTAACATACATAGAAATATAAAATATTAAGTTCCAATATGTAAAATTAAAAAATATATCTAGAACATTACTAAAATTATAATAAATTTGAAACTTAAAATTATTACTGAATGACATTAAAAATTAATATTAATAAAATAAATATTAGTATTTAATATAAAACATATGTAATATATAAAACAAAATATGCATTTTCATATTTATAAGTCAGTAAAACTTTTATATAGTAACATGTGTACAACAAATAACAATAACTTTATAATTTATTTAAAACCTGTATATATTTTATGTCGATTATCGTCATTATGGTATTTTTCCTTAAAAAATTCTTCGAGATTTTCCAATATTATATTATACGTTTGGCAAATACTAATAGTATCATTTTACACATTTTGCTCATATATGTCATTTACAAATATGTCAATAATTAATATCGATAATTTTGTTTTAAAATATGTTGATCGAATCAGTGTTACATTATTAATTCTAACATTTTATTCGACAACTTTGCATTACATTATAAAAAATCGTAAAATTAAAGAGATTATCGAAAGAATAAGTGAAATTAATTTATTTCATATTCGTTGTCAGCGCGACAAAATTTTAAAACAAATCTTTAGTTTAATATTTTTGCACACAATTATTTTAATATTAATTACCTATTTATTTAATTCAGATATTTACAATGTTTTATATACGATGGATATTAATTTTATTTGTTGCTTAATAATTGTCACGATTCAAAACTATTCAATTTATGTTATTTTAAATTATATAAATATACAATTAAAATATATTAATAACCAGATTTTTGAGTATATAAAATTTGAAAAACAAAAGTCGATATCGGAAATAATATCAATTTTTGAAGTACATCAGAAGTTATTGGGTATTGTTCGAGATTTCTATAAAGTGTTGTCAGTTCCAATGTTGATATATTTGTGTTTTTCGGTAACTGTTATTACCGTACATATTAATTTTGCTATATTTAGATTAATAAGAATATTAACGGAACATAATCATGATTATCCGTATCAAATGGCGCTAGCAAATATTTTACATGTTATTGTTTTATTGGCAAAACTATTGTTTACGGTTTATGTTTTTGAAACAAATCAGTATTTGGTAAGTACCGTAATTATTTAAAAAATATATTAAAATAAAACGGTTTTAGAATTTAGTTCTGTATAAATTTTTATTAATAATCAACATTTCGACGTACTCCACGTACATCATCATCAGAAAAATGATACAGCAAATAAACAGAACATAGAAACAAGTTAATAGGTAACAAAATAAGTAACTAGATTATAAAATTTATAGATTTTTAATGAAAAGACGGCAAATTTTATTTAAATCAGTACTGCAAATAGTTTAGTTACTTGTATTTTGTTATCTTGTAATTTGTTTCTATGTTTTGTTTGTTTATTATTTATGTCATTTGTATATTTTTTCCTGATATTGATATACGTGAAGTACATTAAAATGTCAAATTTTAATTAAAAACTATACAGAACTTAATCCTAAAGTATTTTAATTTTTTTAAAGTATAAAATTTTAAAATAATTAAAAAAAAAGAATTAATTACATAAAAATTGTATTGTACAAATTGTACAACTAAAAACTTTCTATGCAGAATCATCAATAAACTTTAATATGTCAATTTTTTTTTAATTAGACTTCAAGAACTTCGTTACTTATACACGAATTGTGGAATAAATATTTGCTTGAAGAAAATATCGAATTTGAAACATCAATTGTAAGTACTGATACATACCTAAACTTATATAATAGTAGAACTTGTATGGAAACCTGCTATAAAAACAACTACTAACACATATATAAGACTGTACTGATATACACAAACAAAAATAAGTGTGTGTGTCTGTGTGAATAATGTAAATAATGAGAATAATAATAATATGTTGGAATCAGAGCTCTGACTGCTCTAAATTAAAATGCAAGCTTGTTGATCTGATCTACATCATTTCATCATTTTATTTGATCTAGATTATATAAAAATGATCTATGATCTTAGAAAAAAATCATACGCACATTTGCATTGTAAGGTATAACTCGCATATTAGTTACATTGTGTTTAATAAGATGTAACAATCATTACTCTCTAGTAGAACGACTATTTAGAGTAGTAGTCAAACATTAGACGTTGTAATTTCAGAGATACTATATGTAAAACATTATAATTTCTAAGAGGAACCATGAAAAACATTCATGCCTTAGGGAATTAATATTTGATTAATATTAACATATTAACTATATAAATAAATATTTTTTTTACGTTTTTTTGTTTTGTAAAATAAAAAAATATATAAATAAGTTTTACTTAAAATTAAAATACTATAAAATGACCCATTTTTTAATTAATTGTAAACTTTGGAATTGTTATCTTTTTTCTTTGTCATTAAAAATTATAATAAATAACATAGAAAAAAATTTTTGAGAATTTATTATATTAAAATAAACCTGCTTTATAGGTTAAAGTTGTGTATTAATATTTATTTAAAATGGACGTTTTGACGAAACTCAACTCAACGCAGGATAAATGATATAATTGATGAGTGTTGAGTTTCGTCGAAACGTCAATTTTAAATAAATATTAATACAGAAATTTAACCAATAGCAGTTTTATTTTTATAAAAAATAATCTTTTTTTATAATCTAAAAAAATAATAAATAATTTCTCATCTGCTCTAGAACATAAGAGGATCCTGATATAGATTCTTCTTAAAATGATCTGTCACAACACTTACTGGAATAAACTTATATCCTACTTTGTTTTACAGATAAAGACAATATCATTACAACTTCTAAATAGCAAACTACGATTCTCTGTTTGTGGACTATTCTATCTAGATTATTCTTTAATTTATCTGGTAAATTTCAAAACTTATTTATTATTAAATTACTTAATAACAAGTATATATATTTTATAGATAATTGGAGCTGTGTCAACTTATGTCGTAATTCTAACACAATTTGAACAAATTAAACTGAAATAACAAATTTGTAATGTAAACAATAAACGTTCTTCAAATAAATAAATATTGCTTGTTAATGCAATTAAATTATCAATAATTCAATCATAAAAACATTTTAATTTTATTAAATATTCGGGCCTTTATTTTTATACCAATAATAAAAAATGTTCATACAGTAACAAGCAGTCTTTGAATAGATAAAAGAATATTTAATCTAATTTTTATGTAGATAAATTCCAATAGTGATAACAAAAATGATTGGTATTAAAATGAACCGACAAAATATTTTTATTCGTTACATAAAACCGGTATATTTTTTATGCCGAATTTCTGGCCTATGGTATTTTTCATTAGATAATCATAAAACATATTTAAAAATTGCCTTAAATTGTTTTCAAACTATATTATTAATAATTTGTTTGTTCATGCAATATATCGCATATATAAGTGTAGCTACTAATCAATTTGAAAACACAACTATAATAAAATTTGCCGATAATATAGTATCATTCGTACAAATTTTTACAACAATTGTAACAATTATAAACAATATGTTTATTTCAAAACATTTAAGACAAATTATATATGATATAAATAATCTTCAATTACATGTTGATGTTCAAATATTGAAACAACACAATCTTGTAAAAGAAATAATAATTTTGTTGATAAATTTATTAATGTTTTTTATAATTTTATCATATTTTATAAATTCGGATGTATATATTTTTCATTATTCTATGCAGATATCTTATTGTTGGACAATTATGATTCTTGTGGTACAGAGTTACGCATTTCATATAATATTAAATTATATAAATTTTTGTCTGCGTAATATAAATAATGATATGATTGTAATAATTAATTTAAACAAGCCATGTAGTATAAATGCGGTTATAAAAAATGTTCAATTACATGAAAATTTATTAAATTTGATACGGAAACTCTACAAACAATTTTCAATAACATTTTTGTGGTATTTATTGTTTAGTTTTGTAACCGTAACAGTTTATATAAATTTTTGTGTGCATGTACTAACAAAAATCTATAATAATCAAAAATTTACACTGCATTTGTTAGTTAGTGAAATATTATGTATTGGTCAGTTATTATTGCAAATTTGCATTGACGTGTACTATGTGGAAAAAACTGAAAATGTTGTAAGTATCATAATACTAATATTACGTTATCAAACTGAATATTTAGAAAGACGCCATTATGTTACTAGTACAATAATAACATTATTATACAGCAGTTAGTTAATATATATACCACTGGTGGCAACACCAAACAACTACAATGTCAAATGTATTTTATCTGATATCTTCAGCTGCTATATAGAAAATTATTATGTCAAGTTAAATTAATTTTCGCTTAAATTTCAATTTGATTATTGGGAATGTGTGAAAAAGTTAGATTTGTCAGACACAGCATATTCGACCACAGAAACACGGTCTAGTGTTTTGACAGATATACGAGTATTAAAAATTATTAAGTCAAGTTAAGTTAATTAACAATTGCGTTGTTTATTTTCGCTTAAATTTAATTATTAAAAATGTGTGAAGAAGTTTGAGAAATGCAATGTATACCTCCAAATTTGTCAGAAATTTTATATTCGACCAATGAAAAATTAATTTTCACAAATCACGTAACATAAATATAATTAATATATACACATACATAGTATTCTACAACTGCTAGTGAGGTTAAGGTTACTTGGCGTGCATTTTTATTTATTTTTAGTTTCGCTGCGTTTAGAACGCATACCACGGTATACCAGCTCAGAAAATTCTGTAACTTCAATGGATACCGGTCGTGAAAGCTTCAAGATTACTAATTTTTAAATCATTAATTTTTCTAGGTAACTGAAATGTCCTTATTAATTCATAAATATTGGAATAAATTTTCAAATTTTTACAAAGCAAATGAATTTGAAACATGGACAGTATGTAATTTTAAATTAATTTAGATATTTAATAAATTACCAAAATAAATTTATTTCATTTTTTCAGTTAAATTTAATATCATTATACCTAACTCATAATAAAATACAATATTATATTTGTGGATTTTTTCCTTTTAATTATACATTTCTCTACATGGTACGTTACTGCGATATTACAAGTATTTTTTTTACTAAAATATGTTATTTATTTCAGATAATTGGAGCCATTTCAACCTACGTTGTGTTGTTAACTCAATTTCATGATGTTAAATTTACATATTAATCAATACAAAAATATTATACAGTAAAATATAATAAAATAATATTATACAATATAATATAATACAATACTTAATAACAAGTATATATATATTTTATAGATAATTTGAGCTGTGTCAACTTATGTCGTATTTCTTACAAAATTTGAACAAATTAAATTGAAATAACAAATTTGTTTAAGTAATTATATATAATGCATATTAATGTAAACAATAAACGTTCTTCAAATAAATAAATATTGCTTGTTAATGTAATTAAATTATCAATAATTCAATCATAAAAACATTTTAATTTTATTAAATATTCGGGCCTTTATCTTTATACCAATAATTAAATATGTTCATACAGTAACAAGCAGTCTTTGAATAGATAAAAGAATATTTAATCTATAAACGATACAAATATAATATTATTTTTGATTAAATATACCAAATTAAAAATTATCTATAGATGATAGACAATAACAGATATTAGTTAACAACATCTTGCTTTTTTAAATATATATTATTTGTAAAACCAGAGAAATAGCTTTTGTTAAAAATAAGTTAGTATGTCGAAAGTGATAAATTAAACAAAAATAAATAATTCTTGAAATAATCTATAAACTAATCTACAGAAAATATAACATTTATCTAATTTAATTTTAATAATAATTTGTATAATCTTTGAGATTTAAATGTACCAAACTTACAGAATAAAAATACAACAATTTGACAATATATCAGTTTTATGATAGATGATTCGATAAATAAGAAATTACATTTATCTGAATAAAATAAAGGATAGCACATTTTTATCTAGATAAATTCCAATAGTGATAACAAAAATGACTGGTATTAAAATGAACCGACAAAATATTTTTATTCGTTACATAAAACCAGTATATTTTTTATGCCGAATTTCTGGCCTATGGTATTTTTCATTAGATAATCATAAAACATATTTAAAAATTGCCTTAAATTGTTGGCAAACTATATTATTAATAATTTGTTTGTTCATGCAATATATCGCATATTTAAGTGTAGCTACTAATCAATTTGAAAACACAACTATAATAAAATTTGCCGATAATATAGTATCATTCGTACAAATTTTTACAACAATTGTAACAATTATAAACAATATGTTTATTTCAAAACATTTAAGACAAATTATATATGATATAAATGATCTTCAATTACATGTTGATGTTCAAATATTGAAAAAACACAATCTCGTAAAAGAAATAATAATTTTGTTGATAAATTTATTAATGTTTTTTATAATTATATCATATTTTACAAATACGGATGTATATATTTTTCATTATTCTATACAGATATCTTATTGTTGGACAATTATGATTCTTGTGGTACAGAGTTACGCATTTCATATAATATTAAATTATATAAATTTTTGTCTGCGTAATATTAATAATGATATGATTGTAATAATTAATTTAAACAAGCCATGTAGTATAAATGCGGTTATAAAAAATGTTCAATTACATGAAAGTTTATTAAATTTGATACGGAAACTCTACAAACAATTTTCAATAACATTTTTGTGGTATTTATTGTTTAGTTTTGTAACCGTTACAGCTAATATAAATTTTTTTATGCATGTACTAACAAATATCTATAATAATCAAAAATTTACACTGCATTTGTTAGTTGGTGGAATATTATGTGTTGGTCAGTTATTATTGCAAATTTGCATTGACGTGTACTATGTGGAAAAAACTGAAAATGTTGTAAGTATCATAATATTAATATTACGTTACCAAACTGAATATTTAGAAAGATGCCATTATGTTACTAGTACAATAATAACATTATTATACAGCAGTTAGTTAATATATATACCACTGGTGGCAACACCAAACAACTACAATGTCAAATGTATTTTATCTGATATCTTCAGCTGCCATATAGAAAATTATTATGTCAAGTTAAATTAATTTTCGCTTAAATTTCAATTTGATTATTGGGAATGTGTGAAAAAGTTGGATTTGTCAGAAACAACATATTCGACCAAAGAAACACGGTCAAGTGTTTTGACATATATATTAAAAATTATTAAGTCAAGTTAAGTTAATTGACAATTGCGTTGTTTATTTTCGCTTAAATTTAATTATTGAAAAGTGTAAGAAATGCAATGTATACTGCCAAATTTGTCAGAAATTTTATATTCGACCAATGAAAGATTAATTCTCACAAATCACTTTTTTCTAGGTAACTGAAATGTCCTTATTAATTCATAAATATTGGAATAAATTTTCATATTTTTACAAAACAAATGAATTTGAAACATGGACAGTATGTAATTTTAAATTAATTTAGATATTTAATAAATTACCAAAATAAATTTATTTCATTTTTTCAGTTAAATTTAATATCGTTATACCTAACTCATAATAAAATAAAATATTATATTTGTAGATTTTTTCCTTTTAATTATACATTTCTCTACATGGTACGTTACTGCGATATTACAAGTATTTTTTTTACTAAAATATGTTATTTATTTCAGATAATTGGTGCAATTTCAACTTACGTTGTGTTGTTAACTCAATTTTATAATGTTAAATTTACATATTAATCAATACAATAATATTATATAGTAAAATATAATACAATAATGTTATACGATACAATATAATACAATAATATTAACACAGTGAAAAAAATCTTTCAGAACGCATTATATTAAAATAAAAACGATTTCGGATCAAGTTATATTTATATTTTAATTAAAAAAGTGGCTATTTATACATACGGTATGTATACGCAATTGGCTATTTACACATACAGTATTTTTACGCAATTGGCTATTTAGGGTAGGTTAGATTAGTAAATTGGTTTAGGTTTTTTTTTTAGTATGTATAAATAGCCAATTGCGTATACATACCGTATGTATAAATAGCCTCATCTTTTAATTAAAAAAAAATCAAAATACTCGACGTACATTATCATCAGAAAAAATTGTAATTATAATTTTTTCTGATGATGATGTACGTGGAGTACCTACGTCAAAACGACGAATTTTTTATTAAAATAAAAATAGAACAATCCTACAGGCTTTTTATTTTAATATTATTGATATTATAAATTTATATTTAAAATCGAAATATTATATAAAAAAATTGTCTTATTTAATAATAATAATAGATATTTTTATTCCTTATTGATTTTCTTTTAAATGTTTCTTCAATTGCCAATCACACAAAGTGTTAATGTTAATTATTGTAATGTTTACTTGTGTTTTTAATTTAAAAATTTCACTTATTAATGCTATTACATAATTAATAATTTGCTAATAGAAACAATTTAATTTTATCAAATTGTATGAGTCACCAACTTTGTGTCACTAAAGAAGAGTGCGTACATCAGAAATAATTATTGTACCAAAATGAATCAAAAAAATATATTCATCCAGTATTTGAAACCAGTATATTATTTGTGTCGAATTTTTGGTGTTTGGTATTTTTCATTAGAAAACCACAAAATTTATTTAAAAATTCTGTTAAATTGTTGGCAAATTATATATTTATCAGTTTGTTTATATGTGCAATATTTCTCAATTTTCAATATGAAAATCATACAATTTGAGAATACAACTATACTGAAATTTGCAGATGATATAATAATTATTGTGCAAGGAAAAATGATTTTACACTTTTTAGTTAAAAACATGATATATTAATTTTTTATTTTATTTAAATAATTATTTGTTGCTTTTTAATTTTGTTCAATTTTAACTTAATTAATTGATTAAATTAATTATAATTATAATTGCAAAATTTGTACCGAATAAACAAACAAACACACAGGAAAGAAAGCGAGTTAATAAAAACGTGTTAAAAAGCTTTATACGTATTCGGAAAGCTATTTCTTCATCCTCAGTAGCAAAAGATAAAGCTAATGTCCCTAATCAGTGATATTAGATTACTCACATATCACACAAATACTCACATATCTAGTGGTCAAAAAATCACAGTATATTTGCAATGTATATTGCCTTGTAAATAAATTTATTTCTGTTTGGTAATAAATTATTATTATACATGTATATTTTGATATGGAATTTGGTTCTTTTTTTCGATGAAGAGTTTTTAAATATTATTTTATTTAATTTTCGGCTTATTACTATGACCTTTTTTTCAAATAATACTCTAGTACATAATATCGTTTTAAAATATTCTATATAATAAAATTAATAAAATCAATTATTTATATTTTTAGGTGAAAGAAATGCCCTTATTGATACATAAATATTGGAACAAATATTCGTATTACTATAGAACCAATGAATTTGAAACATATACTGTAAGTTAGAATATAATTTATTTCCATTTGCAAAATATAAATTTATTTCATTTCTAGTTGAATATAATATCCTTACATCTTGTTAATAACAAAATCGAATATTATATTTGTGGATTTTTTTCTTACAATTATACATTTCTCTATATGGTAAGTTTTTACAACATTATGGCTTGGCTGTACAAAACATTTGTTGAGTTCAATAGGCAACTAGATTGTCAACTGTCTCCGTACCGCCTCAATTGGTCAGTTGACAAGTTAACTAATTGATTAACTAACAGAGCGTTTAACAATGCTTTGTGCAATCGAGTATATTTCTTCACTTTGTTTGTTATATAAGATCTCAGATATAAATTGCTGATACTGATTAATCCTAGTCAGGCCGCATAAGTATAATTGTACTTTTTTTGTTATTAAATTGTGATAACTTTTTTTGTAGAAGCAGTAGGGAGTTGAAATTTTGTAACATATTATATAAACTAAATTTCTTTTCTTTTCCGAGATAAGTGATCAAGTCATTTTTGCATTCATAACAGGCGTCATAGATGCAATTGTACCTTCTTATATTTTGTACGGATATAATAATAAAAAAAAATTAATATAGTAAATAATTTTTCAGAACGCATTATATTAAAATAAAACGGCATTAGATTGTAGTTTTGTATTAATATTTAATAATAATACTAAACCACAATCTAAAGCCGTTTTAATTGAAAAAAGATTTTTTTTTAAATGATATTATTATTTTACAATAAAAAAAAGTAAAAATACAGTTCATTTACATTATTTAAAAAAAAATAGCAACATATATTTTTATTATTTTTTTCACAAGTAATACACATAGTTTTTGTTACTGGATGTTCATCGCAAGCGAGTTTCACGCAAACTAAACAGGACTTTCAAAGATTTAAGTTGTTTCGGCAGACATAGCAACTGCTAACGACAGTCAATATGACGTAAACAATGTGTAAACACGAAATATTTATTCATTTACCTTATAAAAATTATATCTATACTAAGAATTTTCATACAATATATATGAAAGTGCAATTGTAACTTTGCAGCCCTGTTTGTAAAATTATACGGCCGGAATAAAATTAATTCATAAAGTCGAAAATAAAATATTATTTTATATTAACATATATCAGAATAACATAGTACAAAATCTTTTAGAACTCATTCTATTAAAATAAAATAATTATAGGTTTAAGTTCTGTATTAATATTTATTAATAATCGACTCACTCTATGTACTCAACGTCTTTATTAAAAAAAAACTGATATTGTATCAAATTTCCTGATAAAGACGGATGTTGAGTATGTGTACGTCAACTACTGTATTAATAAATATTAATGCAGAAATTAAACTTAAAGCCGTTTTATTTTATATATCAGAATATTTAAAAAAAACTAACAATTTTCGTCTTTTATGTTAAATATACTAATAATTTTATTGTATATTGCAGATAATTTGTTCGATTTCAGCCTACGTTGTGATTTTGGTTCAATTACATAATGCACACTTTACATATTAAAATATTGTATGTTATTTCAAATATATAGTAATTTTAAAACTTTGTTATTTAATGAAAATAGTGGAGAAAAAAATCAGTAATATAATAATACTATATTATTTAAAAGAGTACATTGTATCTTTTTTTAAAAGATTAAAATTGTATATATTACACTTTATTAGTGAAAATTTTAAAAGACATCGTATTGAAAAGCAAAATTTATATTTTTGTTTTAAATATAGATAAAATTGTATCATTTTGAAGAGTAATTTAGCATTATACGCTTTTAAAAGAAGTACACATAATTAAAAAATTACGCTTGCTTTTTTTAACTCTTTGAAATAATACATAATTAACATAGAAAGAGTCATTTAGAACTATTAGAATAAAATGGTTTTAGATTGTAGTTCTGTATCCTGTATTTATTAATAATTGACGTACTCTACATAAAAAATAGAAATAACATGTATAGTAAATAAAGAGAACATAGAAGCAAAAATACAAGGTAAACTGTAAATGTCATTTCTATCTTTGTTTTCCTGATGAAGACGTACGTTGAGTTCGTCGAAACGTCGATTATTAATAAATGTTAATACAGAACTAAAACTTAAAGCTGTGTTATTTTGAGTAATAATTACTTAAGAATGCTTAAAATACATACTTATAATCGTAATAAATGGATTAACCTTAGAAAACTCTATTCATTTACCCTCGTTTACATATTATACTTTTTGAATTTAGTGGGAGAAATATGGAATATTCAATTCTATTTGATTTTTTATAAATACTAGTTTGATGTAGGACTTTTTTGTTCATTATTCTTTCTTTTAGGGAAAGAATATGTTTGACAACTACATATATGTTAAGATGCGAAGCAGACAACTCTGTATTATAATTTTTTTATATTATAGTGGTAAAAGATTTTGTAATATATGTTTCAGACACCAGAATCTTTTCCAGGTTTTTAAAATACGGATATTTAATTCTTTATTTATTTGCCTTTTCTTGAAAAGGAAGATCTGACAAGATCAGTAAACTTGTGAATCTGATTTAGCATATTTTGTGTTTTGATTGGTAAAAAACCTTGCTCTTTGACGTAATTATTTTTTTGTTTTTTTTTGTAGATTAGCTTTTATCCTATCGGTGTTACCTAGGGGATGGGTGCAGTATCGACAAAAAAGAAATCTTTTAACTTCAACAGTGATTCAAATGCTTTTTTAAAAAATTACCGTGCAATTTATGTGCAAGTTGAAGTTGAAGCTATAATTAAAAAGTATTCTCCATTTTTAATAAACTACTTTGTAACCATATTATTGCAAAGTAGTATATGTAAATTAATCGAAAATGCAAGAATCAATTCATATTTGTTATGTTTTGTAATATTGCAAGAGTATTAATATAATAGTTTTACAAACGTCTATTTGCTGGAAAAAAATAATTTAATTTTTAAATCATGTGACAGTAATAAAATAAAACATATTCATACTTTTAAGAAAAGCTGGGGTGTTGCCGGAATTATATTATAAATTCTTGGTAGTGGCGAATGATCTAAGGTTTGAAGAAGCAATGGCCCGTATTCTCACCTCATTTATAAAAGTGATTTTTTCCAAAAGTACTTTTGACGTTTACTTAAAATCATTTATTAAGCAATTTATAATAGTTTATATAAATTTTATAATACCAAATATAATAAAAATGATCATAAATAGAAAAACTATTTACAATTGATGAAAAACAGAAGCAAAAAGTTATTTTGAAGTTAATGATAAAAGCACTTTTTCACGAAAAAGTGAGGTGAGAATACAGGCCAATGACTTCCGCTACAGAAAAAAAAATATAGAAAAAAATGGGTATTGAATATATTATTGTCAATTTTGTTACCAGTTCTGCTAGCTGTTTATTTTCATAGCAAATTATTATGAGGTCCAATTTTGCTGTTAGATTGCGTTCCTAAAAAATAAAAATTGTAAAATAAAATTATACCTATTTTACATTATAAAGAATTTTCAAGAATAACGGTGGGATTTGACGATATTATAGTGAAGTAGTAACGCATTATGCTTTGAAAATAATATACATATTAAATACTATTTATTATCTTTGTTCACAGATTCTGTTCCTTACTAGTCTCTAGCATATGCACAGTTTGATTTTAAACGTTAACGTAGACTCAAAATCGCATTGCGCATGCGTACGTCTCAGAGACAGATTCTGTGGGTAAAACTATTAACAACGTGACACATATTATAATGATATTTAATTTAAAAAAAAGACTGAACGATTTCAAAATATAATTCTGTATTAATATTTATCAATAATCGACGAACTCAACGTCCGTTTCATCAGGAAAATTGATACAAACGACATTTACAGTAAATGAAACAGAACATAAGTACAAGTTACTAGGTAACAAATATGTAACTAGCACATAAAATTTATAAATTTTTAATTAATGGAAGCAAAATTTTATTTAAATCAGTCACACTGATTAATATTACCTTTTTCTTTATAAATTTCTATTATTTTTTTTATCAATTTTCTGTTAAAATTAATTGGTCTTGCAGATTGATAATAGTAGCAATAGCAATTTATAAAGAAAAAGATAACATCTATCAATGTGAGAATTAAATAAAATTTGGCTTCAATTAATTAAAAATTTATAAATTTTATGATCTAGTTACTTATCGTTACCTAGTAACTTGTTTCTATATTATCTTTTTAACACATTTTTAATAACTCGATTTCTTGACTGTACGTTTGCTTGTCTGTTCGGTACAAATTTTGCAATAGATTTTAAACTAACATCCCTATGAGCTAGAAAATTTAAACATTATACATAGCTCAAAACTGGATGAAAATACAATTATTATTTAATTAATAATAATAGAAATATTAAATTAAAATTAATTAATTTAACAAAGTATAATTATAATTATTAAATTATAATTAATTAAATTAATTAATTTGGTTAAAGTTAAAATTACACAAGTTTAAAAAACAGAAAATCATTATTTAAATAAAAAAAAATATATACCACGTTTTTAACATGGACTAAAAAGTATAAAATAATTTCTCCTAGCGCAATATAGAAAAACGTGGGGCAACGACTACTCCCTACAGTTCTTGCTATTATCTACTCTCTATTGCATGCATTCCACGTTTTTCTGTATGGGGAGCTAAGAGAAATTATTTTATACTTTTCAGTCCGTGTTAAAAACGTGGTATATTAAAATTGTTTATTTTTATTTAAAAAAATTATTTCCTGATGAAGATGTACGTTGAGTACATAGAGTACGTCGATTATTAATAAATATTATTACAGAATTATAACCTAAAGCCGTTTTATTTTAATACTAAAAGATTTTATTTTTTACCTCTTCCTGTATTTTATAATGGTAATAGAATAATATGAGCATTATGTAATTGTAAAATAAACTTAGCATTCCGACGACAAATGGGTTGATTTCGTCAATATTTCTAATAAAGAAATAAGTAAAAATGATTATATACTGCCCAGTGTTTACTAGCATTGTAGCTGCACCAAAAGTACTAAAATTTTTCATTATCATTTTAATGCCTCGATATGTATTAAAATGAATGCGACAAATTTCACTGATAACATATTCCGGATACTCGTAGGTTTCTAGTTTTTTCAATACTTTATACATTTGTTTATATCGTTCTTCTCCAACGCCAGCTAATGTGAAAAGTATTGTAAGTCCTATTACCCGTATCAGATTTGTAAATAATATAGTCACAACATCCAGTATTGCACTATAAATATCATTTTGAATGTAAAATGTCAGAGCCATTATTGTTACTATAAATACTGTAAGTATTAATGTAATGTTGTTCCATTTACGGTAAGTTACTTTTATGTTACATTTTCTCAATGTTTCATCAATATCTTCTAACATATTAAATCCGTAATCTAGGTTTTCATTTCGATGTACTGAGAACAAAATGATTGTTAATATCGCTGCGAATCCACTCGAACCATATGTAAATATTTCCGCAAAATATGAAAATTGATCTGTTGTTTTTATTGTGAGAAATTTTAGCCAATGGAACCACACTATTAATGAACATATACCTGTAACAAATTTATTATTTTTTAGTATTTGCTTTCTGAAAGGATATAAACATCCTCTATATAGAGGGTATTCTATATTTGTTATTTATAGCAATTAAGAGGATATTTAAATATTTGTGAAAATGTTATTAATAGGTAATTTATTGGCATATACCGAATAAAATTATTTATAAAAAGATATTAAATACAAACATAAAAAAAACCCGAAACACATTCGTATGACTACAGCATAAATTTAAATAAAATAGAAATAATATTATAGTTTCGATTCTAACGATAGAAATAATTGCGCCTGTGAAATTAGATTATCCAATATTAATATAGAAAAGATTACAGCGAATTCAGTTTATTTCCAAAGTGTTAATTTAATTCATGTATTATTTCTGCAGGGTATGTAATTATTATCAAAGAGTATATACAATTTGAGTATACATATACAATTCTGTTTTCGTGTCTACGTTGATGTTTGGCTGCAAAAGCATAAAACGACGGCTGTGGAAACAAGATTTTTACGTGGGATATGTGGTGTAACTAGGAATAATCAAGTACGAAGTAGATGAGGTGTATGATGAGCGTGAAATTGAAAAGAAAATGTTGTTGTACAACTTGCCGTGTTAGTCAGTTAAGATGGTTCGGTCATTTTAAGCAAATCTCTAATGTATATTTGATCAGTAGAATTTATATGAATGATTTTGGAGGTTTATGTTTGCGGGGACGTCTGATGAGTAGCTCAAGTGGTATGATTGAGAGAGTGGTTTGCGTGAGCATAAGTTTCCAAGTAATAAGAATAAACGTGGATGAAGCTAAAGTTGCTTGTCTGGACAGAAATGTTTGGAGCTAATTAATTTCGGGATAGTGGGAAGGAAGTGTTTGTGCCATACTCTTTTGGGTACATGGCGTGATTTTGTATGTATGTATTGCTGCTTGTAAATAGCTTTTTTTTTTAGAGTATTACATATACTCCTTAGACTTATTTTATTATTAGTAAATTATTTGTTGGTAAAAATTACTCTTAATGAGTCTTTCCAAATTTCAGATTTAGCTAATTTTTTTTAATCGAAAAAAGATAGATTCACCGCATTTTCCCAATTTATAGACTTAGTTTCTGGATCAAATTACAAGACTTGCTCGTCGAATTGTATTTGATTGTTTAAATACTTTTTTCATATCGCATTATGTTACAAAAATTTCTGTTCCCTAATATTTAAAAAAAATATGAAATATGTTTTGAAAAAAAAAAAACTGAAGATAATATAATATTATCTGATCGAAGTTCTTCAAAACTATTTACGTATACGGCACTTTTTAAATAAAGATAGTCGTTTTGATCGAGAAATTGCAAAAAAAGTTAATTCTGGTTGTAAGGTTTTGGGTGTTTTGAGAACTTTTGCTAGGAATGTAAATATTTCCAAAAAAGCTGCCCCCCACTATTTGAGTATATATATATATGTAATGCCGTCTTTGTGCTTACGTTGACGTATTGTATTGAATGTAGAGTTTGGCAGCAAAAGCATAAAACGGAAAATAATTGCTGTGGAAATGAGATTTTTACTGGGGGGTGGGAGGGTTGTAGTGTAAGTAGACGAAATTAAGGGTTCGAAAAAAATTACTGTATGATGAGCGTAAAATTGAAAAAAAAAATATTGTAGAAAAAGTTGGTGTTAATCAGTTATGATGGTTCGGATATCTTCAGCGAATGTTTAATGAACGTTTGGTTAAAAAGAATAATGTATGAATGATTTTGAAGCTATACATTTGTGTGGACGTCCGATGAGTAGTTGATGATTAAAAGTGAGTAGATGATTAAAAGTGTTTTGCGTGTGCGAAAGATTCGAAATAATAAGAATACAAGAGTATGCATATGTGTGGAATTATGAATGTAGATGAAACTAATGTTGCTTGTCTCTATAGGTTGTTTAGAGGAAACTGATTTTGGAATAGTGAAAAGCATTTTTGCCACACTCTTATGTATGTAAAATAAGCCTGTTATCAGGGCCGTATTTAAGCATAGGCTACATAGGCTGCAGCCTATGGGCCCCACCACAAAGGGGCCCGCACCACACGTTTCAAATTTAAAGTAAATAATTGTTTAAGCATAGTACTTTTTTCAATGAAAAAGTAGTCCACTTTCATTATTTTTTTTCTCAATAACGGGAAGGCGTAAAGCATTGAAACTTTTTGTATAATGTAGATGCTTTATCGAAAAATACGTCAGAATTTTTTCACCCCCTTCCCCGAAATCTCCCCTCCCTAGCACCCTATCCCGTAGACCAAATCTGAAGTGCCGAGGTCCACGGTTCCATAGATATCTCGGGACTGGGTTATCGGAAACAAAAATCGTTTCGGATTATTAAAGCTGAATATGTTCCCCATCGTTTGACCGATTTTTTTTTTGAAAATTGTTTTTTTTTCGCAAAATGGCGGGCTTACAAAAAAAGAGGTCAATTGTTTGCCCTTTTTTTTTACTTTGACGTAAAAAAATATAACAAATCAAAATTTTAAAAAAAGGATGGGTCAAACGATGCGGAATTCTATTAGCTTTCAGAAGAACAAAAATTTAAATAAATCCGATTGTTTGTTCTAGAGATATCACTGGAACCGACAAAAAATATGGTTTCGAAAAAAACGCGGTTGAAGTTTCAGAATAAGTTTAATGTCACATAAGAAAAGCCCAAGTGAATTTTTATGTTTCTTTACAAAAAGTGATGTAACTTTCGTAATTTTTATAATTTTGACATTCGGTTTTGTGAAGACGATTCTTTAGACATTACTCTTTAATAATATTAAATAAAAAAAAAACGATTTTTTGATCACAAAAAACTACTATGCCCCCTTAAGGGGAGGTACCACTTTGAATACTAAAAAAAAGGCTATTTTCACGAATTAATTTTGGGCACAGGAATGTAAATAAATTACTACTTTTTTTTAAATTGTATTTGGCACATATTCCTCTATATTTTCAAATAGTTCGAAGCATTTTTTTAACCAATTGCGACCGCTACAACCTCCGAACCAAGACCATGTCCCAAAAAGACTGCTGCTGCGTTGACAGGCTGGAACGCTCAATTCCCATTTGAAATAAATTTTCTTGTTTTTAAAATGTAAAGTAGATTGTAACTTAGGGATCAACTGGCCGGATTTCAAAAAAATACATTTTTCGCCAAGTTATACTCATTTGAAAAAAAAGTTTGAAAATTTCGTCCTTTTTTTGGGTCGCTAAAATCGAAAAAACTACATATCAAAAAAATGACCAGTTGATCCCTAAGTTGAAGTTTTGGCAACATTTTCCCCAAATTCCAAGTTAATCCGACCAAAATTGCGACTTGTATGCTGTCAACGCAGTTTAAAAACATAGTTTCTAAAAAAACGCGTTTAAAGTTTCAAGTTTCAAGCAGAGCGCTGCTGAGCGCTCTCTATAAAATGCTTTGTTGCACATTTATTATTGCGATTTACGCTTCCATACTTTAAAACCTGATTCTAAAGGGTTCAAAAAACACATTTAAGTAAAAAAAAAAATCGATTTTTTGAAATTTTCAGAGTGGTACCTTCCCTTAATCAATAACCTTTTAAGTATTTTTTTGATATTTTTATTTCTAAGTTTATTATTTATTTTTTTAAATACTCTATTTCAATTAAATAAATATAAGTAAAATTTACTTGTTTGTTACATTCCTTTTTTATCTTGCATTTTCCTAACTTGTTTATTTAAAATTATAAAATCACAACCCCCCACCCCCCTCGTAAGGGCCCGCACCACAGGTTCAGCCTAGGGCCCTACAGATCCTAAATACGGCCCTGCCTGTTATTAAAGTAAACTTTTACATGTCGTATATAGAAAATTTACTATTTTTCTGTTTTCTGCATACATCTTTGGTCTGTTGTTCGGATATTTGTATCTCATAACATTATGTCCTGAGAGAGTTAGAAATGGCATTATACAGTATGCCATTTCTGAAAAAGTTTTTGGACCAACTATCCATAACTTGAAAAATAGTTTTACATATTTCATGTACTTATCTATCTGGGTACGCATTTTTCTTGAAATTGACGATTGACGTAAACCAAAATGTAACGCGTAATGCTCATATAACAGATAAGCAATACATGTTATGGTTTTATTATTGTACAATAATATAATTATTTTCATAAATAACTTATAGTCTGTAATAGTAATAAATGATTTTTTTTGAATATTTTACATAAATAATATCGAAATTCAATTTGTAAAAAAAATATAATTTATAAATAAATTTTTATAAATGATATGCGCAAATCAATTTCATTGTTACTGGATCAGTTTTGATAAATAATTTAGATATACTGTAAAAAAAATATTGTAGTTTTACATAAAAACCCGGGGCAACTGATTTACACGAGTTTAATTAACTATTTTTTATGATGATGATATGCGTACAGTACGTCGAGACGTCTAATTTTAAATAAAATTAATACAGAACTAAATTCTAAAGCCTTTTTATTTTAATCTAATGAGTTTTGAAAGATTTTTTTACTATATTAATATTAAGTTTTGTAAAACAGACCAATATTACAAATAATTATTAAATTATTATTTTCTTTTAATATTTCTGTCATTTTCTAAGAAAACATTTTTTTGTATTTATTTTATTTTATTTTTGGAACCCTATAATTTTATGAGATAGATGGGTTACCATAGTAGCAAAGCAGTCATTTAAATCAGTAGTCTCCAAACTGGCGGCCCGCCATGTATCATCTCTTTTTATTATACAAGAGCTGGACTATGCAAGCATTACTATTTCACATGTAATCGGTGACGTTTCGTATGTCGTCACTCTATTGAATGACTATTTTTAAACTTTATTCTTTCCTACCTGTAATACTATCATGAGGTACTAGTAGTGTGTGTATGGTTTGTGTGTGTTGGTGTGTCTGTGTGTACGCTCATGGAAAAACCATTTAAAATGGAAATCTTCACAAATTTTTATTTTTATTACGCTTACTCACCTTTCCCACTATAACTCCCTCTCCCACTTGTAGTAGTCGTGCTAGATCAAAGTTTATCAAACCTTTCTTCTATAATTTCTATAGTGTCGTAAATATTAATTGTGTTTGATTTTGCAAGAATAGAATTTTATAATATAACTTAGGAAGTTTACTTGTCGGGAGCAAACACAAATAAAGAAAATCCAGTAAATTCACCTAAAAGACTGATTAAAATAGCTAAAGTAGTAAGCAGAGTTGGGCTTATTTTAATCATGATTTAAATCACAATTTCAATTATTTTTTTTTAATATTAATCAATGATTAAATCGATATTAATTATTTACTTTTCTAACATAGAAAAAAATGTCAAAACTCATTATATTTTAATAAAACGGTTTTAGGATATAGTTCTGCATGAATTTTTATTAATAATCGACGTTTCGACAATGCTCAACCATAGTTAGCCTAAGTTTTTTAAATATTAATCAATGATTTAATTTAGTTTTAATTATAATTACTTTTTTAAAACTAATTTGGATTTCTAATAATTATTTAATTAAAATATTTTAATATATGTATCTAGCACAAAATACATATTAATACAAACGAATAAACGTTTCTTAAAATGTTTTTACGCGTGTGTATTGTCTTGCTTTGTTTTATCGCAAATTTTAATGATAAAAGTAACCGCGATCTTGTTGCGGTATATATATTTAAGATGTGTAATATATACCGGGTGTTCGTTCGTCATGTACGTATTGGCGTTTAACATGCAATTTCGGTAATTTGCGTTATACTTCTTTCTCGAGTTAAATTCGGAGAAATACTTAAAATACTTTTTAATAGATCATAAAAAGTTTTATAATTTGGTTTTAATTTTAATTTACTAGCAAGTGCCGTTTGAGCACTAGATTTTTTTTTTGGTTTTTTGGTTTTTATTTTTTTCTCATAAACTATGAGGAACAGAAAAATAAGCATGTTATAGAAAAATGTAAAATAATGAATACTATATTTGAGTAAAAAAACCATTATTCTAGGATGCATCGTTTAGTAGAAAAAATAGAATTTTTGAAAAATTTGTCAAGTGCGATTTTTTTCAAATAAAATTTTTTCAAAATTTGCTCAAAAATTTTTGAAAAAATGGGTTTTTTTAACACCTAATACAATGGACTCTGAAACGATACCAGACTAGCTATTTTCGGAAAACAACAACAGAAATAATAAACACAATAACATATGTACGTTGCCGAATATAACTAGAGTTACTGACGGTATCATCGAGGTACTAAAAAACGATAAAATTCAAATTATAAAAAAAAACGCACTGACCATCAATTCCATCTTTAAGAGAATGAAAGACTGAAACACCATAGCTAAAACTTCAAATGTGGTTTATAATGTTCCTTGCGCAGATTGTAACGCCGTTTACATTGGAACTACGGGCCGCTGGCTAAAAGACAGGTTAACACAACATCGATCGGATAATAGACTGAAACCTGATTCTACAGCATTGGCGATACATGTTAAAAATACAAAACACAAGATAGATTACGAGAGTACGAAGATTTTGGATACGGAAAAGAATTATTCAAAACGAGCTACTTTGCAATCAATTCATATTAAATTTACGGCTTTCACTATGAATAAACGTACTGATACACAGAACTTAAGTGTTAATTATGACTTCCTCATTGACACAGGTACGAGCGGTGTCAAACACACGTTATAAACCGTTGGACTATGCCGACCGGCATACAAATAATGTTTCTTAAAACTTTTCCAACAGAAAATAAATTTAATTGGATAAATTTAATTGGATAATTTAATTGGATAAATGAATTGGATAATGGCTGATCAATGAATATGGATATGTCTTGCTGTAACCATAATTACATGAACATGGTAAATTGTATAATGTTCCACATAAAAAACAACCAATATATTCATTCTGCCCAATTTTAAAGTTACTGGAAAATTGTGTTAAAAATTCGTCTATTTGAGTGATAGTACCTCTTGTATCGTTTTTGATGAGATTATATTTATATAAAATGTGCTGATAATAAATTCTACTATAGTGTCAGATGTTATATAGGATGTTATGGCTGTAGTAAAATTGAATTCACTTTCATTAATATAACTAAGAATTTCTGTAATATTTATATTCGTATAAATAAAATAATAAAGTACCTAAAACATGATACAAACAATTAATTAATTAATATTTATATTATAATATAGTTTTGTAATTTAATTCAAAATTTATTGTTATATGTTCTATACTATTATTCATTTGATATGTTTCTTTTTACATATTAAGTTTGTTACTATCTATCATTATCAGTTCCTAAAATTCCTAGGTAGAACATAAGGGCCTACATGCTCAAGAAGCTGAACATATGATTTCTTATCAATTTTTACTTGAATTGTTAATGGTGCAGATGGTTAGCCCATAGGCAAACAAATAATTTACAGCTTTTAGTGGATTCCAAACCACTCAGTAGTACAAAGTTTTACTACTAGAAATAATATTTAATTCAATTTCTGGTGCGGGCATAGCGCGAACAAGTGACCTTTGAGTCTGAATTCAACCTACCTATTGGCTTATGACTGGCTGTTACTATCTATACCCAACATATAGAATTGGTGCATAATTATCAGGCGTTTTTTTAAACAATATTTATTATGAAAAAACAAACATAAAATTTCAACAATACCAATTTAAAATGATTATTCGGAGGCATAGTCATCATCTACTCTAATAACTGCTTTCCATTTGCTTGGAAGACGGTCGATCTCACGGACAAAAAAATTACGGTTCTTTTTATTAAAAAACGCCTAATAATTATACACCAACCTAATAATAAAGAAACAAAAATTGTGAATTTGTTTGCTAGAAATGGCTTATTCTAGGTCCACTGTACTGCTATAAATGTAGTTTTCATCAGTGTATAAACCAACAATAGTAATAGACTATGCGTAGTGATTTATTTCTATTTGTAATTATAAATAAAAAAAAAACATATAAAAGAAGACCAATATAATATAAATAAAATATCAAATATATATTATGAAATAATAAAAGATTAGAAAATTTAAGAAGAAATGAAATAATAAATTCGAGTGTTTGCGTTAAAATTTTAATTAATAATACATACTGTTATATTTAAAAGGATTTAGATTCAACATCATATTAATTGAATGTTGGTTAAAATACTATTTTTTGCTAGCTTTACAATAATGAAATACATAATATTTGTATCTTGCGAGCAAATTACGTGACACCTAATAACTAATAAAGATAATTAAAAATGTACGGTCAGAAATTTAAATAATGTCGGCCAGCGTGGCCGAGCGGTTTAGAACGTGTGTATCACCGCTCGTACCTAGGTGGGCCCGAGATCGATTTCCGCTTGGGCATGGATGTTTGTGTTGTCTAATATTCGCTGAAATACACTTTAAAAAAAATGGAAAAAAATTATATGCTGACTAAAACCATCGAGCTACGGTCATAAAAGATTATTAAAAAAAATTAAATAGTTAAATAAAATAAATAAAAAATTCAAAATGAAGTTAACCATACGGTTAACATCGTTCAGTGTTTATCGAGTAGGTTACATCACTGCGGCTAATTCAATTAGTATAAATTAAATCAAGGATTTATTTATTATTTTTTACGAAATTATTCTGTAAAATTTTGTAAAGAAATGTTTTTACGAAATTATTCTGTAAAATTTCCGAACCTTTTTAAAAATTGAATGTAAATTTAAAATTGTTGCAACACAAATTATAATACAGAATATGAATATGTATATGTTTATATTGCGTATAAAAGTATTCTATAGAAAGACATTACATAATCGATAATAAAAATAATAACTTTAAGATTGCACCCATACAATGAAGATTAATCTCAGAAAAATTAATAAAAACATTAATTACAATTAAAATATTTTATTAGTATTTATTATACATAAAATATTTACTAACGATAAGTCTCATTATTCTGATGTATTAATACGCAAACTGTAATTTTACATAATTTAAGAAGTTTTACTAACATTATGTAATTCTACATTAAATATGTGATGTAATTTGCTGAAAGTAAGTAATTTTACATACTTATTAGGTCATTTTTACTTATTTTATGTAATTATTATGAATTATGTAAAAATTACAGAATTTTGAGGGAGAAATACAGAATAATGTAAAAACTGCAGAATTTTGAGTTAGAAATTCGGAATATTTATAGTAAAATAAAATTATCGATTTTTTTAGTAATATTTTACTACCATTTTTTTGTAATTTTACTATTTTTTTTACAATGTACTTGTAAGAAATACATTTAAATTTAATTAATTTAGAAAAAATGTACATGTACATAACAACAAAAACACGTAAATTACGTACAAATATACCTTTCTATTTACTCATCGGTCACCCACCTAAACGTATAACTTCAATATCATTTACATATATTCTTTTAACCAAAGCTGCATTAGACATTTCATATTATATTAAAATACAGCTCAAATAAATTATTTCAATAACCTAGTATTATATAAATTAATCGTATAAAATATCGAAACCGGTTTAAAATCAGTTTCCATACTGGTTTATACCGGAAATGCTTTTTCGCTGAAAATAAATGTTGTGTGCAAGATGGCAGATTTTGCGCTAAATATTTGTCATTTGGGTTTATCCATAGTACTTTTAGATCCAGAGTGCCGTATTAAATTATTTTAAAAAATAAATATATTTGAAAACAAAAAATCTAGGTAAATACAATAGCCCGTATTCCCATAACTTTTATTTATAAAAAACGTGCTTTTATTACTATTCTACCTCTTATAAAAAATTAATAGTATTTCTATTTCTGATATATATTTTTTATATTTAAGCAAACGAATTAAAATTGCTTAATAAGTAATTACATTTAGTAATTTTGATATTTTTTACAAAAATTACTTTTAAAAGTGAGCTGAGAATACGGGTCAGTGTATTTAATTTTTACCACAAGAATTATACATACAATATTCATATTAAAACTTTTAAATTGAAATAAATCGTGTAATAAATAAAACAATTTTTATAATTAAAATATCACTACAATAATATAAAATATTTAATTTGAACTATACAAAATACTACGATTTCATAGCGATAATATATCATTTAGAAATGTTTTTTTTTAATTTGCAATTTTTTTTTTAATTAGTAAAAAAATGTAAAATGCATTAGGCCTAAAGTCTAATTAGACATTATGTTATTAATGTTTTTATGATATGTAATAATTTAATTTTTTATATCTATAAAAAAATTTTAACCATTTAAACCGAAATGGATTTTTAAACCGGTTTCGAAACCGTTTTAGTTTTATATTTTGTTAAACCGGATCGAAAAACAAATTATAGAGGCGGGTATTACAAGTTTAGTTTTTGAATGTTTTGGTTAGGTTAGGTTTAGATAATGAACATCATTTTTTCAGTCAAAATTACAAAACATATGTGAGGGGGGACAGTGTCACAGTTCATTTGTTTAATCCTGCTCTGATAACAGTTATTAGTTAATATCTATTTTAAAACCAAGCTATACTGCTTTAACCAAATCACTTTTACTTTAAAATATAGCTCCAATGTGTGATATTTTAAAAACCTATTATAGTATTTAAACATCAGCCCATTACCCAAATTCTACGCCCAATAAACTGCTCCCAATACTGCACACGTCTAGCGTTGTCCTTTTCTCGCCTGTGTATGAGAGGGCGAGAAATGGGGCGGTAATATTTTCCTTGTTGCAGAATAAAGGAATAAGGTCGTAAGGTGATCATTGTTTGCAGTTGCATATGAATAAGAGTGCGCTAAGAACAGGTTGTTATTGTGCTGGAATAAACGAAATGGGAAGATTTACGTGATAATGATAGCATTATCTACGCTTCTTTGCCTTTTGTAGAAAATGTAACTGATAAAATAGGAAGATATTTATCAAGTAAACATATTAAAGTCTCCTTTTATCCTTACATAAAATTGCAGAACATGTTGAAGAGCGTTAAAGATTCTATTCCTTATCAATCTTCTGGTATTTATAAAACACCTTGTGTATGCGGAAAAGTTTATATTGGCCAGACTGGTAGAACTGTTTCTACTAGATTGTCTGAGCATAAAAGGTCAATTCGCCTGGGTTATCCTAATAAATCGGCTATTGCTGAACATGCTTTGGATACTCTTCATGACGTAAAGTTTGAAGAGTCGGTGATTATTGCTAGACCAAATAATCTTAGCAATAGATTAATTAGAGAAGCTATCGAGATTTATAAGGACAAGAATTGCTTGAATCATAATGAAGGTTTTGAGCTAAATAAAATTTGGCTTTCCTTGATTAAAAAATTGTAATCTTTTGTTTTTTAAAAAAGGTATATTCTGTAATCTAGTTGCTTTCCTAGTTACTTGTTGATGTGTTTGTTTTTTTCCTGTCATTTCTGCCTGATGAGGACAGGCGTTTAGCCTTGTCGAAACGTCGTTTATTTTAAATAAAAAACAGAATTTAAACCTAAAGTTGTTTAATTTTAGGTTGTTTTTTGTTAGAATTTACAAGAAAATGTTTGTAATTTACATGGTTATATTTTGAGTTTTTGCGAGATTAAGGGGTTACGGTACTTTTGCAACAAAAATGGTATTATTTAAAAATTTTGTTGTATAAAAACTATTAGCTTAATTAAAATGAATTTTCATTATTTCTAATAATAATAATAATATACAAAATTAATACTTTTACACTATATAAAATCAAATGACAGACGCATGCGCAATGCTATTTTTACATTTTGACGTTCATCAATACAAATATTTACTGCTTCAAATAAATAAGAAATTTTAATAAAACTCTACACATACATAAAAAAGAATTGATGATAATACATAGCCTAAATGAGTGATTGACGTTTTCAATACTAATACGCATTTCATTTTCTAATTCATACATATTTTTATGTAAACTGTCACGGACAATTTGACCATACGCTTGAATAAAATATCCTATATAGAGTTCTATAAAGAATCGAATATTGGATTGCGAAATAATGAAAACTACATTTTTTTTGTATAGGAAAATGGATCGAGTAAAGCTAGCAATAAAAATGAAAAATAATACAAGTTTTAGATACACACATGTACAATCACACCATATACCCAAACGTATGTGTCAAAAATTCTTTCCACTATGCTGAAATTAGTTTTCTCCAAACATTTCTAGAAAAGTAACCTTTGTTGCATTCACATTTATGATATCTCCCATACACGCTTTTTTACTCTTACCACCTGAAAACATTCTAGTTTTAGGTATAAATAAATTATAGTAACAATTAAAATAAGTATTAGCTATAATAATTTATCGGTTTATTATTTTTCTTTAATATTTGTACTACAATTCAAATTAAATACACTTACATACATAAGTTTCATTAAAACACATCAAAAATTCGATAACAAAATAAAATAAAATAATAATTAAAATTTTTTTATTACATTCTTTTTTGATTGCAATTACATAAAAATTTAAATTATATAAATAATTGAAATAAACTAATTATGTAATTTTTCTTTCTGTAATAAAGATAATTTATAATAAACACAGTTTTTGTCATTTTGCTTTCGACCTATAAACCTGAAACAAAAAAAAACGCATATTTAAAAAAACATCCACAATCATCAATTATTATTAATAAAGTCCTCTGTCGCGATAAATATTATTTCTTGAAATATGCCATAAAACTATGTTATTACAAAATAATTGTACGTTTACATGATACTATCCCGCACACTAAAGTGTTTTTATATATATATATATATATATATATATATATATATATATATACCGGGTGATCCTTCATTAAGTTTGTATGGGCGTTTAACATGCAATTTCGATAATTTGCGATATACTACTTTCTCGAGTTAAATTCGGAGAAATACTTAGAATACTTTTTGATAGACAATAAAAAGTTCTATAATTTGGTTTTCAGTTTTAATTTGCTGGCATGTGCCGTTTGGACGCTAGATTTTTTTTTTAATTTTTGTTTTTTTTTCTCAAAAATTTTGAGGTGTATGAAAATAAGCATGATATGGAAAATTGCGGAATAATGAGTACTATAATTTAGTGAACAAACCATTATTCTAGGATGCATCGTTTAGTAGAAAAAAGTTAAAAATAAAATTTTTGAAATTCTCTCTCCTGCGATTTTTTCAAATTGAAACTTTTTTCAAAATTTGCTGAAAAAAAATCTGAAAAAATTCAGTAAAATAAAGAAAAAAATTAGCTACATAGTAGCTAAGTAACTTTTTTTTCAAACTCATGCTGGTTTGGCAGGAAAAATTATTAAAAATTCTAAAAAACATTTTAGAATATTCAATAATTTTTCCTGCCAAACCAGAATGAGGTACAGAAAAAAGTTACTTAGCTATTATGTAGCTCACTTTTTTTCCTATTTTACTGAATTTTTTCAGATTTTTGTGAGCAAATTTTAAAAAAAGTCTGTTATTGAAAAAATCGCAGGGGAGAGATTTTCAAAAATTCAGTTTTAATTTTTTTTCTACCAAACGATGCATCTTAAAATAACGGTTTCTACACTCAATTATAGCACTTATTATTCCGCATTTTTCTATATTATGCTTATTTTCCTACACCTCATAGTTTTTGAGAAAAAAATAAAAACCAAAAATAAAAATAAAAATCTAGTGCCCAAACGGCACATGCTAGCAAATTAAAACTAAAACTAAATTATAGAACTTTTAAAGCCCTATCGAAAAGTATTTTTCCGAATTTTACTCCAGAAAGTAGTATATCGCAAATTATCGAAATTGCATGTTAAACGCCCATACGAACTTAACGAACGAACACCCGGTATATATATATGAATATATTTTAATTGATTTACCCAGGAAAAAATTGATGCTACCATTCTTCATTGTAATATTTATTATTAATTTTATTTGTAAACATTAAAACAAAATACGATTCAAAAAACAAATACAATGATTGACAAAAATAAAGCAAAGTAAATGTAATATGAAGGAACTGCAAAAATATTTTCCGGATAGAGCTAGGACATACTTCGTATTATCTATGAGCTTGTCAGCTGAGTGTTAAGAAAAAGCAAAAAATAGTTACGCATATCATACGAAAACCTATACTTAACACAGTGCTATGTAATTTTTACGTAACGTAAACTACACATATATTTCTTTTTGTATAATAGTAAAAAAACTAACAATAATAAAATAAAACAGCTTTAAATTGAAGTTTTATATTAATATTTATTAATAATCGAAGTTTCGGCAAACTCAATAATATCAAACATAAAAATATGTTGCAAACTAGATGATCAAAATTAGCATTAGTTTTTAAAATTATAATAATTGCTATTTCATTCATATAATTATTTAAAAAAAAATATAATTCAATAAGAGAACTAGTTTCAAATAAAGTGTACTTAAAATATATTCTACAGTTGCAGTAGCTATTGAAATACTAAATTTATAAACGCAAATTGAGGTTAATATTTATTGTAATTTGTATGTAAATATTTAATTTATTTTTTGTAGTGCCTATTTTAAGTAACTAGCTTTCATACGAATTACAATTAGTTAAACAATATTGAAAAACAACAACAAAAAAACCGAAAAATTTACCTATAACTTCTTAACACTATCCTTATTTGTCTATAAACTCAGGTGAACATGTTCCATTATCGTCTCTAAAATATCCTGGAGGACAAGGTGGCTCATTTCGTCCTGCTTCGATCACAATTCTTCGTTTTGGTATTTCGACCTTATATTGATGTCGCGGATTTTCGGACCATAGTGGATGTTCTTGTTATTTTAGAGGAATTATTTGATATTTTAAAAGAATTTGTAGATATTGAATAGGCAGTTCTTGATATTTCACAGGGCCTTCTTGGTATCTTGCAGGAAGTTCTTGATAGTAAAACGGTACATATTGACAATATGCAATTGCCAATGTACTTAACAATAAAATACACAAATGTAAGTTCATGTTGTTCTTTACCTTCGAATAGTGTATTACAATATAAAAATTTGTAGAAATTACATTTATATATTTATGTTAGAGTCAATCAGATAGATTATTATACCAATTATATTTAAATTAATAAATTTGATAATAAAATTTAAAGTTGCCAAGTGGAACGAACATTTATATTATTTATAATTTTCAATTATTTATTTAAAGTAGGTAGCATTAAATTAAAAATCAGATTAATTGTAATATTATTAAAACGTTTTTCTTTTTTAATAAATATATTTTGGTGGATAGTAAAATGTAAAATATTCTATAATGCTTCAGCTCTGTATAAAATTCCATCATTTCCTGTTTTCAAAAATGCTATATAAAATAAAACAATAAAATAAAACGAAAGCTTATACAATAAACAGTAAGACAAAAGCGACATGACAGTGTAAACTTGTCATATCTAAAAAGTGACGATAATTTTATTAATAGTTTCCTGCGTGATTCTGTAACATTTCCGGTGGTTGCCACCGGATTTACGCTGGAAATCTGGTCGTCGTATTTAAATTTAGAGATCTTCAGCTTAAACAAGATTTTAGCTAAAAGAAATTAATACATAAAACAATTCTGAACATTTATCTTTAAGCGTAACCATTTAAACATTTAAAGGATTTTAGTTCTATATTGGCAATGTATATATTTAATTTCTGATTTTCCAAAAATTATCTAAATGTAAAACTTATATATTATTCATATTTATGCAAATATTTTTCACATTAATTTGTCACCTTAACGAGTCTAACCTCAAATTTAGCAGTTAAAGTACCTGTCCATTTAAACTTAAAGGAATTTAAGCCAATATTTTACACTTAAAGTATTTAAGTAGTGATTAGAATTTAAACTTATTTATGTTTAAAATTAAAAATTTAAGCTAAATTTAATGATCAGAATAGCGGCATTATAATTAATTTTAATATGAAATATGAAAACAATTTTTAGTAATAATTTACAAATACAATAAAATATCAAATGTAAAAGTTTGTTAAGCATTATTAGTTCATCAAAAAATTGAGTTAATAGTTTAAAGGTGAATTGCATCAGATACTCGTTGTCGGTTTTAAAAGTTGTTTGATAGCCAAATTTTAACATAAAATTTAGTTAAAATTAAACCAGTGGTGAATTAAACAGTGGACGGACTAAGCGATCGCCCTAGACTCTTGAATAAGAAGAGTTTTATTAGTGACAAATTTTAGGCAAAATGTTTGCGTAAATTGTTTAATATTTTTGTAACAATTGCTTTCTGTTCACTTAATAGCCTTGCGTTACCTATCAGACAGTGTAAGATAAATAAATAAACAAATAATAAAATAATCGAAATATTAAACTTTCTATGATTTTATTAAGATTTTTTGAACAATTTTTTGGAAGAATATTTGATAAATGAATTTATTTTGTTAGCGATTAAAATCGATAAATTGTTTTAAATAAATTTGTTAATCCAAAATCAATATTATTTAGTACATACATACATACACAATTACGCCATGTACTCAAATAGATGTAACACAAACTCTTTCCACTATGTCAAAATTATTTTCCGCCAAACATTTCTACCCAGACAAGTAACATTTACTTCATTTATATTTATAATACGTCTCATATATGTTCTTCTATTCCTACCACTTGTAATCAATTTAATCACTTAATCTTTTAATCACATATAATCTTTTTAACCGAAAGTTCATTAAACTTTCGCCTAGGATGACCCAACCATCGTAACTGATTAATACCAACTTCCGCAACATTTTTCCAAAATATTCAATTCTTTATTTTTCAATATAATCGTATAAGTTAAAAACATTTTTTTTAAATTATGTATTCATGTACATAGTAAAATTTTCACAAATTATGCATATGAAAGAATATCTTGTTCTTTATTTAGCTGGCACTATTTCTATACTTTAAATATCAATTACATTACAACTAATATCAATTTTGTCTGATTTCCAAACTTAAAAATATAAAAAGTTTTTTGTTTAAATTTTGTAACGACGACTTGACGTCGTTATTAAAACGCTCATATATTATTTTTAAACTGTTTCTGTTTAGTAACTAAAAATATCAATATAGCCCACCACACAGAAAAAATCAAGTGTTTGAAATGTATCTTGTGGAACAGCAGAAATGCAATATCGGTTAGGGTGCTTTAAGCATGGATAAGTACAAAATCCCGCCCCCTTGTTATTAGAGTTTGACACTAAATTTTGGCAAATGTAATTTACGTTATACTTTTCGCGAACCGCTATTATTGCTCATGTATCACTTACGATATCATATACATAAATTGATGATTTTTATGACAAATTTTATATTGTAAAAATTCTTTCAGAACTCATCGTGTTAAACGGCTTTAGGTTAAAGTACTTTATTATATTATTAAAATTCGACGATTCGATTCATAAATTTTTCTTCAATTTTTCTTCTTTATCAATTGTACTTATAAAATGTGGTTTAAATAATTTGCAGCTTAAGCGCCAGTGCCGTAACTATGAATTTGGTCATCCTCCTCATAGTTTAAATAACCCTTTTCTAAATATACACAGTTTGCAAAATGGGCAGTAATTACACAATTTTCAATAATATTTGAAATCAAAAGTTACTTAACTCGACAGAAATGTTTGGCGGTAAATAACTTTGCTATACACAAAAAAGTTTCTGCCATACCATATACCTTTCGACAAACTCAACATACATCTTTCTCAGAAAGATATACATTTAGTTTGTCGGAACGTCGATTATTAATAAATATTAATGCACTACTATAATAAAACGGCGTTTTATTTTAATATAATGAGTTCTGAAATATTTTTTACTACGTCGTTTTGTTATAATTTTAAAAAATTGTTAAAAACACATTTTATAGACTTTTTATGTGGTCTAATATGAATTTCTTCTCTTTGTTTTCTCCATTACTGAAAAAACGATTGTATTTCAAAATAGACAATGTTTATAAAGTTTTTCTTCTATTTTTATAATGATTCTGTTAAGCAAGGCAAGGAACATATACGTGACTGCAATGAAATAAAATGACATATTTGTTATGAGTAATCTTTTTATGCATCTTTGATCCATATTGTAAACTTATGAAAATATGTTATTGTATATTGTTATATTTATATTATCTGGTGAAGGAGAATAATGTTGTTTCCGTTTAAAATGTAAATAGTAAATTTAAATTGGTATTGTTTATTATTGTTTTAAAAAATGTAAAAATAGAAATAATGCTATTAAATTGCTTATTTCATAAAAGCGATGATATAAAAGGGCAAAAGAAAGCAGGTATTATGTGTGTGATCGTGACGAAAAATGAATAAGAATACTTGGCGTTGGAAAATTCACACCGTACAAATATGTTTACATGGTGTGAACATGTATAAACTTTACAATAATATTTTGTAATTTTTAGTATTAGTTTTAAGCAATTTTTTGGTTAAATTTTGATATAAACTGTTTTATAAGACACAATGATAGAACAAAAACGCCATGTACCGGAAAGTTATATTGCACAATATTAAGGCTACATTTTCGTACTATATGCGTAACTATTTTCTTCTTTTTAACACTCAGCTGTCAGCTCATATATAATAAAGTATGTTTCGGTTTTATCCGAAAAATAAGGTTTGCAGTTCTTTCATAGTACGTTTACATATATATTTTTAAATCCTAATTATTTTGTTTAAGTGTTTAGAAATATATCAATAAGTAATATTATGTTTAAGAATGACAGTTTACCGTTCTCTTAGCTAAATAAGTTAAAATATATACATATATAAACAATCATGTCATGTACTCAAAAGGATATAGCACAAACTTTTTCCACTATCCCGAAATTAGTTTTCATCAAACATTTTTATCCATATTGTTCATGAAAGAAATCGGGGCAAAGTCTAATGTAAGTTTTATGAAGTAAGATTTTAGACGATTTAGAAGTAGAAAATCTACTACCCTGTTTGACACACGTCGACCTCTTATTGCGTGCAATGCATTATAAGTAGGAGTGAGAGAGAAATATTTGAGTAAGTATTAATTTTATTATTGTACATTGGACTTTCCTCCGACTTCTTTTCTGAACAATTCTATACCTCTCATATTTGGTCTTCTATCCCCAGTACTTAGAACCCTTCGCTCACGCAAAACACTCTCAACTTACGTATACGTATACCTACAAAAACATTTATATATATTCTTTTAACCAAAGTTTCTTTAAACATTCGCTCAAGATGACTGAACCATCTTTACTAACACAAACTTTTGCAACAACATTTTTTTTTTCAATTTTACACTCATTATACACTAACATATTTTATACTCAATTCCTTTTAGGTACACCACATCGCCACGTAAAAATCTCAATAAAATATATAACATTTCAATATACGAGACAATGTCATATGTAACATGAGATTGTAAGTGTCTATCTGTAAATGACAGATGCCAGTACGTATAAGACAGCATTTAGGTAGTTAAGCGATAACGGGCCAATTGAAATAGATATAAATGTATCTGTAATGTGATGATGTGTGCATAATCAACTTGTTGATTTTTGGAAAAAAAATTCTGTGCTGTTGTCGTTGTACGCGTACGACTACAGAGTTTATCTATTCACACGTGACTAACGTCAGACGAATGAAGAAAAATAATTATGATTGATTGTTGCTAATACCATTAATTTTCATTTAAATTAAGTGTAACGTATAATTTATGAATAGCGCCAACTATATACATACAAGTATACGTATGTATACCCAACAGAGCAGGGCAAGCTACCCAATTAATGTTGCTAAGTTACAGCTACAAGCTATTTTTTTTAAATTTAGAAAACTACAGTTACTTTTTTCTAAAAGTAGCTTAAATTACAGCTATAAGCTACCATAAAAGTATAAAAATAGTTGTCAAATATTAAGCTACTTTTTAAGCTACTTTATAAGCTTCTTTGTAAGCTACTTTCTAAGTACTTTGTATATGATGCAAATACCGTACTGAAAACTATACGGCTTTTCCTGTTAATCAAAGTAATAATAAAAGCAAATACGTTAAGAAAAGTAATGATTTAGTATAGAAAAGTTGCTGTAAAATACTAAAAGTAGTTATAAACGCTACTAAAAGCAGATATAAGCTACTAGAAGTAGCTAGAAATAGTAGCTTTATATTTTAGCTACTATTTATAAGCTACTTGCGACAATTCCTAAAGTTACAATTTACAGCTAAATTTATTTTCTGTAGCGCAGCTACAGCTATAGCTACCAATAATTGTAGCTAAGCTACTAAAGTAGTTTGCTACTGGCAATCTCTAATAACTAGTTAAAAGTAACATTTAAAGATTTTTTTGTAGTTGCAATAAAATTTAACTCAAAATAGTTTTGAAATGGATTTATATAATTTCAGTATTCTCAAGACCTTGCAATATTCATTAAATTTGTTAATTGAAATCAAATTTATTGATGGTTTTTCCCTTTTTTACAAAAACAATGTCATAGATTTTATTATTATATTTTTATATAATTTTTATGAAATAATACAGTATTGATAAAACATGTACTACATTTATTTTTCTTTCTAATATTATAAACAGATAATTGTTTTAACTTTGAAATTTGTAATGAGTTGTTTTTTTCAACAGTACATTTTTTTTTTTTTCATTTATACTCTAATTACAAAAATTAAACGAGACATAATATTGTTATTATTTCAAAAATAAATATTTAAAAAAAGAAAAACTTTAATATTAAAAAGTTCATATTAAATAAATACTTTTTATGCTGTTTTTGCTTCGGCCTACTTGCTCTAATTACTAAATATGTTTCTTGATATTTTTTGTTACAAATACAATAACCCGGATACGTTTGTTTAAATTAAATTTATATGCTCATTAATTTTTGTGTAAATATACATACTGTATCAACGTTAAATTTTATCGTAGGTATTCACTATAAATATTACAATTAATTGTATATTATGCTATGAAAATAAAAATCGATGATTATTGTTTTGAGCTCAGATATTTGTGGCCGAGGCAAAACCGAGACTAAGCAATCTAGGCGAAACACGAAAAGGGCTTTCTATTCCGAATGACATATTCGATTTTTTTCTTTAAGCGTTCTAAACAAGAAACTAAACCAAAAATAATTAGAAATACAAACCAACTAACCTTAAATTTACTAACAGTTGTAGAATAGTATGTATATGTATATTCAAACATAGAGCCATCTACTATTTTACTTAGGATATATTATTAATTTATAATTTATATTAAAAAATACAATTTTTTAGCAGAACCTCTAAAATTAAACAACAAAATATCCTTACAAAATCTATAGGTACATTTGAAAAATATTGATATTCTGCAAATGCCAAAAATTATGTATAAATATTTCGGACATAATAGTTTAATATTTTAAGTTTGAGTTCAGTATAAAGTCACTTTAAAAAGGAATACAATTGAATGAAGTTGGCATTAGGTTTTAACATTGGCTAGGAAAAATACTTGCTGCAAAATTAGGATGTTGTATACACTTTCCAATACTAATATTTGAAATAAATAAATTTAATTGTTGCTATTTGTAGTAATAGTTGAACCAAATGCAGCAAATAAATGTAACCGAAACATTTTAAATATAATCAACAATAAGTACAGAGTTCAAACGACAGAATCTGATAAAAAAATGTGGAAGTGTTAATGTTTAGTATGCGAATTTTTTGGAATTTATCCAAAATACAGGGAAGACGCATTCCTACGTCATTAACTTTCCATATACATACCATAAGGCACGATTTCAATACTATTGCATCAATTTTGGCAATGTAGATTAGACACAGATGTCAAAAATAAGAATACTGACATTCATAGTTGGCAATTGGTAATGAGGCCAAAAGTTTTTACAATGTAGCAATAGAAAAATATATAAAGCATAAAATTATAGAAACATTTTAATATTTCTGGTGTTATTTGAAAAGATTAAAATACAATTTTCACCAAAGGGAATTAATATTTTAAAAAAATAATCCTATAATTTGACTGCCAATTTAACTAAAAATTTATATAAATTTTTAATTTAGATTAAACATCTTTATGATACATTCAAATTTAACTTTTAATTGTAAATGTCCATTATGTTTTATACAATAAAAGATACAGTGTTTAAATAAATTAAAAGAGAAAATTAATGCAGAAGTTTCAAAAACAAATTTATTAATTTTAACATTGTAAAAAAATCTTTCAGAACTCATTTTTTTAAAATAAGACAATGTCATGTTGTGGTCCTATATTAATAAATATTAATATAGAACTACACCTAAAGCCGTTTTATTTTACTAATTTTATTTCCATTTGTTACAAAAAATACTTTTTTAACATGTTTTTATTAAGTGGTTTTCCGTCCTGTCTGTTTGTTTATTTATTTTTCTGTTCGGAACAAATTTTGCAATCGATTTTAAACTAACTTCCCAATGAGCTAGATACTTGAAACTTTAAACATAGTTCAGAACTGGATGACAATGCTGGGCCGGATTTACAGCTTGCGGGGCCCCAAGCACGAGGTAGGAATGGGGGACCTATCTCTACTTTAAAAAATTGTATCAAGCAAGAAAAAAACGTCTTTCATAGTTTACTATAAAAAAATAAAAAAAAATAAAAAAAAATGTTGACTAGGGGTCCTCTTGGGTTGGGGGCCACAAGTACGTGCTTGTTCCGTTTGCACGTAAATCCGGCCCTGTTTAGAGAGCGCCAACATAATAGTGACATAATTAGTGACATTAGTGACATCAGTTGCATTAGTAAGATCAGTGCAACATAATATTTGCCATTTTCTACATTAATATTAATAATTATTTAAATAAAAAAATATTTTTAATAAATCACGTTTTTAAGACGGACTAAAAAGTAAAAAAAATAATTTCTCTCCTAGAAAATCGTGGGGCGTATGCAATAGATAATAGTGAGAAATGCGCCCCACGTTTTTCTAGGAGAGAAATTATTTTTTTAGTTTGAGTCCGTTTTAAAAACGTAGTATATTAGAAATATTTTCTTAATTAGATATTTTTGGTATTAATTGTAATACTTTGTATATAATTTTCACATTTTGAATAACTTTTTAGTTATTTTTTTTTGTAATATTAAAATTATAATTTTTATATTTTATTTAAATAATTAGTATACTAACAGAACATTGGTTATTCTATAAATTTTAAAAATAGTATTATAAAATAAAGAATTTAATATTTGTTGAAGTAACATTTACAAAAGTTTTATAGAATACTGACAAATTTTATATAAATTGCTTACTTTCTTAATTTTCTGAGTAACAAGAACATGTTAACATAATATATTTAATTACAGATAAAATATAATTAAATTTTTTTAATGTTGTTAAGTTTTTGAAATAAATTTAACCTTGGAAAATAATTTTGATTTTAAAACAAAGTTTAATTTAACATAGTCAAAAATCTTTCAGAACTCATTATATTAAAATAAAAATAGCTTTAGCTTTTACTTCTGTATTAATTTATTAATAAATCAACGTTTCATCAGGAAAAGATAGAAATGGCATTTATAGTAAATAAACAGAACATGAAAACAAATTACTAGTTACCTATTAACTTGTTTCCATGTTCTGTTTATTTACTATAAATGTCATTTCTATCTTTTTGAACTTTACAGCTCGAGAACAAAGTCACATCTGATTTCTTATTTAAAACTACACATACTTACATACATACATACATACACGATCACGCCATGTACCCAAAAGTGTGTGGCACAAACTCTTTTCATTATTCCGAAATCAGTCGCCTCCAAACACTCCTATCCAAACAAGCAACTTTCGCTACATCCACATTCATAATTCCTTTTATACATGCTCTTCTATTCCTACTACTTGGAAACTTTCGCTCACATAAAAGTAACATTTGCTTACTCAGCATAAGTGCCGAGTCAATGGTCAAAGGAATGAAGTCGTGTTCTACGTGTCAATAATTCGTTATATAATTACGTGCTTTACTTGACATTGATTCGTTTATATAATTCCTCCCTCCTCAAGACGCGACTTAATTCCTTTTTGCATTTTTACAAAGTTTTTTAACATCCGAAAATTCTATATTTTTAAATTTATGATTTTTTTTGTGACACAATTTTATTTTTCTCAAAATTATTATCATTACAATTATAAATATAATAATTATTGTTACAGAATTTATGATTTTATAATTATCTGACATTATATTTATTTCTAAAATTTTAGACATTTCTGATATTGCAATATTTTGTTTATTAATTTTTTTTAAATTTTAATGTATCATTTGACAATTTTTCATTATTGATTTAAAATTCAATACATTCAAAAATTAATTCTTTATTTTTGTTAGCTTTTTCTCTAATGTGTAATTATTTATTTTACATTTGCTTTCTGTACTAAATTTATATATTCTTTTTATCTTTTTCTTTACAACGAAATTTTTTACATTTAATTTCTATTTCTTTAAACATAAAAGTAGCAATGTATATCGAATTTGAATTATCTATCTTAAATATTGCAAATATTTCATTTATTTTATGGTAAATACATTCTGCGTTATTTTGATTAATAATTATATTTTTTAAACAATTATTTATTTCAATATAATTAGTTTTAGAATAATTCTTATTAACTATTTTTGAACAATCATGAAAATAGTATAATTTTTAATTTTCTTTAATTATGAATTCTTTTTTTTTCATTTATTAAATAAATTTCATTGATATTTTATTACAGGTATTGCTCTAATTTTTAGTAAATTTTGTTTCCTATTATCATATACTGAAATCTCAAGTAAATAGTCAATCTGATTTGTTATTTAAATACTTAAAAGTTCAAATTAGTATTATTTAATTCTATATTATCTAAGTTTTAAAATAGTCGTTTTATAACAAATTTCCTAATTATTAAACTTTGTGGTTGCCTATTTGCTAAGTTGCTGCTATGGGGTTCATTTACTTTATTAATAAAATTTTGAATTATTATTTTTTCAAAAACTTTCTTAATATTATCATCAACTGGAAATTTGTTTTTCACAAAATTATTGAAGTCGTTTGTTTTTTCGTTTATTAGTGTAAATAGCTCATAAAGATCTTTATTATTTAAATAGATTATTTCGTTAAAAATAGTGGCATAAGTTTTATAAATAAAATGTTGGCTTTGCAATGTTTGTTTAATTTTTTACTAACTTGTAGTGTCTGTATTGTTTAATAATTTTAAGGCCGTCCCTCTCAATTTTGAAATTATTCCGTTCATAATCACTTAAAGGTGGAGCTATTGCGTTTATAAAACATGTAAGTCTGTCTACTTGTTTACTAAAAGTATTTAAATGCTTTTTATTACTACCGTCATAAGTAGGTAGAGTATTAATATTAATTTTTAATTCGCTCATTCTACTAGCCATTGTGGTTTGATTAGAATTTACGTTTGTTTCTATTTCGTTAATAGTTTCTAATAAACTATTTAAATTATTTAGTGCCAGATTGAATTTTTACTTTTACAAAATTATTTTATTTTTGTAATTGATTAATAAATGTTGTAATATACTCCTGTGTCGGGAGCTCGAACTGATTCATTTCAGTTATTCACCGAACCTCAGTTCCCTACTAACTTATGAATTTTATTAGTTGAGTTTATTTACTCACAGTATTGTTAATTGTTAATAACAATATAATATTCAACAATGATGTAGTTGATTGAAGGGTTCTTTGGCTTTCTATTTACGGGCACTTAATGTCTTCTGCTGGCACTCGATTTACGGGCAGTGTGCAGGAAACGGATCGGCTCTCATCGTTGCTGGCTCATAAGATCCGGAGATGTGCTTTGATATAAGAATCGTCGCTCTGCGTGTAGCGGCTTCAAGATTATTAGTTTTTTATTTTTTTTATTTTCAAACAAACAGTTGAAGCTGACCGTAATTCGGTATAAACGATTTGATACTATTGTATCTCGACCAATTTATTTTATATTTATTTTATATTTGTATTTAATATTTGTAATAAAAAAATAAATTATATTTTTTAATAAGTATTTCTTGATTTGAAGCTTACAGCTCGAGAGAAAAGTCATATCTGACTTTTTTACTTAAAACTACATATAATAGTAGCATTTGTAACATTCGCTTACTCAGCGTAAATGCTGAGTCACAGGTCAAAGGAATGAAGTCGTGTTGTACGTGACAATAATTAGTTTATATAATTACATGCTGTACGTGACAATTATTCAATTATATAATTTGCATATGCATTAAGGTGTCCATTATTTTGGCAAAGTCGAAAATTTAATGCTCGCGCCCCTTAAATTTTCTCATAATAAATTAACAAAAATTTTAGCGGACATTCCAGGTTCGTCAAATAATGCTAAAACTTGCCACGAGAAGGCTTAATATTTGCACGTATTTTAAATGGGGAAATCGCTTTTTCCGAGATTTTTATGTATGGTTTTTTATGAGTTTGATCTAAAAATATTTCAAGATAACTACCGAAAAGTTTATGAAATATGCTTTCAAGCAGACTAAACTTCAAATCATTTGGATAAAAATCAACGGTGTAGCGTCAATTTGAGTAATAAGAATATATTGCTTTTAGCAAAAAATACAAATATAGCCCTGAAAAACTAACTTAAATCTAGAAAAACGAGTAAAATGAAAGTAAATAATTTAGACTAATTTTTTGACAGTTGTCAATAATGAAAATATCAATGCTGACATCAGAGTCATATTGTGCGATGTCAAAAACCATAAAATTGTCAAGTATGATAACGTCAAACGTATATTAATATCGTGTTGATTTTTATCCGAATGACTTGAATTTTAGTCTGCCTGAAATTTTATTTTATAAGCGTTCTGGTAGTTGTCTTAAAATATTTTTAGGTAAATCATAAAAAATTATACATAAAAGTATCGGACAAAGCTATTTTACCATTTAATCTAAGTGCAAATATTGAGCTATATCGTGGCACTTTTTATCGTCATTAGCCGGACATGGAATGTGGGCTCAACTTTTTTAAATTTATTATGAGTAATTTTAGACTTTGCCAAAATAACGGACACACTTATATGCAGCTATACTATAGTAAAAAGAGATGAAACATAACTCTAAAATCGTAAATTAAATCACAAATTTTTGACGTCTATTCTAAATAGTCTAGTGAAAAATGTTTAGATTTAAATATATACCTATATATACAGGGTGTAACAGAATAACTATTCCTAATTTTAACTGGAGTATCCTGGGCTCAGAATATGAAGATTTAATGCAAACCACTGAGATAAAATGTGGCTCCTTACTGAGCTACAGGGTGTTTTATATAAAAATTTAAAAACGATTTTTGCCCTGTACTTTAAAACTATTTGACGTATCCTTATCATACTTGGCAGGAAATGTAGGTACCGTACACCATACTAAATTATGTTAAATAAAAGTTTCTGGCTACTGCCAGTGGCGTACAACAGGGGCACGTGAGAGGTTGATCCTTCCTAAATTCTACGCCACTGGCGGAATTGTCATTTTAGCACAATTTTTCGATTTTCCAATACTTGCTGTGTAAAAAACATATTCTTCCTTTGTAACGATAAAGTCACTGTTTTTCGAGATATTTAAAGTTAAACATAAGCTGCACCCTTGGGATTTTTTCAAAATTTGCTCAAAAAAATCTGAAAAAATTCAGTAAAATAGAAAAAAAAATTAGCTACATAATAACTAAGTAACTTTTTTCTCTAACTCATTCTGATTTGGCTGTAAAAATTATTGAAAATAAAAAAAATAAAATGCAAAAAATATTAATTTTCAATAATTTTTCCATCCAAACCAGAATGAGTTAGAGAAAAAGTTACTTAGATATTATGTAGCTAATTTTTTTCTCTATTTTACTGAATTTTTTGAGATTTTTTTGAGCAAATTTTGAAAAAATCCCATGGGTGGAGCTTATGTTTAACTTTAAATATCTCGAAAAACAGTGACTTTATCGTTACAAAGGAAGAGTATGTTTTTTACACAGCAAGTATTGGAGAATCGCAAAATTGTGCTAAAATGACAATTCCGCCAGTGGCGTAGAATTTAGGAAGGATCAACCTCTCACTTGCCCCTGTTGTACGCCACTGGCAGTAGCCAGAAACTTTTATTTAACATAATTTAGTATGGTGTACGGTACCTACATTTCCTGCCAAGTATGATAAGGATACGTCAAATAGTTTTAAAGAACTTGGCAAAAATCGTTTTTAAATTTTTATATAAAACACCCTGTAGCTCAGTAAGGAGCCATATTTTATCTAAGTGATTTGCATTAAATCTTCATATTCTGAGCCCAGGATACTCCAGTTAAAATTAGGAATAGTTATTCTGTTACACCCTGTATATATAACGCAAAATATTAAAATAAAAAAAAAATTTAATTTTGTTTAGGCACAAACTTTAAAATGATCCTGTATTAAATTTTAATTTTAATAATTTATTTATATTTATAACAAGTTTAGAAGTATATGGGTATATCCACTTTGTATAATAATTATATAATTTATATAGGCTTTAGCAGAAACTTTTTGTAAATTTGATTAGAATCACATAAATAACATGACCATAATAAATAAAAAAAATTTAATTTTAGTAATTTTCTTTTTGGAAAGTTTGCAATACTGTATTTTATTGAAATTTTATTATTTATATGGATATTAGAAGAATCTTTTGTGAAAATTTAATTAAAATCGTTTAAATAACTTAGTCAAAATTAGTTTTTAAAGATTTTAGTAATTTTTTTCCGAAAAGTTGGAAACATACTGTTTTACTAAAATTATGTATTTTATATAGACGTTAATGGTATTTTCTGTTAAAATTTGATTAAAATTGAATAAATAATGCGGCCATAATTAATTTTAAAAAATATTAGTAATTTTTTTCTCGGAAAGTTGCTAATACTGTATTTCATTAAAGTTACTTAATTTATGTCAGCAGTGAAAAATTCTTATCTGAAAATTTGATCAAAATCGAATAAATAATGTAGCCACAACAAATTTTTAAAAATATATGACCATCTTGGACACTAAAAAAATGTATACCGAAATTTTCATTAAAATTTGTTGAACCGTCTAGGAGGAGTTACGACCACAAAATTTTGGCTTACTATTCAGCGATCGAGCGAGTTAGCTGACGACTCACACACACATACATCTACATAAACTAAGTTCGCTGATTCGTCTAATCTAGAAGCTATGTGAAAGATTTTTGTATAAAAATTAATTTTTTTTTTTTGAAAATGATACAAACACATTTTCCTTGCAGTCAAAGTAGTAAAAACGTAAAAAAAAAACACAGTCTAAATTAAAAGAACTCCGCTAAATGAGTATATAAATACAAAAATTCAGTGTATGATAAAAAAAAAATGTATTGGGCAATAGAAATCATAATTATGTGTGGATTATTAATTTTTTTTATATTTTAATGGTTAAATAAAAATAATATTATAAAAATAATATTATAATATTATTTTTATTTAAATTTCGCCACAGTAGATCATTTTCTAATCTTTTATTTTAATGGTTATTAATATTTTGGAAACATGTAGATTCTAGTTTTGTTAATTTTTTAAAGATATATTAAATTTTGTAATGTTCTCTTCAATTGATTCAATCTTTCTCCAGTAATTCGATAAAATACAAAAAAAATCATCTCTTTTACTTCGTTTATTTAATAAGTTTTTTCGAGTTAAGCAAGACATATGTTAATTATTAAACTCATTGCTAGAAACATTCATTATATTAAAATAAAAACGTTTTCGATTCAAGTTCTGTATTAATATTTATTTAAAACAACGTTTCGACGAAACTTAACGTCCGTCTTTATCAGGAAAAATGTTATTAAATGATATTATTTATCCTGATAAAGACGGATGTTGAGTTTGGTCGATACGTCAATTTTAAATAAATATTAATACAGAACTTTAATCGAAAGCAGTTCTATTTTATCATATTACATTGTTGAATAAACTTGTAACAATGAAATATAAAAAATATTGTATTTATAAAATTTTGTGTTCAATAAAACTACAATTAGATATCGCAACAGAATTGTATCACAAAATGAAGATTAACCCAATTATATTTAGTTAGGTTAATTTCTTTATTCAGAAATATTTTTATATTATTATTTATAAGAGCTATACACATTTTCCAGGAGGCTAAAATAATATTTTAAGAAATAAAATTGGATTTTAAAAAAATATTATAATTAGTATGACATCAAATTTACATTTATATAAACAGTAAACGTCCTTGATTAAAAATTCAATAGCTCTTTGGAAATATTAAAAATATTACTATAAAAGAATTATTACTAAAAAAAGAGGAAAAGAAAAAAAATATGTTAATAATTTAAGCATAATAACATAACATTTTACAATCAGTTTAAAACTTGAGTTTGACGAAGAAACTTGTGAATTGATTCGTTTAATTTTGTGACATATTTTAAAAACATGGCTAATATTTTAGTAAGGTAATAATATATATATATATATATATATATACAGGATGTAACAGAATAACTATTCCTAATTTTAACTGGAGTATCCTGGGCTCAGAATATGAAGATTTAATGCAAATCACTGAGATAAAATGTGGCTCCTTACTGAGCTACAGGGTGTTTTATATAAAAATTTAAAAATGATTTTTGCCCAGTACTTTAAAACTATTTGACGTATCCTTATCATACTTGGCAGGAAATGTAGGTACCGTACACCATACTAAATTATGTTAAACAAAAGTTTCTGGCTAGTGCCAGTGGCGTACAACAGGGGCAAGTGAGAGGTTGATCCTTCCAGAATTCTACGCCACTGGCGGAATTGTCATTTTAGCACAATTTTTCGATTTTCCAATACTTGCTGTGTAAAAAACATACTCTTCCTTTGTAACGATAAAGTCACTGTTTTTCGAGATATTTAAAGTTAAACATAAGCTGCACCCTTGAGATTTTTTCAAAATTTGCTTAAAAAAATCTGAAAAAATTCAGTAGAATAGAGAAAAAAATTAGCTGCATAATAACTAAGTAACTTTTTTCTCTAACTCATTCTAAATTGGCTGTAAAAATTATTAAAAATAAAAAAAATAAAATGCAAAAAATATTAATTTTCAATAATTTTTCCAGCCAAACCAGAATGAGTTAGAGAAAAAGTTACTTAGATATTATGTAGCTAATTTTTTTTTCTATTTTACTGGATTTTTTCAGATTTTTTTGAGCAAATTTTGAAAAAAATCCCAAGGGTGCAGCTTATGTTTAACTTTAAATATCTCGAAAAACAGTGACTTTATCGTTACAAAGGAAGAGTATGTTTTTTACACAGCAAGTATTGGAAAATCGAAAAATTGTGCTAAAATGACAATTCCGCCAGTGGCGTAGAATTTAGGAAGGATCAACCTCTCCCTTGCCCCTGTTGTACGCCACTGGCAGTAGCCAGAAACTTTTATTTAACATAATTTAGTATGGTGTACGGTACCTACATTTCCTGCCAAGTATGATAAGGATACGTCAAATAGTTTTAAAGTACTGAGCAAAAATCGTTTTTAAATTTTTATATAAAACACCCTGTAGCTCAGTAAGGAGCCACATTTTATCTCAGTGATTTGCATTAAATCTTCATATTCTGAGCCCAGGATACTCCAGTTAAAATTAGGAATAGTTATTCTGTTACACCCTGTATATATATATATATATATATATATATATATATATATATATATATATATATATATATATATATATAGTATATTCCAATATTTCGCCAGCAATTTGTGGCTTCTTCAGGGAGACACTAAAAATAATTATATAATTTTACAATTTTACAATTATGTATAAAATAAAAAAAAAATAATTTAATGTGAACTATAGGTGAGAAATCTTACATGTATGATCAGAACACTATAAATGCTATTGTATAATATTTCAATGTTTAGAGTTGATTAATATTCCATATTTTCATCGTCCAACGTAAAATGTATCACAAAACTTATCACTTAATCACAAAACTTATAAATAATCAAATAAATAATACAGTTATTCAAATATATTGTTGTAAAAGTCAGTAGTTAAAAAAATAAATAAAAATAAAATTGTTAAATAAATAAATAATAAAATACAGTCTAATAATAACAAATAATACTATGTCTAAAGCTAAGTTAAAATTTTTTTGAATAAAGCGTAGATTTTACAAACACAAAAACTCAATGTTCGGTACTGTAATTAAAAAATTTTAAATTAATGCGAGAGCGCAAGTCTGTTTTTGAATTTTTCCCGATCGGCAAGTTATTAGTTCATTGACCTGAGACACAAATAATAACTTGCCGATCGGGAAAAATTCAAAAACAGACTTGCGCTCTCGCATTAATTTAAAATTTTTTAATTACAGTACCGAACATTGAGTTTTTGTGTTTGTAAAATCTACGCTTTATTCAAAAAAATTTTAACTTAGCTTTAGACATAGTATTATTTGTTATTATTAGACTGTATTTTATTATTTATTTATTTAACAATTTTATTTTTATTTATTTTTTTAACTACTGACTTTTACAACAATATATTTGAATAACTGTATTATTTATTTGATTATTTATAAGTTTTGTGATTAAATGTGTACATTTTACGTTGGACGATGAAAATATGGAATATTAATCAACTCTAAACATTGAAATATTATACAATAGCATTTATAGTGTTCTGATCATACATGTAAGATTTCTCACCTATAGTTCACATTAAATTATTTTTTTTTTTTATTTTATACATAATTGTAAAATTGTAAAATTATATAATTATTTTTAGTGTCTCCCTGAAGAAGCCACAAATTGCTGGCGAAATATTGGAATATACAATAAATTGATAGAATTGTAAATGCTTGCATTTTTATAAATTTTTTCAACCCAAATACCGTATCCCGTTAAACTTTTGTACTATATATATATATATATATATATATACATAATTAATTACTTTCACATCTTTAAACGCAAGTCATGAAATTTGTTAATTCATAATTATTGTATAGACAACTAGAATAAAATATTATATTTATTAAAATGAAAAAGATTAAAAGTATATGGGTAAACTCATATACATTGTGTGCCCGGATTGAGTTCACTATAGGTGTAATCGGCAAAAAATATAAGAATTTCATTTTTATGTTTTAGGATTTTGCCCTGTTTTGACTGAAAATAATTTTAAGCATATATTTAATTGTTTTTTTTTAATAGCAAATTTTCGTTCAGTAACAGAAAAAGCAGATTTAATGAAAGTTAGCTAAACTTTTTGAAATTTTGCATAAGGCTATATTTTCATATACTGAACAACTTTTCTCAAAAACATTATGCCGTATTATTGACCAAAAATGTACTTTACCGGAACATAAAATAGTTCTTTACAAATTTTTTAGCCGCTTTAATTTTTTTTAAATTATGCTAAAAATTGTTTTCAGAATAAGCAGGGAACAATCCCAAAACATGAAAATAAAAATCTTAAATTTTTTTGTCGTTTACACCTATAGTGACTTCAATTCGGGGACATACTGTATAGATCATTTTGACATTATCACATAAATGCTAAGAAATAAAAATAAAATTTTTATATTTTTTTAACCAAAAAATTAAATTTTGTAATTATTATATGCATAAAAAATAATCTGTCCAGAAAATTTATTTTAAATCATTCAAAAAGTATGCAAATGAATTTAGAATAATTATTTTAAAAAATTGAGAAGATTGTATAATAATTACATTATTTAATTCTTTCAATAATATATATATATATATATATATATACATATATATATATATATATATATATATATATACATATATATATATATATATATATATATATATATATATATATATATATATATATATATATTAGAATGTTCTTCGAGTACTTTATAAAACAATCATAAATTTGATAAAATTAAGGAAAACCAAGTTCATTTTACAATTAATAATGAATAAGTGTTGAACCGCAAGTGCGATGGCATTTTTCGCAAAATGGCATTTTTCACTTATACTTTCTTTTGTGATTAGAATATTTCCAGACAATATAAACTGTTATCGTTTCATTAAAAGAAATTTTTAGTATTAGAACATTATTTATAAATCGAATATTTGCAAAAGTGTAATATCGTTTTTAGTATTTTGTAAATTGTTTTGCGCGGCTGCGCAATGCTATAGTAAAAAAATATAACGAACCGAAAAATTAATTTTTTTCATATAGCAACAACTTTGGCTACTTTTATCGTGTCAACGTGAAATTTTATACACAACTAATGAAAAACCTATGAATTTTTCGATTCTTGCATCTGGAACGTGTTATTTTCAATTATAAAAAGTGAAACCCAGGAAAATATTTGAAAAACGCGAATATGCTATCTTTATCGCACTTGCGGCACCTCTTATTCTCTATTAATTATGTTGGTTTTCTTAAATTTTATCAAATTTAGGATTATTTTATTAACTACGTAAAAAATTGTTTTTTAAAAAACACCCTAATTTATATATATATATAATATATATATATATAAATATATAATATAAATCTAAAATTTCTTCATTAGACTATTAAGACGAGACGTCAATAATTTATGATATAATTCGTCGTATGTTCCGTCATATTTTACTATACAATAGTTGCATGTGCATGTATTTTTATTTGATAATAAATTATCGAAATTCTTATAATGTCACATCTAACAAACTTTTCTAAGACTACACTATTATTTATTTTATTGCTTTAGTCGTTTAATTATCCCGTTTGTGAAATGATTTTTTTAGTTATGATTCTATTTAACAATTAAATTTTTTTTTATATTTTATTAATCGTTTCAAAACAATAACTACCTCACCTTTTTGGCTTAACCTATGCTGCAATAGCCCCGCCATATTGTTTACGTCAAAGTTTTCCAAAATTATTAGAACTTTTTAAAAATATTTTTCTTAAATGTCACTTCTACAAAATTACTCCATTGCTTTTTTGATTGATAGTAATATTAGTAATGGTAAAATAGTAAAACCAATTTCAGAATTCATTAAAATGAATTTAAACGGCTTTAAGTTGTAGTTCCGTATTGAAATTTATTAATAGTCGAGGTTTCGAAGAACTCCAACGTACGTCTGTTTCCTAATACGTACGTTGAGTACGTCGAAACGTCGATTATTAATAAATATTAATAAAGTACTACAAGCTCAAGCCGTTTTGTATTAATAATGTTATTTTCATTAGTAAAACATCTTAAAATTTAAATTTTAAAAGAGTGATATTTTTTGCATGAGAGAACTCGTATTATTTATGACAAATTAGTAAAATTCACGACAAATTCAAGACAAAAAATGTAAATACACAACATATTTTTTACATGATAAAAATTGCAAATCCACTTCAAAGTATTTTTTTTATGCCAAAAACTGTAAATGAATGACATTTTAATAACAAAACCTAAACATATAACCCAACCTATCTAGCAATAATTCCATTCAAAATCTTCATGTGTATTGACATCCGAATAAAATAAAAAATTAACTTCTTAGCAATTTGCTTAGCAATTAATCTGACTGAAATTTTTATATGTATTAACTTTCTTTAAATAAATTTAAAATAAATACTTTATAAATTTGTCCTTGTATATTTTTCATTCAATATAGCAATTTTATCATGTGTCATACCTGTCTTTTGTCATCGTATATTTTATAAAATATCGGCATTTTAAATTATTGTTGTTTTTGAATAATGAATAAATAATTTGTTATCGAACATTATTTACATAATATAATTTTATTGCTATTTTTCCTGTATTTATAATTGTTGACATACCATAATTATGTATATTTAGAATTTATTATTTGTTATAGATATCTTTTTTGGTGGAAGCACAGTACATTAATTGAAAAAAGTGTAATTAACATTATGATTATATTATTAGTTCCAATTATTTTTTTGAGTACTGGTATATTATTATTTAAACATCATTCCAAAGGTAAATTAAATTACGTAAAAATAAAATTAACAGCATGTTAGGATAAAAATACAAGCATATTGATACTAAAATATTTACTACGTTTTGTAGTTGAATTCATAATATTTATAATATTCAGGATTTCGCAGCCTTTAATTAATCATTAATTAATTTTGAGAACTTTGTATAAATTACGTATACTTCACAGACATCCAATTATTATTTTTTACTTTAGCATTATATTATTTTGTAACTATTACTTCACTGACTTGAAATGTAAAAACATTTTTTAGTATATTATGTCAGGAAAAGTAGGAAGGCGACCTATATTGTGTTTAATACAAATATTTGCGGCCGAGACTAAGCAATCTGAGCGAAACATAAATGGAGCATTCTGCACCAAATGATATATATATATCATTTTTTCTTTAAGCATTACAAAACGAACTAAACTAAACATAAATAAAAATACATACCAAGTAACTTTATATGTATATATATATATATATATATATATATATATATATATATATATACCAATATACCGTGTGTTGACTTGGACCGTCGTACATAGGGATTTAGCATGTAAAATCAGACATGTGCGATTTCCTGCTTCACAAATTACTTTACAAAGAAAACTATAAGATAAATGTTTTAGGAAACACTTTTTTACATGTAAATCAATCAACAATTTTTTTTTTGGAACCACCCCAACGTTAGGAATTAGCCCTAAAGTTGTCAAGAAATTGACTGAAAATGGCATTAGCCGTGAAATTGTAACAAAAATAAAACAAATGCTAAATGCTATGTGCTATTTCACGGCTACTGCCATTTTCCAGATAATTTCTTAACAACTTCAGACCTAATTCTTAACTTTAGGAAGATTCCAAAAAAAAATTTAGTAATTGATTTACATGCAGAAAAGTACGCCCTAAAACATTTATCATAAGATTTTTTTGTAAAATAATTTGGGGAACAGGAAATCGCACATGTCTGGTTTTACATGCTAAATCCCTATGTACGACGGTTCAAGTCAACACACGGTATATACATATACAGTGTAGAAATTAAGTAACGCATAAATTCAATAATTCCGTTGATATTAATTTTTTAGAAAAATCTCGGAGGGGTATAGCGATTTTGAATATAGCGAAAATTTTCGGTCTATTTTCAGTTTCTTATGTCATTTGTTTTTCATGTTATGACGTCATCGACTTTTTTAAAATGACAACCTATATTTTTACCATCTTGACTGAAGGGAAAATGTGGTATAGCGTTTGGTATGGTATCTGTAACATTTTCAAGAAAAAATTGGATAGAAATTTTTCATATAGCCCCTAGATGACGAATCCGAACTTAGTTTATGTGGGTGTATGTGTGTGCGTCGTCAGTTCGCTCGCTCGGTCGTTCGTCAAAATTTTGTATTGTAACTTTTCCTGGACGGTTTTACCGATTTTAATGAAATTTTTAGCATAAAAGTGCCCGTGATGGTCATTTGAATTTGGTCTTTTCCAGTGATGCCAACTTTACGAAAGAAAAAATAACTGAAATTTTTAAAAACTTGTTGTGGTCACACTATTTATCTGATTTTGATCATATTCACAGAAAGAATTATCGCGATACCTACATCAATTACACAATTTTATCATAACAAAGTGTTGCCAAATTTCTAAAAAAAATTAATAAAATTTTAAAAAATTCACTGTAGCTACATTATTTATCTTATTGCGATAAAATTTACTAAAAAGATTCCTCTAGTTCCCGAAAAAATTATATAATTTTAACAAAATAAAACGTTGCCAAATTTCCGAGAAAAAAAAATACTAAAATTTAAATATATGTTATATGGCCATGGTACTTAACCGATTTTAATCAAATTTTCCTACAAAAGATTCTTCTAATGTTTACATAAATTATATAATTTTATTAAAATTCAATGTCGTTAAATTTCTTTCAAAAATTATGCGATAATATCAAATTGATCTATATATGGGTTCACCCATATATTTTTAAACTTGTTTATTATTGGTTTGGTAGTAGTTTTTATTCTGTTTCCAGCCGTTTAACATTTTCAATATGTTACATTTGCAAAAAAAATTAAAAAAAATTCTTAAATTTCAAATATAAAAAATTAATGAAATTGGCACAAAGAATCTAGTTATCGGTGTATAAAATAAAAAACATTAGCTACAACTGTCAGAATTATAAAATTTATAAATATCAAAAGTAAAATTAATGTTATTATTTTGTTTTTTCCAAATTATAAATACTAATTTATTAATAATAATTTGGAAAAAGCAAAAAAATAACACTTATTCTATTGTAACATTCATAAATTGTATAATTCTGACAGTCAGTTGTAGCTAATGTTTATTGTTTTATACACCCGATAACTAGATTCATTTTGCCAATTTAATTAATTTTTATGTGGAAAATTTAAGATTATTTTTTTCAATTTTATCCAAATGTAACATATTTAAAATGTTATACGGTTGGAGACGAAATAAAAAGTACTACCAAAATCAATAATAAACAAAATTAGAAGTATATGGGTAAACCCATAACCACTTTGATATTATCACATAATTTTTCAAGGAAATTTGGCAACAACGTATTTTATTAAAATTATATTATTTATGAAAATTTTAGCAGAATCTATTGTAAAATTTTGATCAAAATCGGTTAAATAACATGGCCGTAATAAATTTTTAAAAATTTTGGTATTTTTTTTTTGAAAATTGGCAACACTGTATTTTGTTATAATTATATAATTTATGCGGGCACTAGAGGAATCTTGTCTGAAAATATTATTGAAATCAAATAAATAATATAGCCACAGTAAATTTTTTTAAAATTCATTAAATTTTTTCTCGGAAATTTGGCAAAATTTGATTAAAATTTAATAAATAATGTGGCCATAATTAATTCTGAAATTTTTAAAAAAATTTTCTCGTTAAGTTGACAACACTGTATTTCATTAAAATTATGTAATATATGTGGGCGCTAGGGAAATCTTTTCGGAAAATTTGATCAAAATCCAATAAATAATGTAGCCACAATGAATTTTTAAAAATTTTATTAATTTTTTCTCGGAAAGTTAACATCACTGGATAAATTCAAAACCACATGGCCATCTTGGGTACTAGACAAATTTATCCTGAAAATTTTATTAAAATCAATTGAACCGTCTAGGAGGAGTTGCGACCAAAAAATTTTGTCTTACGACCGAGTCAGCGAGCGAACGAGCAAGCTGACGACGCACATCCCTACACCCACATAAACTAAGTTCGGATTCGTCATCTATACAAAAATTTCTATACAAAAATTTTTGTTTTTTGAATTGTTACAATCACCGTACCAAACGCTATAACACATTTTCCTTGCAGTCAAAGTGGTAAAAAATAGGTTGTTATTAAGAAAAAGAGTCGATAACGTCATAACATGAAAAACAAATGACATAAGAAACTGCAAATAGGCTGACAAATATTGTAGCCAAAATCGCTATACTCCTTCGAGATTTTCTCCAAAAATTAATATCAAAGGAATTATTGAATTTATAGGTTACTTAATTTCCACACTGTATATATATATATATATATATATATATATATATATATATATATATATATATATATATATATATATTCATTTATATTTGGCCGGAGCGAAAAAGCAGTCATTTCGCCAATTTCGATGGTTCTTAAAAATTAAATAGTTTTCAGCAATATATTATGTGCTACAGCCCTAATAGACAATTTTTAAGCCTATTTAGCGCTCCCGCAATAGACCTGAAAATGGTCATTTTTAGCGTTTTTCTACGATTTACCATATAAATATGATATTGATCAGACAGATTCACGGAAACTCGACTTAAAATACTCCCGCACATATACTGAAAATGCATTAAATAATAAACAGTGGTACTGAATGTAGAAAAAAATTTCAGAATTATTTCGCGCCAGCAGTTTTTGGCATTTTTGACATAATTTTACATTTTAATGCTTCTAAAAATTTATAATAACCTCAGTTCACCAGAAATTGTTGAAAACCTTTGTTGTGCATTTATAGATGCAAGAAGTTCACTTTACGTAAGGTAATGTCTTCATATTTGAAAACGCACCAAAGCGTTCAAATCGGAATTTTTGCTTTTTTTACTTCATGTAAAGCGAACTTCTTGCTTTGATAAATGTACAACAAAGTTTTTCAACAATTTCTGGTGGAATAAAGCTATTATGAATATTTAGAAATATTAAAAAAATTCCAAAAACTGCTGTCAGAAAAATTTCTGGAAATTTTTTCTACATTCAGTAGTAGTGTTTTAATATTTAATACCTCTTCAGTATATGTGCGCGAGTATGTTAAGCTGATTTGTCGTGAATCTGTATGAACAATTTCATATTTATATGGGGAAACGTCAAAAAACGCTAAAAATGGCCATTTTCAGGGCTCTTGCGGGAGCTCTAAACAGGCTTAGAATAGTCTATTAAGGCTGTAGCACATAATATTTTGTTGAAAACTTTTCTTTTTTTAAGGGTCATCAAAATTTTTTTTTCGCTCTGGTTTAATTTATATATATATATATATATATATATATATATATATATATATATATATATATACCTATATATATATTTGTTATGTTTTTTATTTTTATTTAATTAATATTTCTTTGGTTGATTATAGTGTTTGTGTGATATCTGGCGTTGCATATTGCATTCCTTGCACTTAAACAAAACAAACAATGCAAATGTCCATTAATTTAACATAACTTGACCTAAGAGTGTCTTAATACACTTATTATTTATTTATTATTTATTATTATTATTATATAATATTTTTGCTATATTTCATATTTTTAAATCAATACAGAAATAAATAAAACTTATGAAAAATCAAATAGATTAATTGAAATTTATGTGAATTTAACTATAAAAACCTAAAAGAAGCGAATTTCATGTCTACACTTAATGTAAATTAACAATGTTAATTATGGCAATTTTACTATACTTTTTACTGTATTTTATAAAAATTTAATAAAACATATGGTAAAATTACCATAATTATTAATGTAAATTTACATAGAGTTTTATAGTATACTTTTAGAAAAAGACCCGCATTTTCATCTTACTTTTAAACATGATTTTTGCCAAAATTACTTTTGATATTTACTTAAAATTATTTATTAAACAATTTTAATTAGTTTTTTGAATTTTATAATATTAGATGTAATATATATATACTACTCATATTTGATAAGAAATAGAAGTAAAAATATATTTAAAAGCAAAACAATAAAAGCACTTTTTCATAAACAAAGTGGTGGGAATATGGGCCAAAAATATTTCTACAGTTATAATAATTTTATATGTGTATCACTATTTATTAAAGAAAATAGTAAATATTCTTAAATATTTCATTGAAAATAAAAAAATTTATTATGCTTAGAAAACGCAAAATTATTTACTAAATCAAATGTGGAAAGTACAGCAACAGTTTTAAATTATATGAATAAAGATGCAGATCCATGCAATGATTTTTACGAATTTGCATGTGGAAATTTCCTGAAGACAGCAATTATTCCATTGGATCGGTCTGCCAAGAGTACGTTTCAAGAAAGAGATGATATTATTCTATTACAACTTGCAGATTTATTGGATCAACCTGAAAAACCAGACGATCCTAGAAGTTTTGCTTTAGTAAAAAGATACCATAAAGCATGTCTTAACGAAAGTAAGTACAATACAAAGTATATTCTCAGTATTTACTAGAATATATTTTTAGTCCGCAAACGCTGAAAACGCAAATATTGAAAACGTTATTTTGGACCTTTGTCAGGTAGTTTTTTTTGTAAAACACATATATTTTATTTTATATGTTACCTTGTTTTCGGGTTAAACCATCAAATTTAACAATTGAATTGCTTTCAACAGAACAACAAATTATAAATTAAATATATTTAATACTCCACAGTCTTTGCTTTACTTAGTGGAATATATTTTAATAAATATTTTAAATCATACTTGTACAACTGAAATAAAACCGTAAACATATAAAACAATTTAAACAACTTTTGATTTAACGTTTTCTTTAGATTATATTTGGCTGATATGTTGACACTATACACTAGTGTCTTTAACAGAACAATAAACCAAAAGTTATTCTCATTATTTATTTTGGGTTCTAAAATTTTTTTTAATATTATAAATATACATCGTTTTTTAAATAGCAAAAAGGTGTCAAAAAATAGCTAAAAGAAATGAATAATTATACTATTTTTCATTAAATTGTCAATACTTTTAAATAGATTAGAACTGTGAGATAATTTGTTTTCAGCATTATTAGAAGAACGTGGTATAAAACCAATAAAAGATTTACTTTATAAATTGGGTGGTTTTCCAATATTAGATAAAAATTGGAACGAGGATAATTTTGATTGGATAAGTATGATGAAAAAATTAAGACAGCTAGGATTTGAGGAAAATTATTTAATAAAATTTGAAGTTATTCTTGATTATAAAAATACATCTAAATACATACTAAATGTAAGTAATATCTAAACTATAAATCACATTAAAGTGATTTTTCCTGCGATGGCACTAAGAGTTTCACAAATATTTAAATACCCACTTATCGCAATGAACTCAAGGCCTCTTGTTTTTGCGACAAACGTTCTACCAACTAGACCAAGAAAGCTCGGCAAAGCATACATATTTTTATTATTTTAAAATTTGTAAAACTATAAAACATATGCTCAGATATAATCTAGATCTACAATTTTATTCAACAAATTTAGATTAATAATATGACAGTCTACAGTAGGGTGATTCAAAAAGGAAAGTTTTGCATTTCGATGAGCACCAGCCTGAAACAAAAATATATTAAGTTTGAAATATTTTAACCAAAAGAAACCCGAAATTAACCAACACAACACCCGATAATTCCCGGGTTTCCTGTATTTTTTTTTAATGGATGGTAGCACGGTCTAAATGTTAATCGATTTAATATATTTTTGTTTTCAGTCCGGCACTCATCGAAATTTGGAACTTGTCTTTTTTTGAATCACCGTAGTCTACAGGCTACTTAAATATTTCTTCATATTCTTTATCTACAGGTACATATTTGATCTATCATTGTAAGAAAATGATATATTTCTTGAAATTTTTAAGTATATTTTCGCCTAGAAAGTTTTTAAAAATATGTATGTTAGATATATGCTACAAGAATTATGATTTAATATAAAATGCAGGAGAACTTTTTTTTTGTTTCAATTCAAATGATTTTTTTAAATATCTGTGTTTCTATAATTTATACATGAAATTTGTTTATTATCTAGTATAAACTACTAAACCATTGAGTTTTTAATGTTTCAGTTGGACAAAACTAAATGGAATGTAGATTCAGCTTCATATATTTTAACACAAAATACGAAACAGAACGAACTACAAAATTATTATAATTTTATGTTAAACGCGTTTGAATTTTTGGATTCAAATAAAGAAGATATAAAAGAAGAAGTAAAAGAAATATTAGAATTTATGAAAAGTCTTGCTTTGGTAAATATAAAATATTTTAATATATTGATATCTATTAATAATTATCTTTTTCATCAGATTTCATCAAATGTAATTAAAACAGTTGGTAATATATATAACCCAATAACTATAGGTGAACTTCAAAATAAATATCCCAGTATCAATTGGATTAAATACATAAATAATATTCTAGATACTAGTACTAAATTTACAAGAAACAAAATTGTTAATATTAAGGTTTGTGCTAGTATATTTACAATGTAATTTAACTTTTTACCAAAAGACAGTTTTCAATTAATAATTTTATAGAAATTTATATATTTCTTAAATGTTAACTTAAAATTAACGATTTTACTAAAATCAAATAATAAAAATTGTAAATACCAAATTATGTAACAGTAACTGTTATTATATTTCACATAAAAAATTAAAATCATATACTTTTCTGTACATTTTAATAAAAATGTAAGATAATCAGCCCATAAAAATTATATGTTCCAAGGATCTGCAATTTATAGAAAATTTTGAAAAACTAATAAAATCGACTTCAAAAAAAACATTAGCAAATTATCTTGGATGGCGAGCTTATCGAACATTAATGATTGCTGCACCAAAAGATCTCAATCAGCTACAATTAGAGCAATCTCGTAGTATGAGAGGAAGAAGGTATCTACCACTACGATGGAAAAATTGTGTAAATGTAGCAAATAATAGATTACAAGTTGCTTCTTCTGCATTAAATGTACGAAAATATTTTGACGACCAAACCAAATATCAAATAAGCACTATTATTGATTATATAAAAGCTGCCCTTATTAATTTATTAAAACGTAATAAATGGATGGATAGAGATACAAGAAACTCTGCTATAGAGAAAATTGAAGATATTCATGTTTTAATTGCTCATCCAGATGAATTATTAAATGACACAGCTATTGATGATTACTATAGTTTTGTAAGTAAGATTTTAAAATTAACTTGATCAATATTCAAATTTTGCAAAAAAGATGAAAAACATATACAAAATAATGATGTATTTCTATTTTTTTTAAAATTAAAAAAAATATATTATTTTAATAAAATTGTCAACTGCATGTTATAACGGTATGAAAATTTTTTTATTTATTTCGTAACAATTGAGTATATTTTATTCGATTTATCAAAATTTTTTATTTTTTTTTTTAATTTAAAAAAGTGGAATTACATCGAAATTCTTATAAGCATAGTTTTTGTTTTCACAGCTAGAAATAAATGAAAAATTCTATTTGGAATCAGTTCTAAATGTGACAAAATTTCTAAACGCTAAACAATATGGTAAACTATTTTCGCCGGTTAAAAAATATTACTGGGTGGATTATGCAGCAGTAACAGAAGCTAATCTTGATTACAATTACAGAGAAAATCTTATTGGTAAGATTAGTTTTCTTAAGTTACGCATACTATATAAATTATATATATATATATATATATATATATATATATATATATAAATTTTAATATTAATTCACGGTCAAAATAAACTTATTTCTATATACCGGGTGTTCGTTCGTTAAGTTCGTATGGGCGTTTAACATGCAATTTCGATAATTTGCGATGTACTACTTTCTCGAGTAAAATTCGTAAAAATACTTAGAATACTTTTTGATAGGGCTTCAAAAGTTCTATAATTTAGTTTTAGTTTTAATTTGCTAACATGTGCCGTTCGGGCACTAGATTTTTTTTTGATTTTTTGGTTTTTTTTTTTTTTTCTCAAAAATTGTGAGGTGTAGGAAAATAAGCATGATATGGAAAAATGCGGAATAATGAGTGCTATAATTGAGTGTAGAAACCAATAGTTCTTTAAACGGGTAATTTTTCCATTGATTGATTTAATGGTTTAATATTTAATTTAATACAATTTAGACAATTTCTTACAACGTTTTTAGCTTTATTCATGCCTGAAATTGGCCAAAATTTTTCACGAATACTAGTATTGTACGTTTCGCTACATCTTTATGATTAAATTTAATGTTATAAAAATAATAAAAAATGTCAGTAGATGGACACCAATAAATTCCCAGCGTTTTGTTTTCTTTATCAGATAAATTTAATGAATTTGAATTGGAATCACATAACTCAGTTGTATTACTGTTAAATTTGCGTAAAGGAAATCCACCTGAGCATAGAATTGAAATTAGGTTTTCTTTGATTGTCAGTAATTCTTGTAAGTCATCACACCCGTTTATCATGTCATCTACGTAAAAGACTTGTTTGATAATTTTTTGATTTGCGAGGAAAACTTACTTGTTTTTCATAGGCTAATTAAAATTGGCATCGTACTGCCAAATATAGTGCGGCTGTTGTGCTGTACGTCACGGTATTTAATTCATAAGTTTTTAAATCTTGATTTAAATTTTCACCCAGAGTATGCGTTGATAACGTCGGTCGTCAGAATAAACTAAGACCTGGCGTTACATTTTTTCAATGTCAGCTGTAATGACATAACGGTACAATCTAAATCTAGCAATAATCATGTCATCATAATTGAAAAAATGTCATCTTGCAGCGTTGGACCGGTATACTGTACGTCATTGATGGATAGTCCATCAGATGTTTTACAACTACCGTCGAAAACTACTCTGAGTTTAGTTGTTTGACTATCTTCGCGAATAACACAATGATGAGGCAAATAAAAGTTTGCATTAGTTACAGAATCAGTTGGTATTTCAGTCATGTGATTTAGTGTGATGTATTAAGTCATAAATTTTAAATATTGTGATTTAATATTGGGATCTTTTTTAAATCGTCTAGAGTTAATAATTTAGTTTGAGTGTTTAAATTATCAACTTGCCAAAACCTTTCTAAATTTTTGTTTAATTCGTGCAATGTTAAATAAGTGGTGCTTAAATTTGTTTTGTTATGCTGGGTCAAGTTATTTTGATTTATTAATTTTCTAGAAATAATCCACCCAAGTTTTGTTTTTTGGAATATGATTGCGTTTTGTTTTATTTGACCAATACTAATGAGTGACCAAAAAATGTCAGCGCCTAGGAATAGGTCAACTGAATTTGAAATGTTATAGTTTGGATCAGCCAACTTGATTTTCAATGGAATTTTTATTTGATTAATATTAAATGTGCACAATGGAATTTGTGTTGAAATTTGTGGAACACCCAAGCACTTGATTGTGGCATTGAAATTGGTAAATTTTGATTTAAATGTTATTTGTACACTGCGTGTAATGTTTATTGTGGCTGAGCCTATTCCTTTAACCTTCATGTTTATTAATGATTTGTTTAACTTTAATTTGTTGCAAAACTCTTCAGTTATAAAGTTTAACTGTGATGCATTGTCGAGCAGCACTCGTGCGGTATATATTTCATTTTTTGAATTTATTTTGACTAGAGCGGTCGATAAAAGAGTTTGAGAGTCTATATTTAGCGATGTACAAGTAGACAAACTTGCTTGTGGAATTTCATTAACTTTCTTTTCATTTACATAATTTGATTTGTAACTATCAGAGTGTAGAGTTGAATGATGCTTTTTTTGACAGTGTTTGGTACGCGAATTTCACTTATACTCATTTAAATAATGTCCTTTACGGAGGCAGTATATGCAAACCTACAGACAATTCTAAAGAACCTAAACAGTTAATATGTGTTTTTACGGTGTTAATAAGTTCCATAAGTGATGACTGAGATTCTCGAGTTATTTGTTGCAAATTTAAAATGGTTGAAAAATGGTTATTTATTATCCTTCGTTTATTAGCATATCTTTTATTTAGTAAGTCCCATTCAATAGTGTAATTTTGTTCTGTTGTTTGCAAAGTTGCAATAATGTCATACGGTTCACTAGTTAATGTAATTTTCATTTAAATAAACAAGCGACTTAAAGGAATCAAGAAATGTTCTCCAAGTTGCAAAGTTACCGTCAAAATTTAGAAGATTTATAACTGGTAATTTTATTGAACATTTATTGCAACATTTAAAACTTTGAGAACATGCTGACACGGAATATTGATCATCATTTTTCTCTGTAAGATTTACATTATTTTTATTTAATAATCCATCCGCATTATCTGTTAAAACCTTTTCTATACTTGTTAATTCATAATATTGATTGATAAATGATGCATTTTCTAAACACTTTTTTTCGTAAGAATAAGTTTCATAAGTTAAGTATTCAATTTCTTCTTGAAGATTTGTAAATTTTAAATAAAGTGTTTCAATTATTTTTAATTTATCCGTAATGTTAATTTTAGTTTGAATGTTTAAATTTTCTTTAGTGGTTTTATTAATTAATTTTTCAAAGTTGGTTAATTGCGATTTAATATTGCCTCGTTTGGCACGTAATAGTTTTAATTGCTCGTCTGCCATTTTTGACACAAGTAACGATTGGTGGTAATTGAGTAATTGGGATGAATATAGGGAATTGTATTGTGTAAAAGACACTAAAGGCGGAGTTATAGATTGACGCTGAGGCTGAGGTTGAGGTTGAGGCTGAGGTAGCGCTAGTTGAATCTACGCAACTAAATATGTCAATTCATAAATTAAACGCTGAGGCTGCGACTGAGGTTGCGGTTGAGGTTGCAAGTTGCGTAGATTCAACTAGCGCTGCCTCAGCCTCAACCTAAACCTCAGCCTCAGCGTCAATCTATAACTCCGCCTTAACCTTTATCATTGTGAGATTGACAGCTAAAGCTTCTTGCTTCGGAAACGCTCGTTTGGTTTCGTATTGACGATTGGCGGTTGAGAATCGTGCTCACTCGGATACGCTCGTTCGGCTTCGTTGCAAGTTGGTTTGCGGTTAAAAATCGTGCTCGCTTGGATACGCTCGTTCGGTTTCGTTCCAAGTTGGTTTGCAGTTGAGAATCGTACTCGCTTAGATACTTCGGTTTCGTTGCAAGCTACTGGAACTGGAAAAATAGCTGTTTTGCTTGCACGCTGCTGAATGTTTCTTTAATTGGATTTGTGATGCTTTGTATATTAATTTACACTTATTTGTTGATTACAATCCAAGCTTTAAAGAACCAATGTTGATCTGATTAATTGTTTTTGGGTAGAAACAACGTCTTTGTTACCTAATTACATGCTTTATTTTACTTCAACTTGTAACATGCTTCCTCGATAACAAATTATTTCATACTAGTTTCTGTAAAGCTTGTTGACATGGCTGAGAACAGATTACATGGCTGACGCTTGGGTGCAACACAGAATAAAAAATACATACAAAAAAATACATATTTGTATAAAATATGTCATTAAGATTAGAACAGGATTATTTAGATATTAAAAAATAAAAATGATTGAATACAATAAAATAATTTAAGTATATATCATTATTAATTAGTACTACTATTAGTAAGTATTGCGCTACTAAAAATAAGTCCGTATTGAGAAATCGAACCCTGGATAGAAGTAAATAATCTACCACTAGATTAGCAGGATAGAACAATTGAAATTGCACAATATGTCATAATTATTAATATTGTGAAACAGTTCATTTAAAATATACTTTTTAAATAATTGTAAATATTTAGATAGTTTATTGTATTTAATCATTGTTATTGTTTAATATCTAAATGATCCTAATAGTGAATTCTGGAAATTTAGTTCGAGATAAAATTATTTTACTTATTGTTGATATCTCATGTTAGTCGGCTATATAAACTTATAAAACAAACAGCCTGTGTATATAGTTACAAGTAAAAATAATACTTTAGAAATCTAGAATATTTAATAAATAGGATCCAATTATTTTAAAACAATATATTTTGCTAAAGAACTTATAATATTAAACTTTAATGTATTTTTGATTTTAGATTAGTATAATTAGATGATATTGTTGTCTTAAAAATTGAGTATTAATACAATTTTATTTTTAGAAATATATGCTGGATATTTGAATGGTTTAATTTTTGGCAAAGACAGACCAAAATATTTGAATTATGGATCAGTAGGGATAGGAATTAGTTATATGTTTGCTATGGCAATTACATCATTTGGACGTGAATTTGACAAAAATGGTACTTTATATAATTGGTGGACAAAAAACACTGACGAAGAATTCTTAAAAAAATCTAAATGTTTTGTAGAACAGTATAGTAATTACACAATTCCAATAATTAATGAAAAGGTAATAGCTTTATAAATAAAATAAATCATTTAAATTTTTATCGGTCCAAAATTAGTTAAACCAAAATTTCTGGTCGAGATAACACATTTATAAAAAAAGTAATGTAGACAAAAAAATTGTCGTTGAATAATTACTTGTTGAATGCAACAAAGATTTTTGGTTACATCGAATAAGTATATAACGCTTTGGGCATGAAACATTTATTTAATTATTTCTGTAATATATGATTTATAATTCCAATTTTAACAAAAAAAGGAATTAAATCGCAATTCTAAAAGACTAACTTCACTTTGGTTGAGTGAATAGTTTTATTAGTGATATGACCAATAATATTAGTAATAGAGTAACGAATATTTGGCTAAATTTAAAACAACTATTTGACTGAATACAGAATGTAAGAAGATACCGAATAATTAGTTGACTTTGGTCTTATCTCTAATATATATTTAGATTAGTGATGTGACAAGTAGTAGTTAAACCAAATAGCCAAATATCGAATATTTGGCTAAATTTTAATTTAACATTTGGCCAAATACCAAATAGTAAATACATGACTGATTACCAAATTTAGTTTCAGTTTCATCTTTAGTTTTAAAATTGATTTCATACTTTTTTGATGCAGGTATATGGAAGAAAAACTCAAGCTATCAATATTGCTGATTTTATTGCAATTCAAATAGCTTATGACGGATATATAAAATGGTTACAAGATAACCAAGAAGAAAAATCATTGCCTGGTGTGCCATATACACCACGACAACTATTCTGGATATATAGAGCACAAATGCGGTGTTCTCAGGAAACATATCAAGGACTAATATATCAAAAGTATACTGCCTCTTATACTCCATATCGATTTCGTGTTAATGGACCATTAGTTAATTCTCAAGAATTTAGTAGAGACTTTGATTGTCCTATTGATTCAAAAATGAATCCTAAACAAAAATGTGCGTTGTTTTGATATACGACATGTAGTTATTTACATTTTTATAATAATAAATAAAATTATTAAAAAAATAATATAATTGTAGTTTTGTTAAAATTATATAATTTAGGAAACCTCTCCTGAAAATTTTATCGCAATTGTATAAAAAAATTAACCACAGTACATTTTTCTAAATTTATTAATTCTTTTGTCGAAAAGTTGGCAACACTCTATTTGACCAAAATTATATAATTTATGTAGACGCTAGGGGTATCTTCTGTAAAATTTTAATAATTAAATTCAAATAAATGTAGCCATGTATAATTTTAAAAGTTTTAGTAATTTTTTCTCGGAAATTTGGCAGCCTGTATTTAATTCAAATTATGTAATTTATGTAAATCTTTTCTGAAAATTTGATCAAAATTAGATAAATAATGTAGCCAGAATAATTTTTTTAAAATTTTAGTAATTTTTCTCTCAGACATTTGGCATTACTGCATTTGGCATTACAAATTTATCCTGAAAAGCTCATCAAAATCGGTAGAACTATGTAGGAAGAGTTGCAATCACAAAATTCTGTCTTATGATGAACGAGCTGACGACGCACATCCATAAACCCACATAAGCTAAATTTGGATTCGTCATAGAGGCTATATGAAGGATTTCAATATGATTTGTTTTTTTTTTCTTTGAAAATGATACTGACACCGTACCAAACGCTATACCACATTTTCCTTGCAGTAAAAAATGGTAAAAATGTGTACAATATTTTGGCTATTTTTAATATGATAAGATTGTGCACAAGTTTCATTGATTCTGATTTTATTAAATTTAAATATGCTAAAAATTATTTCAGGTAACGTTATAGTAATGGACAAAGTAATAATAACATAATAAAAAAATTTAAAAAATGTTGTATTTGTTAAAAAGCAATTATAAACACATTTAAATAATTATATTATATTAAGGTAGGTAATTTAATCTATGTTACAATAATTAAATTAATAAGTTTTTAAACTATTTTTTTACACAACTGGATTTGGATGGCTAAAAATTTTGAATTGTATTTGGACGGTACAAAGACATAAAAAACTTCCATGCCTCAAATGGGATTCAAACGCTAGCCCGCCGCACAGGTACGAGCGATGTCAGACACACATTTTAACAAAAAATATATATTTTAAATTGTTAATTAGAGTTAGTCACATTTTATTTTAATAAAAAACCAATAAAAGACCTTAATATTAAATGGGTTATACACGCTTAGGTTTCAACTTACCAAATCAAACCAACATTTTATATCTTTAGCACGCGCACTCAGACTATAGTATAGGTGGCTTTAAATTCTACCCGAATTCAGAGACAAAACAACAGCGCGCAGCGGTGTGGAAAAAAGACGACCGCCGAAGATTTGTTTAAATATAATTATTAGAGACTATCAGCGTTCTATAGATTCGATAAATCATTTTGCCCAATATCAACAATTGCAACAATGGAGATTAAAAAGCTATTTGCTCGCCACTTAACTGCATTTAACATGTACATATTTATACCCCATTGCCTGCAAGGAAAAATGGTATAACGTTTTTTACAGTGTCTGTAAAATTTCAAAAAAATAATTTTTGAATTGAAATCCTACATGTAGCCTCTAGATGAAAAAACAGAACTTAGTTTATGTGGGTACATATGTGTGCGTCGTCAGCTTTCTTGGTTCTCTGTCAAAATTTTGTGATTACAACTCTTCCTAGACGGTCTCCAGATAGTCATGTGGTTTTGATTTATTCCAGTGTTGCCAACTTTCCGAGAAAAATTACTAAAATTTTTAATAATTTATTATGGCCATGATGTTATTTAACCGCGATTTTAATCATAATTTTACAAAATTCTGCTAAAGCCTACATAAATTATATAACTTTAACAAAGTAGAGTGTTGCCAACGTTCCATGAAAAATTATGTGATAATATCAAAGTGGTCTACAGATGGGTTTACCCATATACACTTTTAATCTTGTTCGACTTATTTTTCTACTATTCGTAACGTCGGATTTTATTTGTTAATTTATAGCCGTATTTTGCATTATAGATGTTAGTTTTTTACTCAGCACATTGCGCAACTAAATTGTAACCGCCATTTTAATGTCGGATATTTTTAAAATTCTCTAGTCACATATTACAGTTCGGTTTTCCCTAGCAATTTTTGACGGAGAATCCGAAAATGCAAAAAAAAATAGTGTTCCCATTTAAAATTATAAAGCTACTCTCGTTTCACTCTCTTAAGGTGGTGGGGGTGGTTTTACCATGTCATGGTTAAGTAGATTTTATCAGCAAGTATCGTGCCGTGACCAGCTTTTTTGTACGACGTTTGGTTCTCGAGATATTTGACCCAGTCCAGATTTTATACTTTCTATACAGTGGCGCATTATCGCACAAAATTAAGTGTAGAGAACAAAGTGCAGAACAGCAGAGAAATTTTCTTAATCCATTTTTAGAATTGTCAACTTCAACTTCAACTTGTATTCATCAACTCCTTTGTTAATAAGTTTCTCTGCAAAAATTCTGCTACTTATGAATCGGAAAATGAAGTATTGAAATTGGAATTATTGAACACAAAAAATTGAACACGAATTCAACGGCAGTCAAGTAATTGAAACTGGCCAAAATTTCTTTACAAATAATATTGCGTTATGGCCGAAGAAATTATCTATTAAAGAAGTTGAACATTATTTAACACATAAACTATCTAACGTAGGAGACATTAAAAAATTGAAAATAAATTATACTGATAGAAATAGATCTTACTACAGAAATCTTTCAGAAACATATTTTTATTGCATTAAAGCAAATGGCACTAAGCAATATCGTGAATGGATGATATTTTGTCTTCTGCCTTAAATGCAAAATGTTTTCCGGGGCGCTAACGAAATTTATTACGGGTTTTAACGACTGGAAAAATTTGACAAGGAGATTAAAAGAACATGAATCTTCACATTATCACGTAAACTCAATGTTAGCCTTTAAACGACGAGTATCAATTATAATTATTGGACGCATTGATATGGAATAAATGAAACAAATTTATTCGGAAGGCAGGTATTGGCGAGAGGTGTTGCATCACTAGTTTACAGCATAAATATAAACACAAGACGAAAACTTCTTATTACATACTACATATGTACAGGCTGGGCAAATTTGGACGTTTTCATAGGGAAACTCGGAAACTATAAGAGATATGAAAAAATGGACCGCGCATTCTCGAACGTTTTTTTAATAGAAACTCAATTATGAAAACAAAAATTAGCTATCTTCTTTTGTTTTTGAGTTATGGCAAAAAGTTCGTTTTCCGTATTTTGATAAATGGCGATATTTCGATGGTTTTTTAAATTAGACGAAAATAATTTTCACATTCTTAAGGCACTTTTTTTAGTAGAATAAAATGGTCTTAACGGATGTTATAAATCTCCGTTAATTCTTGGGTTATAACATTAAGTTGTGTTTTTTTAAATACAAGTCATAGTCGGCTCTGACTTAATTAAATAGAGAATTTTTTTCTCTTTTCAATGATATATATCATGTAGGGTTGAAAATGATCAAAATTGCCATTTTTTAAAATAAAATAAAATTTATTATTAATTCGTCATTTTTTTTTTATTATTGTGTGATCTTAGTAGGTTGTGTCATTTATAGTAGCGTAAAACCATTGTTGTATGTTCATTCGTTTGGTGTGCAACACTTGGTAATCGTGTTTTAACGTACCACATACTTATACAAAGAACATCTTAATGGTGATCGTTATTTCGAAATTATAAACGAGCATATTATTGGGAATGCTATGGACAATTTACCATTGGCAGAGAAAAGAAACTTATTCTTCCAGCAAGATGGTGCGCCCTCACATAAGACGAGAAGGGTTTTGGGATTGCTAGATACTCATTTTGGAAATAGCTAGATAGGAATTAACGAACCAGTTAGGTGGCCACCACGATCACCCGATCTTACACCTATGGATTTTTATATTTGGGGATATATTAAAAATAATTTATATAAAAACACGAATGACAATATCGTCGAACTAAAACAAAATTTTATAAAATGTCTTAATTCAATTTCCAATATTCATATAGAAAATGCAGTTCGCAGTATTGAAAAGCGGTGTGATTTATGTGTTAATAATAATGGATACCAATTTGAACATTTAATGTAATTTAAAACTTTTGTTACTTCATATTTAATGTGCATGACGAATCAATAATAAATTTTATTTTATTTCAAATATGGCAGTTTTGACCATTTTCAACCCTACATGATATATATTATTAAAAAAAGAAAAAAATTCTCTATTTAACTAAGTCAGAGCCGACTATGACTTGTATTTAAAAAAACAAAACTTTATATTATAACCCGAGAATTAACGGATATTTATAATATCCGTTAAGACCATTTTAATCTACTAAAAAAAGTGCCTTAAGAATGTGAAAATTATTTTCTTCTAATTTTAAAAACCATCGACATATCGCCATTTATCAAAATACGGAAAAAGCGATCTTTTTGCCATAACTCGAAAACAAAAGACGATAGCTAATTTTTGTTTTTATAATTGAGTTTCTCTCAAAAAAAAAGGATCGAGGATGCGCGGTCTATTTTTTCATATCTTTTATAGTTTCCGAGTTCCCCTATGAAAACGTCCAAATTTGCCCACCCTGTACTATGCAATAAACTCATTGTGATAAATTTGAATTTTACACGTCATTGATGATGTCATACATGTGTATTTCCATTAAAATTACATAGATGCACCAGCTACCTATGATAAATTTGTGTTAATTCTACACTGATAAACTGCATAAAAAAATCAGCCTCCTAAAGCCAATTCAAATTGAGATATTATAGTATTTATCACGCCACCTTACTTCATCTACTCATTGGACGTTTACTAGCAGAAGTATACCTTTAAAAAAACCCGGCCTTACACAACTATTATTTTAAGAAGAGAGGGGGGCATTACTGTAAGAACTGTGAAAATAAACAAAGTGCGGTAAATTTTTCATGAAAAAAATGATGCAAATAATCCGGGTTTTTTTTTTATATGTTATTAGAATTTTGAATTTTTATGTTAAAAAATATTTTCAAGTTGTAACGTCACACGTGGATTTGACAGCCCTTGTCAAAAAACCCCAGGTTATTTACAAAGTTTCCTTAAAGTTTCCTTAAAATATCCTAAAACTAAAATAAACAAGTTTAGAAGTATATGGGTAAACCCATATATAGACAACTTTGATATTATTACATAAATGATAATAAATAGGAATAAATTTTATATTGTTTTCACCAAAAGTTGGCAACACTGTATTTTACTAATATTATATATTTTATGTAGACACTAGTGATATCTTCTGTAAAAATTTGATTAAAATCAAATAAATAATGTAGCCATAATGAATTTTTAAAAACTTTATTAATTTTTTAATTTATGTGGACACTAGAGAAATTTTTAGAAAATTTGATCAAAATCGGATAAATAATGGCCATAATAAATTTTTAAAAACTAGTAATTTTTTCTCGATAAGTTGGCAACACTGTATTTGATAGAGTTTTATAATTCATGTAGGCAATAAAAGAATCTTTAGTGATAATTTAATTAAAATCAATTAAATAACGTGGTCATAATAATTTTTTTTAAAATTTACTAATTTATTTCTCGAAAAGTTAACAACACTGTGTTCTGTTGAAATTATATAATTTATGTGGATACTAGGAGAAACTTTTTTAAAAATTTGAGCGAAATTGGTTATACAACATGGCCATAATAATTTTTTAAATGTTTACCATTATACGGCCAACTTTTATGAATTTCGAAAAACTAAGAAAGCAGCATCTGTTTCAGTGTAAAAAAATCAACTTTTAAAGCTTATGAAAATATTGAAAAAAAATTATAAATTTATAGTAGTATTTTAGAGAAATTCATTCTCTATAATTACGTCTTAAACCAAAGTAAATTGAACGGATCGTTTTCGAGATCTTGACGGGACAAGCGGTTGAAAAATATGATAAGTATGAAAAAAACACGTCTAAAGTTTATTACTGCCCCGATCCATATACTGACACAATTCTTTCCTGAACCGCCAAAATTTCAAATTTCGGAAAACCGTTTTAATACATTATTCTACACACTATATGCTTTCAGAAAATGTTAAAAAGTTGATTTTTTATGAAAATGACAGAGTGACGTGCCCTTTCTAACTTTAGATATTCAATTTTACACATTCAAATTTATATTTTTAATGAAAAAAAAAATTATTTCTTTGTTTAACACGTTCAGTGCCGGTCCATTTTTCTGCTCTTACCTCAGAGGCCGACACGGGGCTGTCGTCGTCTAAAATTCTTATGCCAGCGACACACACCGTGTGTCGTCGGCTCCCGGTGGAAGTAGCCGATGACACACGGTGTGTGTCACCGGAACTGAACGTGTTAAAGTATATTTGTACTACAAAATGATAAATTTCTATATTAGTATTTAATATTAGTATATTTATAATTAAAATTTGTATTTGTGTTGTTTTGTTTGATTATGCTGTTTATTAGTATTTTTACAAGTAATTATCAACATATTTGTTGAAGTATATAATATATAAAATAGAATATTTTATAAAAAAAAAAGTAATATATGAAATTACTACAATATTTGTAAAAAAATATATAATTTCTGTGCTAAATGAGTTTCACAAGAACTACGTAATTTATCTATTTTCGTAATGAACTTATAAACTGTATATAAATGCTTTAGTATTTAACATTATTATTCAATATTTATTTATACTATACATTTGACATTTTGTGAATTGTATATATGTTTCATGTTTCATCCATCAAAGGAAAACAAACGACGTGGAAAATGGTTTTAAAATTTAGGTTTACGTCATTTTGTTAGAAAAATCATATCGAAATGTAAAACATATGAAAATATGTATATGTAAATTTTATTTGTAATTTAATATTAAGTATTTTTGTATCTATATTTATATGTAATAAATGCTAAATAATATTTACAATATTTGTATTTTTTTAACCTGAAATATTTTTTATGAAATAATATTCAAGCTACCAGAAATAAGCGAAATAGTTTGACATGGCTTGGTAGAGGGCTTTTTCTATTCTTGTCTAACAACTTGCTAACAAACGATAACACTGCGGTGTCGCATCTATAGCGTTAGCGTATAGTAATCTATGCTTTGCATATACATATTTTTGAGCCACGTTAACATTGTATTGCAAAGGGGATCAATACATTTTCTTTTAATTTTTTGTTGAAAGAAATATAATTTTTATTGACGAAACATTTTGATCAAAGTTATTTTTCTCCTGTATGTCACAAAATAGCAAAAAAATATTTTTAGCAGAAATGTAACAAATATTGTTTACCATTAATACAATCTAAAAAAAAATTATGTAATTTTACCTAGACCATGAGACACTATTAAAAATAAATAAAAAATATTATCATTTGTACGCAATCGAGACACAAAATGTTTCCTCCGAATTGGGTGGTGCGGAGGTAGTTAGGCAAACACTATCTATATGAAGTTTAACCTTCCCGTATCCGACATGGGTATAATATGCCCAGTTCAAATATTGAATTATTGTATATAACAACTCGTTTATAGTAAATATACACTAATATCAATCCTAGAAATAATTTCCAATGTCAAATAATCGTTAAATTTAATAATATAATGAATAAAAATACATACGTATTTATTTGTCTCCCACTGTACAAATGAAATGCAGGTAAATCACGTGGTTTGCCATAGGCGTCACTGATTATTTTTTTCAAATAAAAAATATTTAGAAAATATTCAAAAATAATAAATAAAAAAATAAATAAAATAATAATAAATAAAAAATAATAAATAATTAATAAAAAATAATAAAATAAATCTAGAATCTACCTCGATTTCTACCCGAGACTAATAAAACACCTATTACTGCTTTCATTTCGCTTTTTGTTATGAATTTCATATTTTTCTGATTTTTTTGAATATAATTATTTGTTTGTTCAATAACTTCGGTTAGTATATCGTCGGTAATAAACAATTCAAAACATTCTCGAATATTAGTGACTTTCGAATTTCTGGCTTGCAAATTTTGATAATTGGTATTTATAGTTTGTACAGAAGGTATATTTTTACTCCAGATAAAATTTGATTTGGAAATAAAAACTTTGTCGGAGTCACTTTCGTCTTCTGATTCACTATTTATTGAATAACTGTCGGAATCGTAGCTTGATATTGATACTTGATCCTCACAACTGGAAACATCATCTTCATTCTCAAATTCAAAATCCGAATCATAATATTCATCATCATCACACATTTTCATAGAATTGTGCCTACGGCACTGGTATGCACGACAACTGATAACAATGGTATGTACGACTGCGCGCGCGTCACTGGGTAAACTATTCTCTAGCCAGTGTTTAGTAGAACTCAAACAGCGAGACTGTCTGTTACTATTCATGGAAACATATAAGATGTATTTTTGGCCTTATTTTGCAATTTTAGATAATAAAATTTTACCCTTATATTTATAACAATAAAACAAATTTTTTTTTACCAAGTTTTAGATTTTTTTAAAGCTATTTTTAATGGGTATAATATGCCCACGTCGGTATCGCGCGGTGCCATTTGATGTCGGCTTGTCGAAGGTTAAGATACAACAGTTTGTATATAATATATATATATATATATATATATATATATATATATATATTTGGTATAATTTTTTCCTCTGTTAAGAACATTGTTTGACATTTTTTTAATTTCTAGTTTATAAATCTGTTTCATTTAAAATTGTTGTTATTAGTTAAAAATTTAATATAAATACGTCAATAAAAAAAAAAAAAAACTAGCCGCATATGACCTTTGTAGTTGCGCGGCTATATTAAATAAAAATAAAAAAATAAATAAATAATAAATAGTAATAAAAACTAGTTAAAAAGTAACAATAAATTAGAAAACATATGATATATGAAACATACACACATATATACGAAAAATTACAATATTGAAAACATATGTTTTAACTTGGTTTTGACTTGTGCTTTTATGCGACTCGCGCCAAATTGACTCGATGTTACCGGTTATTGCTGCCATCTATTTTTTTATTTGAAGTATATGATATTTGTAAATATTTTAAATTACGGCGGTTTTATATGTCGTATGATGTTCCCATATATTTCATTTAGGTGCTCTATATCTGTACGGTAATTGACAGTGTTATTATGTCGCCTTATTTCGAGCATTTCTAACATTACCCTTTTTTGTCTATTTGTTTGTTCATGTAGTATTTTTACATATTTAAAATTGAACATATGACCCGTGTTCTGGTGGTGATCTCTGAGCGCAGATAATTTTTTGTATCCTTTATGCTCATCCATACGATTTCCAATAGTTCTTGCGGTTTGACCTATATAGCTCTGATTACAGTCAGAACATGGTACTTTGTATACTACATTGTCACGTGATGTTGGTAGCATTTTGTCTTTTGTGTTTGTAAACAAATTGCAGAAATTTTATAATAAAATTATACTACTATTTTTCTGTAATTTCGCTATATTTTTTACAGTGTATAATATAATACAGATTGACATTATAATTTTTCTAGAAACGAAATTTACATGTAAATATCAAAGTGGTATATGGGTTTACTCATATACACTTCTAATCCTGTTTTTGTCATCTTTTGAATTAATTTACTGTTTTTGTTACCCTAATTTTAGATTTAAAGAACATCTCAGAAGTTACTTACATGGAAATACCAATTCAAATGTAACTAATCACTTACTTGAAAATAAACATATTTGTTCCATTGATAATTTCAAAATTTTACATTGTCAGGCTAAAGGGATGTCACTAACCTTCCTGGAAAATTTAGAAATCTAAAAAGCATTGAAATCAGGTATAAGTTTAATGAATGAACATTCAGATTTAATTGAGTCTCCGTTTACAGATATATTATTACAGGAATTTCCATAGTAACTTTCTCTTCCTACCCTTTTGTTAATTTTACTTGTTGTATTTGGATATATAAGAACAAATTTTAAACATTTCAATGGAAAATAATTTTATTTCTTATTATATTAATAATAAATTACATGAAATTTGAAGGAACAATGAAATAATTGACAATTGCTTTAATTTTGGTATAATAATATTATTATTAACTCTTTTGGTATTATTTATATTTGTGATATTTTATTTTAAATAATAAAAAAATATTAATTTTCTATTATTCTATTAAATAAATAAATTTTATCAATTCTACATAAATAAAAAATTACGCCATGTATCCAAAAGAGAACAGTACGAATTTTTTCCACTTTCCTGAAATTAATTTTTTCCAAACATTCTTACCTAGACAAGCAACTCTAGTTTCATCCACATTCATAATATCTCTCATAAATGCATTTCTATTCCTACTACTTGAAAACTTTTGTTTAAGCAAAATACTCTCAATCATACCACTCTATCTATTCAAAAAATTTCTGTAATAAAATTCTATATCTTGTAATAGTAATAAAATACATATTTTTGTTAAACGAAAGCAATATTAATAAAAAGACTATTGAAAAGCAGACATAAAAATGTTTTCTTTAATATATCAATTCTATATATTATGATAGTTAAATTAAAAAATAATAATAATAATATTTCAAAAAGGAAAAAAAATTGGAATTTGGTTAATTTTATAGAAAAACAAAATCATTATTAAATTAACATAATATGCAATTATATCATTTATTGATTACAATAGAAACTACAAATTTTATCTTTCTTATTCTGTGTTATCTTAGTGCTCTTTTTGTTGTTCATCACTGTTTTGTTGTTTATTTGGTTTGTATCCAAAACCTGAAATAAAGTACATTATTAACAAAATTTGCATTCTTAAATTTATTTCAAATATATTTTTTGCTTAAGTGCGAGTATAATTTCAATATTATGTAAGATAAAACAATGTCTTTTGGAATGGTTATTAATTTTTTGAAACAAGTATTTGTACCGTTATAATTTTTGTTGTGGTTTATTTAAAAAAATATATTGGTTCGGTTCCGGTTTCCGTTCCAGCAACAATAACGTTTTTTTTCGGTTTTTTGTTCAGTTACCAGTGATTAATTTATAAATTTTTTCAATGTGCTAAAAACTTATTTTCTACCATAATTTAGAACATTTTATTCCTATTTTTATTTATTTATTTATTTTATTACTTATTAAATGATTGACACATATGATAAATGGGGAACTTTTTTAGCAGATTAGAATGAGCAATAAACAGATAAAAAGTATTTGTATTTTTTGTAAAGTTAGGAAAAGGAAATTGTAGTGGAAAGAGTAGTGCGGAGTCATCAATGAAGTTATTAATTAACTTAAAAGCAAAGTCAAAAATGAAATAATTCTGCGAAATTATAGAGTATGAAATTGAAATAAAGAAAGTAAGAACGAGTAAGGGTAAGTATAGGAAGGATACATACCAAACGATTTCAAGTATAACAGTTTCTAAAAACGCCGTTGAACAGACTCAATGTCGTTTAAAGCGTTGTTGTATATTGGATTCCATATTAATGCACAGTATTCTAACTTAGATCTTACAAGTGAGTGAAAAAGTGTTTTAAGTGTATTAGGGGATTTTCGCATGCGCGTGTTTCTAGTAATAAATCCTAACATTTTATATTTAGAAGATTTTTTCTTGTTAATATGTAAATTGAATCTTAATTTAGGATCAAAAACATCTCCCAAATTCTTTATAATATCTACGCGTTCTAAATGTGTATTGGGCAGAGAATATTTTATAATAAGCATATATACTATATAAATTAATATAAAAATATAATATGAATAATAATAATAACTAATTAAACGTATAATAATTAAAAGTATATATAAAATTATGATAATAATGTAATTTATTATTTGAAACTTATAAAATTTGTATGTATGTTTTAATTATATAATAATAACATATGTTAACGTAACAAATTGTTGTATTCAGGATTTTTATTTATTAATAATTTGAAAAAATAAAAATTATTTTTAATTATTAAAAGATTTTTCCAAAGTATTTTTATTTTGAACTATTTAAAGATTAATAAAAACAAAGTTATTATCAAGAAATGCACCTGCCTCAAAGTGATCTCTAGTTTTATTTTTAATTTCAATAACTGAATATGCATCCAGAAAAAACAAACTAAATACTCTTTCGTCTAAGACGAGTTGCGACTTGCAACTACACTTTGAAACCTCGGAAATGAAAGAAAAAATGACAACTGACGTGAAAAATAATATTGTGTTAACGCGCGTGTTTCAACATGTAGCGACCCGCAATAAATCGATATTTTTCCGGTTTTTCTTTCAGCAAAAATAATGGTTTTTTTTCGGTTTTCGGTTGAGTTCCGGTTCGAAGCCCTGATTTAAAATGTAACCATTTTATAAAATTTGTAATATATCGCATACAATTTTTATAATTTGTTACGTATGTTTCTATTTTATTTAATATAAAATTTTATGAGCGAAAAAAATAAATAAAAAAAAGCATAACATACGAAATATGAAAAATAATTCGTTTAATATTTTATTTTGTTTGAAAAATTACATATAAAAATTTCCCTTTTTTTTTAAATAAATCTTACCCTCTTTACAGCTTCCATCTTCTAATTTTTCATATCCATCCCAACAATTGACATTAACTAAATGTCGTCGCAAATTTTCGAATCTTAGTGGATGTTCTTGATATTTTAGAGGAATTATTTGATATTTTAAAAGAATTTTTTGATATTGAATAGGCAGTTCTTGATATTTTACAGGGCCTTCTTGGTATCTTGCAGGAAGTTCTTGATAGTAAAACGGTACATAATGACAATAAGCAATTGCCAATGTACTTAACAATAAAATACACAAATGTAAGTTCATGTTGTTCTTCAACTTCGAATAGTGTATTACAATATCAAAATTTGTAGAAATTACATTTATATATTTATGTTATAGTCAATCAAATTGATTATTTTACCAATTATATTTAAATTAATAAATTTGATAATAAAATTTAAAGTTGCGAAGTATAACGAACATTTACATTATTTATAATATCCAATTATTTATTTAAAGTAAATAGCAATAAATTAAAAATTAGATTAATTGCAGTATTATTAAAACGTTTTACTTTTTTAATAAATATATTTTTTATTGAATTGTAAAAAGTAAAATATTCTGTAAAGCTACAGCTCTGTATAAAATTCCATCATATGTTCATAAGCCTGTTTTCAAAAATGCTATAAACAATAAAACAAAACAAACGAATGTTCATACAATAAAAACAGTAAGACAAAAGCGACAGTGTAGACTTGTCATATCTAAAAAGTGACGGTAATTCTATTAATAGTTTCCTGCGTGATTATATGATATTTCCGGTGGCTACCACTGGATTTATGCTGGTATTCTGGTCATCATATTTAAATTTAAAGATCTTTATTTTAAATAAAAATTTTAAATTAAAGAAATTAATATATAAAGCAATTCTGAACACTCATCTTTAAGCGTAACCATTTAAAAGATTTTATTTCTATATTGGCAATGTATACATTTAATTTCTTATCTTCCAGAATCATCTAAATATAAAAATTGTATATTATTTATATTTATGCAAATATTTTTTACACTAATTTTGTCAACTTAACGAGTCTAACCTCAAATGTAGCAATTATAGCACCTCCGATAGCCATTTAAACTTAAAGGAATTTAAGCCAAAGTTTTACACTTAAAGTTTTTAAGTAATAATCTTACTTAAATTCTTATCTATAAAATTAAAATTTTTAGCTAAATTTAATGTTTAGAATAGCGGCATTATAATTACTTTTAATCTTTGATTATATAGAACTGGATGTCAAGAAGTATGTACCGTGAATGAAGAACAGACATAGAAAATAAAATATAAAAACGAATTGCGCAAGCGCAACTGTATATGACAGCTGTATATGACGGAGTTTGCGCAGTACAGTTTTACATTTTATATTCTCTGTCACTTTTACCCTTATTTAATTTTATATGTCAGTCTTCATCTGGCATACGAGTACAAAACCTTGTACATTATATTCAGTTCTATATAATCGAAACTTTTAATATAAAAAAAGAATTTTTAGTTCATCAAAGAATTGAGTAAATATTTCAATATATTTTAAAATAATGTTCAAAGGTGAATAGCATCAGATATTTGTATTTACGTTGTCGGTTTTAAAAGTCGTTTGATAGCCAAATTTTAACATAAAATTTAGTTACAATTAAACCAGTGCAGTGGTGAATTAAACACTGGACGGACTAATCGATCGCCCGAGACCCTTGAATAAGAAGAGTTTTATTAGTGACAAATTTTAGGCAAAGTTTTATAAGTTTTTATTTATATTTAAGTGTTTATGTAAATCGTTTAATATTTGGTAACAATTGTTTTCTGTTCTCTTAATAGCCTTGCATTACCTCATTATCAGACAGTGTAACATAAATAAATAATAAAGTTATCGAAATATTAAATTGACTTAAATTTAAAAATAATTTCTATGATTTTATTAAGATTTTTTGAACAATTTTTCAGAAGAATATTTGATGTGATTTTATTTTCTTACCGATTAAAATCGATAAATTTTTTTAAAAATAAATATGAAAGAGCTCGTATAATTTCACCGCTAAGGGCCCAATATATTGTTAATCCGAAATCAATATTATTTAGTACATTCATACATACATACATACACAATTACGTCATATACTCAAATAGATGTGTGACAAACTCTCAAAATTATTTTAAGTCTCATATATGTTCCTCTATTCCTACCACTTGTAATCAATTTAATCACTTGAATATTTTAATTACATATAATCGTTTTAACCAAAAGTTCATTAAACATTCGCCTAGGATGACCCAACCATCGTAACTGATTGATACCAACTTTCGCTACATTTTTCCAAAATTTTACATTCTTTAATTTTCAATATAATTGTTTCAGTCAAAAACATCTTTTTTAAATTATGTATTCATATACATAGTGAAAATTTTACATATGCATATAAAACAACTTTATTTAGATAGGATAAATTTTAATCTTTAAATAACTGTTACATTACAACTAGTACCAATTTTGTCTGATTTCCAAACTTAAAAATATAACAAGATTAAAAGTATATGGGTAAACCCATATATAGACCACTTTGACATTATTACATTAATAATAAGAAATAGGAATAAAAAAAATTTTCACCGAAAGTTGGCAACATTGTATTTTGATAATATATAATATTATAGACGCTAAAGGTATCTCCTGTAAAAATTTGATTAAAATCGGATAAATAATGCGGGCAATACAATATTTTAGAAATTTTTTTTCTTTTTTTTCGAAAAGTTAACAACACCGTATTTTAATAAAATTATAATTTATGTGAGCACTAGGAGCAACTTTTCTGAAAATTTGATCAAAATCGGATAAATAATGTAGCCACAATAAATTTTTTTAAATTTTAGTAATTTTTTACTCGATAAGTTGGCAATACTGTATTTTGTTAAAATTGCATAATTTTAGGAAAATTTTTAGTAAAAATTTGATTAAAATCGGTTAAATAACGTGGTCATAATAAATTTTTAAATATTTTAGTCATTTTTTTCTCAGAAAGTTGGCAACACTCTATTTTATTAAAATTATGAAATGTATTTGGACACTAAGTAAATCTTTCCTAAAAATTTTATCAAAATCGGATAAATAATGCAGCCACAATAAATTTTTAAACATTTTAGTAATTTTTTTCTTTTAAAGTTGGCAACACTGTATTATATTAAAATTATGTAATTTGTGTGGGCACTAGGGAAATCTTTTCTGAAAATTTGATCAAAATCGGATAAATAATGTAGCCACAATGAATTTATAAAAATTTTAGTAAGTTTTTCTCGAAAAGTTGGCATCACTGGAAAAAACCAAAACCACATGACTATCTTGGGTACTAGGCAAATTTATCCTCAAAATTTCATTAAAATCGGTTGAACCGTCTAGGAGGAGTTGCGATCACAAAATTTTGTCTGACGACCGAGCGAGCGAGGGAGCTGACGACGCACATCCATACACCCACATACGTAAACTAAGTTCAGATTCGTCATCTAGAGGCTATATGAAGGATTTCTATATACAAATTTTTTTCTTGAAAATGGTACAGACACCGTACCAAACGCTATACCACTTTTTCCTTGCAGTCAAAGTGGTAACAAGTTTTTTGTTTTAATTTTATAATGGTAACATGACGTCGTTATTGAAGCGCTCGTATATTATTACTACATTGACTGCAAGGAAAAAGTAGTATAGCGTTTGGTACGGTGTCTGTAACATTTTCAAAAAAAAAAAAAATTGTATAGAAATCTTTCATATAGCCTCCAGATGACGAATCTGAACTTAGTTTATGTGGGTGTATGGATGTGCGTCGTCAGCTCGCTCGCTCGCTCGCTCGCTCGGTCGTAAGTCAAAATTTTGTGGCCGCAACTCCTCCTAGACGGTTTAACCGATTTTAATCAAATTTTCAGGATAAATTTGTCTAGTATCCAAGATGGTCATGTGGTTTTATTTTTTTCCAGTGATGCCAACTTTCCGAGAAAAAAATTACTAAAATTTTTAAAAATTCATATTGGCTACGTTATTTATCCGATTTTGATCAAATTTTTAGAAAAGATATCCCTAATGCTCCCATTAATTATATAATTTTATTAACATTCAGTATTGCCAACTTTCCGAGAAAAAAATTACTAAAGTTTTAAAAAATTTATTATGTACATGTTATTTAACCGATTTTACTCAAATTTTCACAAAAGATTCTCTTAGTACTCATATAATTTATGTAATTTTAACAAAATACAGTGTTGCCAACTTTCCGAGAAAAAAATTACTAAAATTTTTAATAATTTCTAATAATTATGACCGATTTTAATCAAATTTTCATAAAAGTTTCTCTTAGTGCCTAAATAAATTTTGCAATTTTAACAAAATACAGTGTTACCAACTTATCAAAAAAAAAAATTTCAAAATTTTTTAAAAATTTATTGTGGCTACATTATTTATTCGATTTTGATCAAATTTTCCATAAAGTTTCTCCTAGTGCCCACATAAATTATAGTATTATTAAAATAAAGTGTTGCCAACTTTCCGAGAAATGTCAAAGTGGTCTATATATGGGTTTCCCATATACTTTTAATCTTGTTATAATTAAGTTTGTATAATATAAAACTAAAAAATTATAACGATATTTAGTAAAGAAAAGTAAGTATTCTAAAAACGTAAAATAATATAAAAAAATTTAGGCCGAAAAAATTTTTGATAGCATTTCTTTTTCGCGTGGTGTTAATTGTATTTTTACATCAATCTGGTATATATCTGTTTGAAGAAATTGCCAGAATGATTTTAAAGAAGTATCGTACTCTATCTTAAAAATAAAATGACTTTGGAATAACTCGTCGAAAACTTCAGAAGAATTTTTACCTTTACAGGTAATTAGATTGTTGTCCAGGACAATAATGTATCCACAAATTTTATTTTTTTCCGGACCAACTGCGATCAAGAATGGTTGACTGGTACTTTTCTTTTTTATTGTTTCTTCTAAATGTACACCAACCTATTAATAAAAACATTTATTTTTTTATTTACCAACAACAACAAAAAAAAACAGTAAGAACTTACAGGATTGTAAACAATTAATCTATCTAATGCTACAGAAACAGATTCCTTTTTTGCCCCTCCGCGGCCCCTAGCCACTGGAGGAAATAAATATACCAGGCCTATTAAAGCATTAGTATTTTCATCCCAATTTAATAAAATGCATAAATTAAATATTTATAAATGTACTTTTTAAGATATTAAAATTGTACCTGCAGATAAAATATTTGATATTTCTCTTTGATATATCTTACAAATTTTTTCAATATATTGCGAGAAATTAGTAGCAATAGTTTTCGCTGTTGGGTATAAACAAAAAAAAATCTTTGCGAAATCTATAAAAAATAATATCATTGTTATATATAACTTATAAAATATATTTAATAAATTAATTAATATATTACCAATCCAGGAGTATCTTTGAATCGTGGGTATATTTTTATGATATTGCTAAGCAGTGTTTTTCTATGATTGAAAGTATGTAGCATATGCTCAAATATCTCCCTTTTTGCGTTTTCACACACGCATTTTTTAAAAATGTGATTGATTCATCAAACTCTTTATTTTCTGTATCCGTTTCACCTTCTTCAAAAATAGTTGATTTTAATTGTCTGAATTTTCGATTTTCTTTATTTTCATCTAATTTTCTATTAATTGTTCTTAATCTAGTTTCCAAAAATCCAGTTCTGTCTTCCGGATCAAAAAAAAACTTTCTGAAATAATATAAGTGTAACGGTATAAGTTAGTTTGAAAAATATAAATAATCAGTTCGCAATATTTACATATCCAGTTCCAGTAGAATTTTTATAACATTCAAAAAAATTAACTATTTCTTTCGCAATTTGTAATTTTATGTCTCTTTTCGGATAATTTCCATATTTTTCAATCATTGTACACACAATTATATTTGTTAATTGTTTTCTTGTAGAAATGGTTAAATTTTCGTTTCTTTCATACTCATTTATTATATCTCTTCCTACTGCGCAACTTTTCAATACTTGTTCCAAATCCTAATAAATAAATAAATAAATGTATATTTTTGAAATTGAATAATTTAATAATATTAATTTTATACTTTTTCATTAAAAGACACGTTTGAATTACACCGTTTTAGAGGTGCAGGACTGCCTGATTCTAAACCAAATATTTCCGAATTTATTGACATTGTACTGGTCAAGTCGCTACTAGATTCTAAAATTAATTTTCAGTTAAGTATACAAAAAATATAAAAATGATATTTTTTATACTAACTGTCTGTTTCGTTATCAGAAAATTCTTCGTCATCTAATTTAATTTGTATAGTTACGCCCTTGTTGCTGAACCAAATAAAAACAAGTAAAACATCTCCACTAATTTCATATTTGTGTTCATCATAATATTGTACCATTCTTTCATCAGGGATATTAAAATATTGCCGAACTGAAAATTATATATGTACATAATAATAAATTTATTTTTCAATTTAAAAAGTGTATTTTACTTATTAAGTAATTATTTGACGTCTATAAATTTGTGGATAAAACAAAAATACAAATATAAATTAATTAATATTTATTAGTAAAACTATTTATATTAAAATTATTTTGTTCCAAAAAAATTACATACAAAATCACGTTGAAATGCAATACATTGTGTCTAAAAATGTGTACAAACTGAAAATAAATTTAAAATAATCTTATAGTTGTTATTATTATAGTATTATATACATAATTAATAAATAAAGTGTTTATAAAAATAAAACGCTTTAGGTTTAAATTCTGTATTAATATTTATTTAAAGCCTTTTATTTTAATATAACAAGTTCTGAAAGATTTTTTTAAATGTTACAGTTTTTATTGTTATAAATTTAAAAATTAAAAATATTATAGTTCATTCGCGTTAAGAAATAAGTAACTAAAAGACAGATTCACATTGCCAAAAAACAGTAACGGATTTTTATATCCACTTGATGTAGATAAGATCTCGTTATCACTCATTTTACACGGTTTTGGCTTGAAAATTTTTTTTGAATAAAATATTTGAATACACACACACACTGATATTGTACCGTAAACTGCCGTACTTGTACGAAGTGCACGAACGAATGTATAAAAAATAATTCAGATAGATAATTATATTTCGTGTGTCTAATCTTGTCTGTGTTTTCAGCCAATCACATTCAAGGTCACTTTGGCTTCTATCTTTCCTTAACTAATTTCTTAACGCGAATGAACTATAATGCAGTTATAAAAACAGACGAATATTGTATTATATACATATTTGGAAAACCATTTATGTGTATTTTATATATTGTGCAATTCCAACAATGGTAAAACATCAATTTTGTTAATAAGTAATTAACTAATAAGAATTCTAAATATATACTTACTTGTATCTTCAATTAGTTGTAAAGTAATTGATGCGGCTGAAATTTTAACCCACTTCTTCAATTTTCTATATGCTACTCTAATAAATAACACAGTGTTGGAATTTTCCATTATATTAACTCGATAATAATTTATGCCTACTACACACTACAAAGTTCACAGCTGAATAAAACCAAATTCAAACGAAACACATTTGATGGTGGTTAAGGAACATGATCATACTTGTCCGTTAAAATACAACATAGAGATGTAATATAATACTAATAAAATGATTCAAACACAATAAAGAAGAATTGTAATATTTTTAAGATAGATGTTTTCTTCTTAAAAAAATAAATTAACAAATTTAATGTAGTTGTCAAGATCAAGTATTTTATGTAGTAAACGATAAAATGTTATTTGTTAATTCACTCCGAAAAAGATAATAATTTATCTATCAAAAATGAAAAATACAAATTAAAGAAAAAATAAATTCCTCTAAAGTAGTTAAAATTAAAAGTTATCTTGATGTAGTTAAAAAAAATAGAAATATTATCTTTTTTTGTAGTTAAATTACTATACATCTTAAAGTGTTAGTCAATTTCTTCAAAAAAAGAAGTAGTTTTTTCATATTTTTGTTAAATCTAACTCAATTTTAGTGTGTTTTTGCACGGATGAAAGTCCCTCTGAAAAATTTTTTTGTGTGTATTATTGTATTTTTTGTTGTTTTTTCAAAAAATATATTTTTATCTATGTAATCACACAGTGCCCCTGACATTATTAAAACTTATTTTTAATATAAATAAAAATTCATTTTTATATTAGAAGATATATTTTGTAAATTATTACGTAATTTATACGCACTTGAATGCGCTTTTGTAAGTAGTAACAAATAAATATATATTTCATTATCACAATCGATAATTTTATTTATTAATTACTAAATCGAATTCGTTTTCTATTCAAATACAAATAGAAAAATGTAAATATTGTAGAAAATAACTATATTACAAAAGAAATTTTGGTTACTTTATTTTTCATCCAATTAAAAGTTCATTAACATTGTAAAAAAATCTTTCAGAATTGATATAAAATAATAATAATAATAATAAATAATAAATAAAATATAAATAATAAAGAAAATTATAATTTTAATGTTACCATTACTATTTACTAGTCGATAAAAAGGAAAACTATACTACTAGCGTTATCTATACGAGTAATGCCTAAATTATAAAAAGCACTGTCGATAAACAAGAAAACTATAATTTAGAGCCATCTATATAGTAACGCTTGTACTATTTACAAGTCGATAAAAAAGAAAACTATACTACCAGCGTTATCTATACGAGTAATGCCTAAACTATTAAAAGCACTGTCGATAAACAAAAAAACTATAATTGTAAAGCCATCTATATAGTAACGCTTGCACTATTTATAAGTCAATAAAAAAGAAAACTGTAATTTTGAAGCCATCTATATAGTAACGCTTGTACTATTTAAAAGTCGATAAAAAAGAAAATTATACTACTAGCGTTATCTGTACGAGTAATGTTTAAACTATTAAAAGCACTGTCGATAAACAAAAAAACTATAATTTTAAAGCCATCTATATAGTAACGCTTGTACTATTTATAAGTCCATAAAATAGAAAACTATAATTTTGAAGCTTTCTATATAGTAAAGCTTGAAAATATTTTCAATTAAATATAGTTAGTTTTATAAATAAAACAAAATTACAACTGTCTTTTGTGAGGCTGAAACTTATTAAATAATTGTTTTATTGTTCAATTTAAAGACGTAACTATTTCAAACTTAGGATTTTTAATGAATTCTATTTAAAATTACAGTTTCTAGTTAAATTAGACTTAACCTAAATATTTCGGATTAAAACACAATATTTTAATTCTGATTTTATTACGACTTTGACTGCAAAGAAAAAGTGGTATAGCGTTTGGTACGGTGTCTGTAACATTTACAAAAAAAAAATTGTGTATAGAAATCCTTCATGATGACGAATCTGAACTTAGTTTATGTGGGTGTATGGATGTGCGTCGTCAGCTCGCTCGCTCACCTGCTCGGACGGTTCAACCGATTTTAATGAAATTTTCAGGATAAATTTGTCTAGTGCTCAAGATGGTCAAGTAGTTTTGTTTTTTTCCAGTGATGCCAACTTTCCGAAGAAACAAATACTAAAGTTTTTAAAAATTCATTGTGTCTACATTATTTATCCGATTTTGATCAAATTTTCAGGAAATATTTCTTTAGTGCCCACATAAATAACGTAATTTTAATATAATACAGTGTTGCCAACTTTCTGAGAAAAAAATTACTAAAGTTTTTAAAAATTCATTGTGGCTACATTATTTATTCGATTTTGATGAAATTTTCCTAGAAAGTTTCTCCTAGTGCCCACATAAATTATAATATTATTAAAATACAGTGTTGCCAACTTTCCGAGAAATGTCAAAGTGGTCTATATATGGGTTTACCCATATACTTCTAATCTTGTTTTCAAACTGTTCGTGTTTAGTAACTAAAAATATCGTATAGCCACCACGCAGAAATTAATCTGTGTTTGAAATGTAACTTACGGAACAGCAGAAATGCAATATTGGTTAGGGTGCGATAACTAACGTTAAGCTTTAAGCATGTATAAGTGTAAAAACCCGCCCCCTTTTTAATAAAGTTTTTATCAAAAATTTTATAAACATTGTACAAATTCTTTCAGAACTCATCATGTTTAAAGAATTTAGGTCAAAGTTTTTTATTATTTTATTAAAAATCGACAATTCGATTCATAAATTTTTCTTCAATTTTTTCTTCTTGTTGAATTATAAAATACTTATAAAATATGGTTTAGATTTGAAGCTTGAGCCACAGTGACGTAACTATGAATTTTGCTCTCCTCTCGGCCTTATTTTAAATAAACTTTTTTTAACTATACACAGTTTGAAAAGTGAACAGTAACTACATCGTCGATTATTATTAATAAATATTAATGCACAACTATAATCTATCGCTGGTTTATTGTAATATAACAAGTTCTGAAATATTTTTTACTACGTTATTTCGTCATAGCTTTCGAAAAATTGTTAAAAACACATTCCGTAGACTTTGTTTAGGAACTACACAGTCTAATATGAATTTCTTCTGTCTGCTTTTTGCATAACCGACAAAACTATTTGAAGCTAGCCTCAGCAATGCAATGCTTACTGAGACAAATCACCGAGACAATGTTTATAAAGTTTTTCTTTTATTTTTCTGATGATTCTGTTTAGCAGGGCAAGAAACATATACGTGACTCAAATGAAATAAAATCTAGCTCTCCATAAACGTATAGAAAAAAACACATGGTTGAAACTGACATATTTGTTATGGTTAGTGTTTTTATGCATCTTTGATTGTATACATTGTATACTCATAAAAACATGTTATTGTATATTGTGGGTTGTTATATTTATATTAGCTAGTGAGTGCAAATAATTTTGTTTTCGTTTAAAATGTAAATAATAAATTTAAATTGGTATTGTTTATTTTGTGAGATTGATGATTCAAAAGAGCAAACGAAAACAGGAGGATTGTGGTGAAATTTGTGTGAACAAATAGATATACCGTAAGAGTATGTGTGTAAATTTTACAATCATATTTTGTAATTTATAGTGTTAGTTTTAAACAATTTTTTTGTTTAAATTCTGAAATAAACTGTTTTATGAGAAACAACAATAACACGAAAACGCCATCTACCGGAAAGTTACATTGTAACAATATTAAGTGTACATTTTCGTACGATATACTTACGTAACTATTTTCTACTTCTTAACACTTAGCTGACGAACTCATATATAATAAAGTACGTCTCAGTTTTATCCGGAAAATAAGTTTTGCAACTCTTTCATAGTACGTTTACAGGGTTTTATTGTATTAACTGTTGTATATATATTTTGAAATCCTAATTATTTTGTTGAAGTGTTTAGAAATATATCAATAATTAATATTATGTTTAAAAATGACAGTTCACAGTACTCTTAGCTAAATAAGTTAAATATACATATATATATATATACATAATCACAAACTTTTTACACTATCCCGAAATTAGTTTTCGCCAAATATTCTTATCCAGACAGGCAACTCAAGCTTCATTCACATGCATGATAGCAAAGCCCAATGTAAGTTTTATGAAATAAGATTTTAGACGATTTAGAAAAAGAAAATAGACTACGCTGTTAGACACACGTCAATTTCTTATTGCGTGCAATATATTATAAGTGGGAGTGAGAGAGAAATATTAGAGTAAGTATTAATTTTATTATCAGTCATATTGGACTTTTCTCCGACTTTTTCTGAACAATTCTATACCTCTCATAAATGCTCTTCTATTTCTAGTACTTGGAAACTTTCGCTCATGCAAAACACTCTCAACTTGCGTATACGTATATCTACAAAAACATTCATATATATTCTTTTAACCAAAGTTTCATTACACATTCGCTCAAGATGACTGTACCATCTTTACTAACACAAACTTTGCAAAAACATTTTTTTTTTTAATTTAACACTCATTATACACTAACATATTTCATACTCGTTTTCTTCTAGGTATACCACATACGTCACATAAAAATCTCATTAAAATATATAACATTTCAGTTTGCGAGACAGTGTCATATGGAACATGGGATTGTAAGCCCGAGAAACAGATTGCATAGTTTTTTAATAATTCTTACTTGCATTCTTAATGTTTAACCAAGCAAGAACCTGCAGCCTATAGTGGGTTTCGAACAACTCAAAACAGCCAATACTCATCATTTTTTTTTTAATATTTGAAATAATATTTTTAATTTAAAGTTATAGGGTGAGCGTGGTGCAAAGTAGGAACCTTTACAACCGTTTTTATAGTAATATGTTGCTGGTTTAAACCTGGTCTATGAATACGGGAATACGAGTTGGAGTTTTAGTTCTCAAGCTACTCCTGACATTTTTTCTTAATATAATATCAATGCTTAAATATTTTGACGCATCTTCCGCAATAGATTTGAAAATATTTATGCTGTAAGTAAAACAATATTATATACGATTAAACATACATAGATTGAATTAAAATAGTGTCTATCTGTAAATGATAGATGCCAGTAGGTATAATACAGCATATAGCGATGACGGGCCAATTGAAATAGATATAAATGTATCTGTTGTGATGTGATGGTGTGTGCATATTCAACTTGTTGATTTTTGAAAAACAAAATTCTGCGCTGTTATCATTGTACGCGTACGACTACATAGTTTATCCATTCAAACGTGACTAACTTCAGACGAATGAAGAAAAATAATCATGATTGATTGTTGCTAGTGCCATTAATTTTTATTTAAATTAAATGTAATAATAGATAAATTTGGCAGGTATTTTATTAATGTATAATTTACGATTGTTAAATGGCGCCAACTATGTACAAGTATATGTATACTTAGCAGAGCTGGACAAGCTACTCAATTATTGTAGCTAAGTTACAGCTACAAACTATTTTTTTAAAATTTATAAAACTACAACTACTTTTTTTCAAAAGTAGCTTAAATTACAGCTATAAGCTACCATAAATGTATCAAAATACCTGTCAAATATTAAGCTATTTTTAAGCTACTTTGTATGCTACTTTCTAAGTACTTTGTAAATGATGCAAATACCGTACTGACAACTATACAGTTTTTTCTGTTAATCAAAGTAATAATAAAAGCAACTACGTTAAGAAATTTAATGATTAAGTATAGAAAACTTGCTGTAAAATACTAAAAGTAGTTATAAACTACTAAACGTAACTGTAAGCTACTAAAAGTTACTGTAAGCTACTAAAAGTAACTGTAAGCTATTAAAAGTAGCTATAAGCTACTAAAAGTGGCTTTAAGCTACTAAGAGCAGATATAAGCTACTAGAAGTAGCTGGAAATAGTAGCTACTATTTATAAGCTACTTGCGACAAATCCTGAAGCTACAAGTTACAGCTACTTTTTTTTTGTAGCGCAGCTACCGCTATAGCTACCAATAATTGTAGCTAAGCTACTAAAGTAAAATTTAAAAATATTTTGTAGTTGCAGTAAAATTTTTCTCGAAAATAGTTTTACATATTTACATATTTACAGATTATACATAATTTCAGTGTACTACTTGCAATATTCATTAAATTTATTAATTGAAAACAAATTTATTGACGATTTTTTCCTGTTTTACAATAACAATGTCATAAATTCTATTATTATATTATTATATAATTTTTATGCAATCATACAGTATTGAGTATTATTTTTCTTTTTAATATTATAAACAAATGATTCTTTTAACTTTGAAAATTGTAATGAGTTGTTTTTTTTAACTATACATCTTTTTTTTTTCATTTAGACTTTAATTACAAAAATTAAATGGGACAAAATATTGTTATTATTTCAAAAATAAATATTTGAAAAAAGAAAAATCTTAATATTAAAAAGTTTATATTAAATAATTAGTATTTATGCTGTTTTTGTCTCGACCTACTTGTCCCAATTACTAAATATGTTTTTTGATATTTTTGGTTACAAATACAATAACCCGGATATAATTGTTTAAATTAAATTTATATGCTCATTAATTTTTGTGTAAATATACATACTCTGCATGTACATTATGTTTTGAAAGTGGCTATTTATACATAGGGTATGTATACGCAATTGGCTATTTATACATACAGTATGTATACGTAATTGGCTATTTATACATACAGTATGTATACGCAATTGGCTATTTATACATACAGTATGTATACGCAATTGGTTATTTATACATACAGAATGTGTACAACTTAGCAACGCCCAAACCTAACGCATAACACCTAACACCCCTGTAATATTTTGTATTAAAATGAACTTTTCCGCTGGGGACAGTAAAGTAGCATAAGTTATGAAAGTGGCTATTTATACATACGGAATGTATACGCAATTGGCTATTTATACATACAGTATTTTTACGTAATTGGCTATTTAGGGTAGGTTAGGTTAGTAGGTTGGTTTAGGTTTTTTTTTTAATTATGTATAAATAGCCAATTGCGTATACATACCGTATGTATAAATAGCCTCATCCTAAAAAATAATATATTTATTTTACTTTATTTTTATTTATATTTATTTCTATGATTTAATGATAATTTATAGTGTATGTATTACTTTATTGAACAATATTGTAAATAAATTTTAATAAATAAAACTATAATTATTATTTATAATTGTGTAGTTACTATCAAAATATTAATTGTAATAATAGCACATACAATCAGTATATGTAAATCTGTAAATAGCCATTGCATAAGTATACATAAAGTATGTATAAATAGCCAGTTGTATACACATACTGTATGTATAAATAATCAATTGCGTATACATACCGTATGTATAAATAGCCTCATCCTTATGTTTTATATAATACAAAGATACAGTGTTTAAATAAATAATAAAAAAAATTAATACAAAATTTTTGACTGTTTTAAATTATTATGCCCAAATGATTCTAATTTGTAAATTTTCTTAAGAAAAAGTAGCCGAACTACTACTATCGCAATTATTTATAAAATAAGTATTCAACCAAAAATATGTTTTTATATGAGCGCAACTGTTGGCTGTGGATAGGTTAGGTTAGGTTTAAGTTGTTTAGTTATGTTATTATTCAATATAGGCGCTTATCTCGTCGGCGCAAATGATAGGTACCCACCTCAGACCGGCGTGCAATTTAGCTATGCAAAATTTCGATAAGAGATTAAAACCCAACCGCCGCGTGCAATTTGTGTGTACCCTGGAAAATAATATCTATTTCTATTTTATATCCATATTTTTAATTGTGAGAATTTTCTAACTTTGTATATTTGTATATATTTATATGTGTTTAAATAATTATATAATAATAATAATAATAATAATTTATTAATAGCTTTGGGAGCTTTAAAAAAAACAAATATATAAAATATTTTACATTATAAAATACATAAATATGAATACAAATATATGCGACACTAAATAACTAACTTGTTCTATTCAAATAATGTTGTTTGATTTTAATTTTAAAAAGATGTAGTGAAGAGCATATTTTTATAAATTCTGGTAGTTGATTATATTCTTGTAACCTTTCGTAAAAAATATTATTAGCTGTTTTATATGGAAAAACGACCTAATTCAATTTGTGATAATTAATCTCCCTTCCCTAGAGGTTATATTATAAAACCATTTTGGTTCTCCCCAGACTCTTTTGAGATGTTGATCATCCATTATGCCAATTATAATATGTTCAAGTTTACAAATAGTTACAATATATAAGGATAAAACGTTTAAACGTGAATTTGGTACAAAAACTTAAGTGCACTTAAGTCGTTATCGCACCCAGTGACTCAATTGTAATTTGTATTTGAGCTTTATTGCTAACTTGTCAGATATTTTAAATATAATTTCGTGATTGATTAAAAATTGTTGTGGAATAAACTTACAAAATAATTAACACATTCACTGCCCGCTCCAAAAGCGTGCAATGCGTCAGGCGCCACTCGTTTAGAATTCAAATGGAACAACAACGCGCTTAGCGCGGTGTGGGCACCATTGCGTCGTACATGTGAACGCGCCAGGCGCGTTGCGGGCAGTGAATGTGTTAAATAATAACGAAACTAGGAAACCCGTGACCCTTAAAGGGTCACGTTTAAAGTCGAAAATAGTAATTAAACAAATAAACATAATAAAAATAAATAAATAAACAAATAATAATAATAAAATATCATTATATATTACTTAAAAGCAATACTTCTATCAGTAGTGTAAATAACTTCACACAGTTGTCATTTGACATTTGCATTATAAACATAATTTTTCAAATTTTTGAGAACCAAGATGAAATCGTAGAAAAATGAAATTTGCGTATTCTCAAATAGGGAATGAACCAATTAAAATGACACCACTCCCAACAAAATCGCAGGGGTTTAGGAGAAGATGCTGGAGAAACATATATACATTTGACAATTAGGGAGATTAATAATTTAAAACTTCATTGTATTGAATAAGGAATAGCATTTAGAGACGTATATATAACGAATATATAATTTTGCAGAAAGAGAAAAGAAATAAAATGGTATATATTAAGTGAGAAAAAATGTTAGTAATTAATCAAAAATTATTGCAAGTAAGAAGCAAACAACAACTATAATTATTGCAAGCAATTTAATTCTAATTTTCTGCTATTAAACAGCCCATAAATTTATTGTTCCATTTATTTGTATATATCTCTATTAATGGTTTAAATATGAAATCTAGCACTGCTGTTTTAATATAAATAAGCATTGTGCATATTTAGTTGATATTGTGTTATTTGTTTAATTGACAAAATTTCTCATTTAATATTTCTCTTAATATACGTTTTTTTTTTACTCTAGATTTTAGCAATTTCATGCCGACATTCTTTCATCATTAAAAAAACCTTGGGTTATCTTTATATATAAAAACGAATGTATGTCTGTCTGTCTGTCTGTTTGTCCTTTATGCATTACTACAACATTCATCCGATCGCCATGAAACTTTGGGAAGTTGTTGAGTATACTCCTTCGAGAAAAATTTTGAATATATGCTCTCCAGGGTCCTCATAATTTTTCAAATACTGATAATAAATGGAAAAATTTAGTACTCATCGCGCAGTAATGCTCGACGGATAATCTTTGGAATACTGAATTTTTGCGCAGTTGCGCATAAACGCGCGACAAGTCAACAAGTTTTAAATATTTATGATTTATTTTTGTAAATGATAAAATAAAATTTCTTGTAATTATATTATCGATGATTATACGAGTTATTATTTAAAATGCTAATATAGGTCACAAAATATTGTTTATTTATTTAGTACAAATTTAACAAATTAAACCTTACAATAAGAAACGGCTTTAGATTCTAGTTCTGTAACAATTTATTAATAAATCAACGTTTTAACAAACTGAACGTGTGTCTTTATCAGGAAAAAGATAGAAATGACATTTATAGTAAATGAACAGAACTTGGAAACAAGTTAATAGGTAACTAGTAATTTGTTTTCATGTTCTGTTTATTTACTATAAATGTCATTTCTATCTTTTCCTGATGAAACGTTGATTTATTAATAAATTATTACAGAAGTAAAAGCTAAAGCTATTTTTATTTTAATATAATGAGTTCTAAAAGATTTTTGACTATGTTAAATTAAACTTTGTTTTAAAATCAAAATTATTTTCCAAGGTTAAATTTATTTCAAAAACTTAACAACATTGAAAAATTTTTATTATATTTTAATGAGTTCTCTGTAATTAACATATGTTATGTTAACATGTTCTTGTTACACAGAAAATTAAGAAAGTAAGCAATTTATATAAAATTCGTCAGTATTCTATAAATCTTTTGTAAATGTTACTTCAACAAATATTAAATTCTTTATTTTAATATATTAATTTTAAAATTTATAGAATAACCAATGTTCTGTTAATATACTAATCATTTATAATAAAATTTAAAAATTATAGCTTTAATATTACAAAAAAAAAATAACTGAAACCTTATTCAAAATGAGAAAATAATATACAAAGTAAATAAAAAATAGAACAGATATTTTTAGATATTAAAATTTTGCGTTCTTTCTTGTATTACGATTAATACCAAAAATATTTAAATAAAAAAAATATTTCTAATATACCACGTTTTTAAAACGGACTAAAAAATAAAAAAAATAATTTCTCTCCTAGAAAAACATGGGGCGCATTTCTCACTATTATCTATTGCATGCACCCCACGTTTTTATAGGAGAGAAATTATTTTTTTTTACTTTTTAGTCCGTTTTAAAAACGTGGTATATTGAAAATATTTTTTTCTTTAAATATTTTTTCAAAATAATTATTAATGTTAATGTAGAAAGTGACGAATATTATGTTGCACTGATCTTACTAATGTAACTGATGTCACTAATGTCACAAATTATGTCACTTTTATGCTGGCGCCCACTAAACTATAACGAAGCATATCTACTAACTGCTGAATAAATAGATTTTAGTGCGGAGATACCGTGCAAGAGGTTTATATATCATTCATCTCCACTGAAATATAGTAATAACTGGAATGTGCACTGCCTATGTGTTCTAGCTTACACGAAATTCAAATGCGATTTCTTGCGGTAAAAATGCGACAATCTTATGTTGTTGCATATTAAATTGTAGCTAAATGCATCATCTAAACGATACGTAATGAGATTTTATTGGGGAATTCCTCTATAAAAGGTATTTTTGTCATTTTTGATATTTTAATTTGACATTTGACAGTTTGATTCTTTTTTTTCATAGCTATCTAAGTTATCATGTAGTAGCAATGCTACGCCATTAGAAAGACAAAGACGCGAATATCACGTATCTCCTATCTTTCTCGGCTCGCATTTGAGCGGCCAGTGCGCGTTCCAGTTATTACTATATTTCAGTGTTCATCTCTCTAATTGACAAATGTTTGTATGTATGTATGTTTCTGCAGCATCTCCTCCTAAACCCCTGAACCGATTTTGATGGTAGTGGTGTCATTTGAATTGGTTCATTTCCTATTTGAGAATAGGCAAGTTTCATCTTACTACGATTTTATCTTGGTTCTCAAAAATTTGAAAAACTATGTTTATAATGCAAATGTCAAAAATAAACTTAGATAGCTATGAAAAAAATGAATAAAATAAATAAATAAACAGCTGTCACAATATATTGCAAGTACTTTTTTTTACATATATCAGTGCATTTGTAACAACCTATAAGTTTTTACTAAAACGATTTCGACATGGCCGAGCGGAAATATAGATTGCACATACGTGGTTGATTTCTTGAAGTTTTTAATAAAATGAAAACGAGAACAATTTAAAAGATAATTTTATTAAATAATGAATAAAATTAATTAACAAATGATTTTACAAAACAACTAAAAATTATAACAATATATGGACAGTGTCTCTAGCTTACAATTTAAGGTTCTACTCTTGGATGTTTATTCGTAACTTAAATAATTTAATGTTCTTCTCTTGGATATCTATCCGTAACTAAATTAAACTCATTTAATTTTCGAATAAATTGGATTCATGAAAATGCAGCTTAAACAAAAATCGAATGAAATCGAACTTTGAACGACGACTAAAAATGCTGACAAAATGACAAAGTTCGATGCACTCAACAGTCATGGATATGTCAACGTACTAACTTCCTAAATTCTTAAATATCAAATATCCATTACTGTTACACATTTACTTACATTTTTTTCATTAAAATAAGAGTAAAAAGTACATTTCATTGATATTGTTGTATTATAAAAATAAAAAAAAGGGCAATAAAAATTCCAAGAGAATGAAGATGGAATATTCAAATCTTTCGTCGGATAAAAAAGAAGAGCTTAAATCAAAAATTTTTTATTTATTATTTTATATTTACGTAATACTTTCTATGGGGCGCGCGCATGCTCGCGCCCTTTATTTTTTTATATTAAATACTGTGTCTTTGTGTTGTGTTTGTTACTATTTTCGACTTCAAACGTGACTCTTTAAAAGTTACGGGTTTCCTAGTTTTGTTTTTATTTGATTTTGACATTTTTTAGAAGGCAAAATTCAATATTTTGGCGAAAAAAAAAACGTTTATTTTTTTTCAAAGCAACCTACTATTTATATTTTTTTAATGTGATATTTTTAGGCATTTTATTATATATATATATATATATATACCGAGTGTCCAAAAAGAATGGAAACTATTAAATATCTCGAGAACGGCACATCGGATTACAAAGTTACAAAACACGTTTTTCTTTATTTTTGAAAATCTATTTAGGGGTGATATGCGAAAACCACCCACACCTCCCCTGGCGGGGGGGACGGGGCCAAGTTTTAAAATTTAAATGGGAACACCCATTTTTTATTGCACAGTTGCATTTTCCATAAAAAACTGTTTCTGGATTTGCAAATTAAGCCCCCTAGCACCTCCCCCCTCAGAGCAGGGAAGGGGAGAAAATTTAAAATTTTTTGCAGAAACTTTCACTTTTTATTGCAGTTTTGGATTCTCCTTCTAAAACTGGATATAATTAAGTAGGGTGTTTACCTAAATTTAGCACCCCGATAGTAAGAGGCGAGGGGATTCACCTAAATCCAGCACAATTTACCACCAGGTATTATTTGAGATGAAAAGTTGGTACCCATCCGCATGTGTGGGAGTGAGAGTGGAGGTGCGTTTTTCAATTTTATATCCAGTTTTAGAAGGAGAATCCAAAATTGCAATAAAAAGTGAAAGTTTCTGCAAAAAATTTTAAATTTTCTCCCCTTCCCTGCTCTGAGGGGGGAGGTGCTAGGGGGCTTAATTTGCAAATCCAGAAACACTTTTTTATGGAGAATGCAACTGTGCAATAAAAAATGGGTGTTCCCATTTAAATTTTAAAACTTGCCCCCGGCCCCCCGCCAGGGAAGGTGTGGGTGGTTTTCGCATATCACCCCTAAATAGATTTTCAAAAATAAAGAAAAACTTGTTTTGTAACTTTGTAATCCGATGTGCCGTTCTCGAGATATTTAATAGTTTCCATTCTTTTTGGACACCCTGTATATGTAAAGTTACTAATAAATTAATTAGTTAATATTGTATTGTCATCCAGTTCTGAACTATGTTTAAAGTTTCAAGTCTCTAGCTCATTGGGAAGTTAGTTTAAAATCGATTGCAAAATTTGTTCCGAACAGAAAAATTAATAAACAAACAGACAGGACGGAAAACGTCTTAATAAAAACATGTTAAAAAAGTATTTTATTGTAACAAATGGAAATAAAATTAGTAAAATAAAACGGCTTTAGGTTGTAGTTCTATATTAATATTTATTAATACAGGACCACAACATAACGTTGTTTTATTTTAAAATAATGAGTTCTGAGTTACAATTTTAAATTAATAAATTTGTTATTGAAACTTCTGCATTAATTTTCGTTTTTTATTTATTTAAACACTGTATCTTTGTATTGTATAAAACATAATGGACATTTACAATTAAAAGTTAAATTTGAATGTATCATAAAGATGTTTAATCTAAATTAAAAATTTATATAAATTTTTATTTAAATTGGCAGTCAAATTATAGAATTATTTTTTTAAAATATTAATTCCCTTTAATGAAAATTGCATTTTAATCTTTTCAAATAACAACAGAAATATTAAAATATTTCTATAATTCTATGCTTTATATATTTTTTCCATTGCTACATTGTAAAAACTTTTGGCCACATTACCAGTTGCCAACTATGAATAAGACAGTATTTCATATTTTTGACATCTGTGTCTGATCTACATTGCCAAAATTGATGCAATAGTATTGAAATCGTGCCTTATGGTATGTATATGGAAAGTTAATGACGTAGGAATACGTCTTTTCTGTATTTTTGATAAATTCCAAAAAATTCGCATACTAAACATTAACACTTCTACATTTGCTTATCAGATTCTGTCGTGTGAACTCTGTACTTATTGTTGATTATATTTAAAATGTTTCGGTTACATTTATTTGCTGCATTTGGTTCAACTATTACTACAAATAGCAACAATTAAATTTATTTATTTCAAATGTTAGTATTGGAAAGTGTATACAACATGCTAATTTTGCAGCAAGTATTTTTCCTAGCCAATGTTAAAATCTAATGCCAATTTCATTCAATTGTATTCCTTTTTAAAGTGACTGTATACTGAATTCAAACTTAAAATATTGAACTATTATGTTCGAAATATTTATACATGATTTTTGGCATTTGCAGAATATCAATATTTTTTAAATGTACCTATAGATTTTGTAAGGATATTTTGTTGTTTAATTCTAAAGGTTCTTCTAAAAAATTGTATTTTTTAATATAAATTATAAATTATAAATTAATAATATATTCTAAGTAAAATAATAGATATATGGCTCTATGTTTGAATAATATTTTTCTCCAAGCGTACCTATCACAATTACAAATAATATTACGTTACTGTATTGTCTATGTAAAAAGAGGCCATTATGTTACTAGTGCAATAGTGACATTATTATAAAGCATACACACTCCCATACACACCACTAATGGCAGCATTAAAAATAACTACAATTTCAAGTGTATTTAATCTGACATTTTTACGTCAAGTTAATTGAAAATTGCATTGTTTATTTACGCTTAAATTTTAATTTGATTATTGAAAATATGTAAAAAAAGTGCAACAAATGCAATGTATACCGCCCAGGGTGGTCATAAATTGTTTATTCGACCAAAGCAAGATGCATTCTGACAAATCACGTAACAAAAATAGAACGCTTAAAGAAAAAATCGTATATGTCATTTGGAATAGGAAGCTCTTTTTGTGTTTCGCCTAGATTGCTTAGTCTCGGTTTTGCCTCGGCCACAAATATCTGAGCTCAAAACAATAATCATCGATTTTTATTTTCATAGCATAATATACAATTAATTGTAATTTTTATAGTGAATACCTACGATAAAATATAACGTCAATACAGTATGTATATTTACACAAAAATTAATGAGCATATAAATTTAATTTAAACAAATTTATCCGGGTTATTGTATTTGTAACAAAAAATATCAAGAAACATATTTAGTAATTAGAGCAAGTAGGCCGAATCAAAAACATAATAAAAATTATTTATTTAATATAAACTCTTTTCTTTTTTCAAATATTTATTTTTGAAATAATAACAATATTATGTCTCATTTAATTATAAATGAAAAAAAAATGTACTGGCAAAAAACAACTCATTACAATTTTCAAAGTTGAAACAATTATCTGTTTATAATATTAGACAGAAAAATAAATGTAGTATATGTTTTATCAATACTGTATTATTTCATAAAAATTATATAAAAATATAATAATAAAATTTATGACAATGTTATTGTAAAAAAGGAAAAAACCATCAATAAATTTGTTTTCAATTAACAAATTTAATGAATATTGCAAAATCTTGAGTATACTGAAATTATATAAAACCATTTCAAAACTATTTTCGAGATAAATTTCATTGCAACTACAAAAAATCTTTAAATGTTACTTTTAACTAGGTATTAGAGATGGCCAAGAGCAAACTACTGTAGTAGCTTAGCTATAATTATTGGTAGCTATAGCTGTAGCTGAGCTACAGAAAATAAATTTAGCTGTAAATTGTAGCTTCAGGATTTGTCGTAAATAGCTTATAAATAGTACGTAAAATATAAAGCTACTATTTCTAGTTACTTCAAGTAATTTATATCTGTTTTTAGTAGCGTTTATAACTACTTTACAGCAACTTTTCTATACTAAGTCATTACTTTTATATACGTAGTTGCTTTTATTATTACTTTGATTAACAGGGAAATCTGTATAGTTCTCAGTACGGTATTTGCATCATATACAAAGTACTTAGAAAGTAGCTTACAAAGTAGCATATAAAGTAGCTTAAGATTTGACAGCTATTTTTATACTTTTATGGTAACTTATAACTGTAATTTAAGCTACTCTTGGAAAAAAGTAGCTGTAATTTTGTAAATTTTTAAAATATAGCTTGTAGCTGTAACTTAAGTATACATATACTTGTACATAGTTGGCGCCATTCCTAAATTATATGTTACAATTAATTTAAATAAAAATTAATGGTATTAGCAACAATCAATCATGATTATTTTTCTTTATTCGTCTGACGTTAGTCACGTGTGAATAGATAAACTATGTAGTCGTACGCTTACAACGATAACAGCAAAGAATTTTTTTTCAAAAATCAACAAGTTGATTATGCACACATCGTCACATTACAGATACATTTATATCTATTTCAATTGGCCCGTCATCGCATAACTACTTAAATGCTGTCTTATACCTACAGGCATCTGTCATTTACAGATAGACACTTACAATCCCATGTTACAAATGACATTGTCTCGTACACTGAAATGTTATATATTTTAATAAGATTTTTACGTGGCGTATGTGGTGAACTTAAAAGTTTGTGTTAGTAAAGATGGTTCAGTTATCTTGAGCGAATTTCTAAAGAAACTTTGGTTAAAAGAATATATATGAATGTAAGTTGAGAGTGTTTTGCATGAGCGAAAGTTTATAAGTACTAGGAATAGAAGAGCACGTATGAGGTATAGAATTGTTCGGAAAAAAAGTCGGAGGAAAGTCGAATGTCCAATAATAAAATTAATACTTACTCAAATATTTCTCTCTCACTCCCACTTATAATGTATTGCACGCAATAAGAGATCAACGTGTATCAAACAGGGTAGTAGGTTTTCTACTTCTAAATCGTCTAAAATCTTATTTCAAAAAACTCACATTGGACCTTGCCCCGACTTCGTTCATGAACAATATTATTAACATGCATGTGGATGAAGCTTGAGTTGCTTGTCTGGATAAGAATGTTTGGCAAAAACTAATTTCGGAATAGTGAAAAAAATTTGTGCTATACCCTTTTGGGTACATGACATGATTGTTTATACCTACATGTATATATTTTAACTTATTTAGCTAAGAGAACGGTGAACTGTCATTCTTAAACATAATATTACTTATTGATATATTTCTAAACACTTGAACAAAATAATTAAAATTTAAATATATATATATATATATATATATATATACAACATTAAATAAAATAAAACTCTGCAAACGTAATATGAATGAACTGCAAAACTTATTTTCCGGATAAAATTGAGACATACTTTAATATATATGAGTTTGTCAGCTAAGTGTTAAAAAGAAGAAAATAGTTACGTATATTGTATGAAAATGTACACTTAATATTGTGCAATGTAACTTTCTAGTAGATGGCGTTTTTGTGTTATCGTTGTGTCTTATAAAACAGTTTATTACAAAATTTTACCAAGAAATTGCTTAAAAGTAATACTAAAAAAAAAAAATATTATTGTAAAGTTAATACATGTTCACACCATATAAGCATACTCGTACGGTGTGAATTTTCCAACGCCAAGTATTCTTATTCATCTTTCGTCACGATCACACTCATAATACTTGCTTTTTTTTGCCCTTTTGTATCATCACTTTTATGAAATAAGCAATTTAATAGCATTATTTCTATTTTTACATTTTTCAAAACAATAATAAGCAATACCAATTTAAATTTACTATTTACATTTTAAACGAAAACAATATTATCCTCCTTCACCAGCTAATATAAATATAACAATATACAATAATAATTTGGATGGACACGGCTGTAGGCACTTGTTGAAACATAATTAAAATTAAAATAAAAATAAACACACAACTCTTGGTTTTTTGTTTCAAAATTATTATTTTATTAATACGATGTACATTTCGGCTTATTAGGCCATCATCAGGTGACGAAAATGTAATACAAAAAATTATACATTTCTAACTATATATACTAATACTTAAACTAAAACATAATTGTACTAGGGACCTAAAATGGTTTTAGCAGTGGGGATGAAAATAAGTCGGTTTGTTCATTTATTAAGATTTTATTATCAGCCAAGGCTGTTTGTATTTCCATCGCTCGGCTATTTACCTCGGTCAGACAGGAAGAGCTTTTCAGACACGTTTTAACGAACACATTAGGTCGGTTAGGCTGGAAAAAACCGACTCAAATGTAGCCAAACATTGTTTAGATCTAGGACACAAATGTTTTATTGAGGATATGGAAGTATTGCATATTTGCGACAAGGGTCTTAGAATGAATTTCTTAGAAGCGATGGAAATACAAACAGCCTTGGCTGATAATAAAATCTTAATAAATGAACAAACCGACTTATTTTCATCCCCACTGCTAAAACCATTTTAGGTCCCTAGTACAATTATGTTTTAGTTTAAGTATTAGTATATATAGTTAGAAATGTATAATTTTTTGTATTACATTTTCGTCACCTGATGATGGCCTAATAAGCCGAAATGTACATCGTATTAATAAAATAATAATTTTGAAACAAAAAACCAAGAGTTGTGTGTTTATTTTTATTTTTATTTTAATATACAATAACATATTTTCATGAGTTTACAATATGAATCAAAGATGCATAAAAAGATTACTCATAACAAATATGTCATTTTATTTCATTGCAGGCACGTATATGTTCCTTGCCTTGCTTAACAGAATTATTATAAAAATAGAAGAAAAACTTTATAAACAACGTCTATTTTCAAATACAATCGTTTTTTCGGTAATGGAGAAAACAGCAAAGAAATGAAATTCATATTAGACCGTGTAGTTCATATAAAAAGTCTATAAAATGTGTTTTTATCAATTTTTTAAAATTATAACAAAACGACGTAGTAAAAAATATTTCAGAACTCATTATATTAAAATAAAACGCCGTTATATTATAGTAGTGCATTAATATTTATTAATAATCGACGTTCCGACAAACTAAATGTATATCTTTCTGAGAAAGATGTATGTTGAGTTTGTCAAAAGATAAATGGTATGGCAGATACTTTTTTGTGTATGGCAACGTTATTTTCCGCCAAACATATCTGTCGAGATAAGTAACTTTTGATTTCAAATATTATTAAAAATTGTATAGTTACTGGCCATTTTGCAAATTGTGTACATTTAGAAAAGAGTTATTTAAACTATAAGGAGGATGAGCAAAATTCATAGTTACGGCACTGGGGCTTAAGCTGCAAATCATTTAAACTACATTTTATAAGTATTTTACAATTGATTAAGAAGAAAATTTGAAAAAAAATTTATGAATTGAATCGTCGAATTTTAATAATATTATAAAGTACTTTAACCTAAAGCCGTTTAACATGAAGAGTTCTGAAAGAATTTTTACAATGTTTATAAAATTTGTCATAAAAATCATCAATTTATTTATATGATATCGTAAGTGATACATGAGCAATAATAGCGGTTCGCGAAAAGTATAACGTAAATTACATTTGACAAAATTTAGTGTCAAACTCTAATAAGAAGGGGGCGGGTTTGGTACATGCTTAAATCACCGTAACCGATATTGCAATTCTGCTGTTCCACAAGATACATTTCAAACACTTGATTTTTTCTGTGTGGTGCTCTATATCGATATTTTTAGTTACTAAACAGGAACAGTTTAAAAATAATATATGAGCCTTTTAATAACGACGTCATTTCGTCGTTACAAAATTTAAACAAAAAACTTGTTATATTTTTAAGTTTGAAAATCAGACAAAATTGATATTAGTTGTAATGTAATTGATATTTGAAGTATAGAATTAGTGCCAACTAAATAAAGAATAATATATTTATTTATATGCATAATTTGTGAAAATTTTACTACGTACATGAATACATAATTTAAAAAAGATGTTTTTAACTTATACGATTTTATTGAAAACTAAAGAATTGAATATTTTGGAAAAATGTAGCGGAAGTTGGTATTAATCAGTTACGATGGTTGGGTCATCCTAGGCGAAAGTTTAATGAACTTTTGGATAAAAAGAATATAGGTATATGATTAAAAGATTAAGTGATTAAATTGATTACAAGAGGTAGGAATAGAAGAACATAAATGAGACGTATTATAAATATGAATGAAGTAAATGTTACTTGTCAGGGTAGGAATGTGTGGCGGAAAATAATTTTGATATAGTGGAAAGAGTTTGTGCCACATCTATTTGAGTACATGGCGTAATTGTGTATGTACTAAATAATATTGATTTTGGATTAACAATATATAGGGCCCGTAGCGGTGAAATTATATGAGCCCTTTCAAATTTATTTAAAACAATTTATCGATTTTAATCGGTAACAAAATAAATTCATTTATCAAATATTTTTCTGAAAAATTGTTCAAAAAATCTTAATAAAGTCATAGAATTTTTTTTTAAATTTAAGTCAATTTAATATTTCGACAACTGTATTATTTATTTATTTATCTTACACTGTCCGATATGTAATGCAAGACTATTAAGTGAACAGAAAGCAATTGTTACAAAAATATTAAACAATTTACGTAAACACTTAAATATAAATAAAAACTTATAAAACTTTCCCTAAAATTGGTCACTAATAAAACTCTTCTTTATTCAAGAGTCCCGGGCGATCGCTTAGTCCATCCACTGTTTAATTCACCACTGGTTTAATTGTAACTAAATTTTATGTTAAAATTTGGCTATCAAACAACTTTTAAAACCGACAACGTAAATACGAATATCTGATGCAATTCACCTTTAAACTATTAACTCAATTTTTTGATGAACTAAAAACGCTTAACAAACGTTTACATTTGTTATTTTATTGTATTTGTAAATTATTACTAAAAATTGTTTTCATATTTTATATTAAAATTAATTATAATGCCGCTATTCTGATCATTAAATTTAGCTTAAATTTTTAATTTTAAAGATAAGTAAGTTTAAATTCTAATCACTACTTAAATACTTTATGTGTAAAATTTAGCTTAAATTCCTTTAAGTTTAAATGGAGCTTTAACTGCTAAATTTAAGGTTAGACTCGTTAAGGTGACAAAATTAATGTGAAAAATATTTGCATAAATATGAATAATATACAATTTTTATATTTAGATGATTTTTGGAAAATCAGAAATTAAATACAGTAAAACCCCGATTATCCGTGCGCGTATTATCCGGGCGGCGGATTCTTCGTGCGGCATTATTTTCGATAACTGCCGACCGACTCGTCAGTTAAACGTAAACAGACATTCGTTTGACACATGTATTTGTCTGAATAAATTATTTAAAAAAATAAAAATGAGGTCTTTGGATTATCCGTGTTTTCGATTATCCGGCGAAGGATCGGTCACGGCTGGCCCGGATAATCGAGGTTTTACTGTATATACATTGCCAATATAGAACTAAAATCTTTTAAATGGTTACATTTAAAGACGAATGTTCAGAATTGCTTTATATATTAATTTCTTTCAGCTAAAATCTTATTTAAGCTGAAGATCTTTGAATTTAAATACGACGACCAGATTTCCAGCATAAATCCGGTGGCAACCACCGGAAATGTTACAGAATCACGCAGGAAACTATTAATAAAATTACCGTCACTTTTTAGATATGACAAGTTTACACTGTCATGTCGCTTTAGTCTTACTGTTTATTGTATAAGCTTTCGTTTGTCTTGTTTTATTGTATATAGCATTTTTGAAAACAGGAAATGATGGAATTTTATACAGAGCTGTAGCATTACAAAACATTTTACTCTTTACTATCCACTAAAAAATATATTTATTAAAAAAGAAAAACGTTTTAATATTACTTCAATTAATCTGATTTTTAATTTAATGCTACCTACTTTAAATAAATAATTGGAAATTATAAATAATATAAATGTTCGTTCCACTTGGCAACTTTGAATTTTATTATCAAATTTATTAATTTAAATATAATTGGTATAATAATCAATCTGATTGACTATAACATCAATATATAAATGTAATTTCTACAAATTTTTATATTGTAATACACTATTCGAAGGTAAAAAACAACATGAACTTACATTTGTGTATTTTATTGTTAAGTACATTGGCAATTGCATATTGTCAATATGTACCGTCTCACTATCAAGAACTTCCTGCAAGATACCAAGAAGGCCCTGTAAAATATCAAGAACTGCCTATTCAATATCTACAAATTCTTTTAAAATATCAAATAATTCCTCTAAAAATCCGAAAATCCGCGACGACATCAATATAAGGTCGAAATACCAGAACGAAGACTTGTGATCGAAGCAGGACGAAATGAGCCACCTTGTCCTCCAGGATATTTGAGAGCCGATGATGGAACATGTCAACCTGAGTTTATAGAAGAAGAATAAGGATAGCGTTAAGAAGTTATAGGTAAATTTTTCAGTTTTTTTGTTGTTGTTTTAGTTTTTAAATAATGTTTAACTATTTTGTAATTTGTAAGAAAGCTAGTTACTTAAAATAGGCACAACAAAAAATAAATTAAATACAATAAATTACAATAAATATTAACCTCAATTTGCGTTTATAAATTTGGTATTTCAATAGCTACTGCAATTTAAGAATATATTTTAAGTACACTTCATTTGAAACTAGTTCTCTTATTGAATTATATTTTTTTTACAATTATTATATGAATGAAATAGCAATTATTATAATTTTAAAAACTAATGCTAATTTTGATCATCTAGTTTGCAACATATTTTTATGTTTGATATTATTGAGTTTATCGAAATTTCGATTATTAATAAATATTAATATAAAACTACAATTTAAAGCTGCTTTATTTTATTATTGTTAGTTTTTTTTTAACTATTATACAAAAAGAAATATTGTGTAGTTTACGTTACGTTCGTATGATATGCGTAACTATTCTTTGCTTTCTCTTACCACTCAGCTGACAAGCTCATAGATAATATGAAGTATGTCCTAGCTTTATCCGGAAAATATTTTTGAAGTTCCTTCATATTACATTTACTTTGCTTTATTTTTGTCAATCATTACATTTGTTTTTTGAATCGTATTTTTTATTAATGTTTACAAATAAAATTAATAATAAATATTACAATAAAGAATGGTAGCATCAATTTTCTCCTGGGTAAATCAGCTACATAAATGAGCTACGTAAATGAGCTACATAATAGCTAAGTAACTTTTTTCTCTACCTCATCCTGGTGTGGCAGGAAAAATTGTTGAAAATTCTAAAATGTTTTTTAGAATTTTTAATAATTTTTCCTACCAAACCAGCATGAGGTTGAGAAAAAAGTTATTAAGCTATTATGTAGCTAATTTTTTTCTTTCTTTTACTGAATTTTTTCAGATTTTTTCAGCAAATTTTGAAAAAAGTCTTATTTTGAAAAAATCGCAGTGGAGATTTTTTCAAAAATTCAGTTTTTAATTTTTTTCTACTAAACGATGGATCCTAGAATAATGATTTATTAACTAAATTATAGTATTCATTATTCCGCATTTTTTCCATTTTATGCTTATTTTCCTACACCTCAAAGTTTTTGAAAAAAAAATAAAAACCAAAAATTCAAAAAAAAAATTTGCGTCCAAACGGCACATGCTAGCAAATTAAAACTAGAACCAAATTATAGAACTTTTTATTGTCTATCAAAAAGTATTCTAAGTATTTCTCCGAATTTAACTCGAGAAAGTAGTATATCGCAAATTATCGAAATTGCATGTTAAACGCTCATACGAACTTAATGAACGAACACCCGGTATATATATATATATAGTGAGTAATTTTTTATGGGATAGTAGTCGAATTGGTAAGATGTTAAAATTAAATTCTTATTCTAGATTCAATGTCAAGCTTTCGGTGGTGATTTCCACCTTCTTCAGGACCTACGTTTAATAAATAACAATACAATTACAAACAGAAAACAATAAATAAATGGCATACACTTACTTGTTCTTATTTTGAGAAAGTTGAAACAGTAAACTACATGAATGATGAAAATTCAACAATGAAGCGATAAAAATTGATATACACAGTACATAAAGTCATAAGTTAAAAATAAAAATAAATAAATAAATGAACAACAATTAGTCAGTCTGTTAATAAAATAATAAATATGTAAAATTGTAATCAATATTTGAATGTCACGAATAAAACAAACGATCAGAATTAAACTATTACGTTGTGTATCTTCTTTTTTTGAAAATTTTCGTCATAAACAACAAAATGGTGGGTAGAACCAAATTACTGCAATGATTCAAAATGACTTTTGAAAAATGGTTTTTTCCTGTGGAATATGTGGTGCCATCTGTTGGATTTCTTGATAAGTTTAATCTAATTAAAAACATCTGTGGCCTTGTCGTTAATCAAATGGCGCACATTTCGTGTATATTATTGTTTTTTAACCTAACCAAGTAAATCTGTGTTCTTCGTAATTTTTGTCTTCTGTTTCATGAATGTATCGATCATAAAATCATATGTAACACTAAGTGTCTGTGTATCTGTGCGTTTGTTCATTGTATTTTTGGATGATTTAATGTAAATTGTTTCTAGTGTAGATCTTTTGTGGTGATTGTTTTCCGTATCTAGAATATGAGTGTTGTCATAGTCTATGTTGTGTTTTGAATTTTTCACATGCATAGCTAAGGCTGTAGAAATAGGTTTAAGGCGATTATCCGATTTATGTTGTGTTAGTCTATCTTTGAGTAATCTACTTGTGTTTCCAATGTAATTTAACTCGCAATCTTTGCATGGAATATTGTAGATCACATTTGGAGTTTTTTCCGGCTCGTCTTTGTCTTTGAGTTTGCTGAACAAAGTTTTGATGGTCAGTGCATTATTTTCACAATTATTATTCCGTTACGTTTCAAGATATTTATTAAGTTATTAGTCAATCCTGGAACATTTGGTAAGAAACAAATTAGTTCAATTTGATCATTGTTGAGTTCTTTAGTTTCAGCAAACAGCCAATCCGGAATTAATCTCTTGTCGGAAATGTTGGGAGTTGAATATAGCCATCTGTTAATATCTTTTTCTGAATAACCATTGTCCGTTAATATGTTTTTAAACCTACGTAAATTGTCTGTTTTGTGAGATCGATGTGATAGAGAGAGCAAACGATTTTTTAACCCCAAGATTGTGTTAGTTTTGGTGTGTTTCTGGTGATTGGACAATGCATGTATAATTTTCCCTGATGCAATAGGGATGATGCATCAGGGATGATGCATCAGGGAAAATTATACATGCATTGTCCAATCACCAGAAACACACCAAAACTAACACAATCTTGGGGTTAAAAAATCGTTTGCTCTCTCTATCACATCGATCTCACAAAACAGACAATTTACGTAGGTTTAAAAACATATTAACGGACAATGGTTATTCAGAAAAAGATATTAACAGATGGCTATATTCAACTCCCAACATTTCCGACAAGAGATTAATTCCGGATTGGCTGTTTGCTGAAACTAAAGAACTCAACAATGATCAAATTGAACTAATTTGTTTCTTACCAAATGTTCCAGGATTGACTAATAACTTAATAAATATCTTGAAACGTAACGGAATAATAATTGTGAAAATAATGCACTGACCATCAAAACTTTGTTCAGCAAACTCAAAGACAAAGACGAGCCGGAAAAAACTCCAAATGTGATCTACAATATTCCATGCAAAGATTGCGAGTTAAATTACATTGGAAACACAAGTAGATTACTCAAAGATAGACTAACACAACATAAATCGGATAATCGCCTTAAACCTATTTCTACAGCCTTAGCTATGCATGTGAAAAATTCAAAACACAACATAGACTATGACAACACTCATATTCTAGATACGGAAAACAATCACCACAAAAGATCTACACTAGAAACAATTTACATTAAATCATCCAAAAATACAATGAACAAACGCACAGATACACAGACACTTAGTGTTACATATGATTTTATGATCGATACATTCATGAAACAGAAGACAAAAATTACGAAGAACACAGATTTACTTGGTTAGGTTAAAAAACAATAATATACACGAAATGTGCGCCATTTGATTAACGACAAGGCCACAGATGTTTTTAATTAGATTAAACTTATCAAGAAATCCAACAGATGGCACCACATATTCCACAGGAAAAAACCATTTTTCAAAAGTCATTTTGAATCATTGCAGTAATTTGGTTCTACCCACCATTTTGTTGTTTATGACGAAAATTTTCAAAAAAAGAAGATACACAACGTAATAGTTTAATTCTGATCGTTTGTTTTATTCGTGACATTCAAATATTGATTACAATTTTACATATTTATTATTTTATTAACAGACTGACTAATTGTTGTTCATTTATTTATTTATTTTTATTTTTAACTTATGACTTTATGTACTGTGTATATCAATTTTTATCGCTTCATTGTTGAATTTTCATCATTCATGTAGTTTACTGTTTCAACTTTCTCAAAATAAGAACAAGTAAGTGTATGCCATTTATTTATTGTTTTCTGTTTGTAATTGTATTGTTATTTATTAAACGTAGGTCCTGAAGAAGGTGGAAATCACCACCGAAAGCTTGACATTGAATCTAGAATGAGAATTTAATTTTAACATCTTACCAATTCGACTACTATCCCATAAAAAATTACTCACAATATAATTCCTAGTCGTGATCCTAAAGTTCATTATATATATATATATATATATATATATATATATATATATATATATATATATATAACATTTTAGTGTGCGAGATAGTATCATGTAAACGTACAATTATTTTGCAATAACATAGATACATGGCATATTTCAAGAAATAATATTTATCGCGACAGAGGACTTTATTAATAATTCATGATTGTGGATGTTTTTTTAAATATGCTTTTTTTTTGTTTCAGGTTTATAGGTCGAAAGCAAAAGGACAAAATCAGTGTTTATTATAAATTAGTTTTATTACAGAAAGTAAAGTTACATAATTAGTTTATTTCAATTATTTATATAATTTCAATTATTATGTAATTGCAATAAAAAAAGAATATAATAAAAAAATTAAAATTATTATTTTATTTTATTTTGTTATCGAATTTTTGATGTGTTATAATGAAACTTATGTATGTAAGTGTATTTAATTCGAATTGTAGTACAAATATTAAAGAAAAATAATAAACCGATAAATTATTATAGCTAATACTTATTTTAATTGTTACTATAATTTATTTATATATTTATGTTATTGTGATACCTTTCGGATATTATAAAATATACCTAACACAAGAATGATTTCAAGTGGTAAGAATAGAAAAGCATGTATGGGAGATATCATAAAAGTGAATGCAACAAAGGTTACTTTTCTAGAAATGTTTGGAGAAAACTAATTTCAGCATAGTGGAAAGAGTTTTTGACACATACGTTTGGGTATATGGTGTGATTGTATATGTATGTATCTAAAACTTGTATTATTTTTCATTTTTATTACTAGCTTTACTCTATAAAAAAAAATGTAGTTTTCATTATTACGCAATTCAATATTCGATTCTTTATAGAACTCTCTATAGGATATTTTATTCAAGCGTATGGTCAGATTGTCCGTGACAGTTTACATAAAAATATGTATGAATTAGAAAATGAAATGCGTATTAGTATTGAAAACGTCAATCACTCATTTAGGCTATGTATTATCATCAATTCATTTTTATGTATGTGTAAAGTTCTTTTTAAATTTCTTATTTATTTGAAGCAGTAAATATTTGTATTGATGAACGTCAAAATTTTGTATATTATTATTATTATTATTAGAAATAATGAAAATTCATTTTAATTAAGCTAATAGTTTTTATACAACAAAATTTTTAAATACAGTAGAACCTCGATTATCCGGGCCAGCCGGGACCGAGCTTTTGCCGGATAATCAAAAACACGGATAATCCAAAGACCTTATTTTTATTTTTTTTAATAATTTATTCAGACAAATACATGTGTCAAACGAATGTCTGTCTACGTTTAACTAACGAGTCGGTCGGCAGTTGGCGAAAATAATAAGTAAACACATAAACGGAGGATTTAAAGAGCCGAACTCGGGTATTCCCCAAGGCGAACGCCTGCACGGTGCATTCAGCGTTCATGCGCAACCTCTGGCCGTCAGCCACGGATAATCCGCGCACGGATGACATTTTAAAAATGCCGCACGAAGAATCCGCCGCCCGGATAATGCGCGCACGGATAATCGGGGTTCTACTGTAATACAATTTTTGTTGCAAAAGTACCGTAACCCCTTAATCTCGCAAAAACTCAAAATATAACCATGTAAATTACAAACATTTTCCTGTAAATTCTAACAAAAAACAACCTCTTTCCCATTTCGTTTATTCCAGCACAATATCAATCTGTTCTTAGCGCACTCATATTCAAATGCAACTGCAAACAATGATCACCTTACGACCTTATTCCTTTATTCTGCAACAAGGAAAATATTACCGCCCCATTTCTCGCCCTCTCATACACAGGCGAGAAAAGGACAGCGCTAGACGCGTGCAGTATTGGGAGCAGTTGAATGGGCGAAGAGTATAGTAGAAATTGGGTAATGGGCTGATGTTTAAATACTAGGTTTTTAAAATATCACATATTTGAGCTATATTTTAAAGTAAAAGTGATTTGGTTAAAGCAGTATAGCTTGATTTTAAAATAGATATTCACTAATAACTGTTATCAAAGCAGGACTAAATAAATGAACTGTGACACTGTCCCCCCTCACATATGTTTTGTAATTTTGACTGAAAGAAATGATGTTCATTAACTAAACCTAACCTAACCAAAACACTCAAAAACTAAACTTGTAATACCAGCCTCTATGAATTGTTTTTCGATCCAGTTTAACAAAATATAAAACTAAAACGGTTTTGAAACCGGTTTAAAAATCCATTTCGGTTTAAATGGTTCAAAATTTTTTCTAGATATAAAAAATAAAATTATTACTTATCATAAAAACATTAATAACATAATGTCTAATTAGACTTTAGGCCTAATGCATTTTAAAAAATTTTACCAATTTATAAAAAAAATTGCAAATTAAAAAAAAAAAATTTTTAAATGATATATTATTGCTATAAAATCGTAATATTTTGTATAGTTCAAATTAAATATTTTATATTATCGTAGTGATATTTTAATTATAAAAATTGTTTTATTTATTACACGATTTATTTCAATTTAAAAGTTTTAATATGAATATTGTATGTATAATTCTCGTGGTAAAAATTAAATACACTGACCCTTATTCTCAGCTCACTTTTAAAAGTAATTTTTGTAAAAAATAACAAAATTACTAAATGTAATTACTTATTAAGCAATTTTAATTCGTTTACTTAAATATAAAAAATATATATCAGAAATAGAAATACTATTAATTTTTTGTAAGAGGTAGAATAGTAATAAAAGCACTTTTTCATAAATAAAAGTTATGGGAATACGAGCTATTGTATTTACCTAGAATTTTTGTTTTCAAATATATTTATCTTTTTAAATAATTTAATATGGCACTCTGGATCTAAAAGTACTATGGATAAACCCAACTGACAAATATTTAGCGCAAAATCTGCCATCTTGCACAAAACATTTAATTTTAGCGAAAGAACATTTCCGGTATAAACCGGTATGGAAACAGATTTTGAACCGGTTTCGATATTTTATATGATTAATTTATATAATACTAGGTTATTGAAATAATTTATTTGAGCTGTATTTTAATATAATATGAAATGTTTAATGCACGTTTGGTTAAAAGTATATATGTAAATGATATTGAAGTTATACGTTTGGGTGGGTGGCCGATGAGTAAATAGGAAGGTATATTTGTAAGTATTTTACGTGTTTTTGGTGTACATGTACATTTTTTCTAAATTAAATAAATTTAAAAGTATTTTTTACAAGTACACTGTAAAAAAAATAATAGTAAAATTACTGAAAAATAGTAGCAAAATTTTACTAAAAACTTCGGTAATTTCATTTCACTATAAATATTCCGAATTTCTACCTCAAAATTCTGCAATTTTTACATTATTCTGTATTTCTACCTCAAAATTCTGTAATTTTTACATAATTCATAATAATTACATAAAATAAGTAAAACTGACCTAATAAGTATGTAAAATTACTTACTTTCAGCAAATTATAACACATATTTAATGTAGAATTACATAATGTTAGTAAAACTTCTTAAATTATGTAAAATTATAGTTTGCGTATTAATACATCAGAATAATGAGACTTATCGTTAATACATATTTTATGTATAATAAATACTAATAAAATATTTTAATCGTAATTAATGTTTTTATTAATTTTTTTGAGATTAATCTTCATTGAATGGGTGCAATCTTGAAGTTATTATTTTTATTATCGATTATGTAATGTCTTTCTATAGAATACTTTTGTACGCAATATAAAGATATACATATTCTGTATTATAATTTATATTGCAATAATTTTAAATTTACATTCAATTTTTAAAAAAGTTCCGAAATTTTACAGAATAATTTCGTAAAAAATAATAAATAAATTCTTGATTTAATTTATACTAATTGAATTAGCCGCAGTGATGTAACATACTCGATGAACACTGAACGATGTTAACCGTATGGTGTCAAAACACAGACTTCATTTTTAATTTCTTATTTATTTTATTTAATTATTTAATTTTTTTTTATTAATCCTTGATAACCGTAGCTCAATGGCTTTTAGTCAGCATATAACTTTTTTCCACTTTTTTTTAAGTGTATTTCAGCGAATATTAGACAACATAAACATCCATGCCCCAAGCGGGATTCGAACCCGGACCCGCACAGGTACGAGCGGTGATACACACGTTCTAAACCGCTCGACCATGCCGGCCGGCATTATTTAAATTTCTGACCGTACATTCTTAATTATCTTTATTAGTTATTAGGTGTCACGTAATTATCTCAGAAGATACAAATATTATGTATTATTCCATTATTGTAAAGCTAGCAAAAAATAATCTTTTACACAACATTCAATTGATACGATGTTAAATCTAAATCCTTTTAAATATAACAGCTTTTTTCACTATTATTATTTTAACGCAAACACTCGAATTTATTATTTCATTTCCTCTTAAATTTTCTAATCTTTTATTATTTCATAATATATATTTGATATTTCATTTATATTATATTGTTATTTTCTCATATGTTTTACTATTATTTTATAATTACATACATCATACATACACAATCACGACGCCATGTAGTACCCAAAAGGGTGTGGCACAAACTCTTTTCATGATTCCGAAATCAGTAGCCTCCAAACATTCCTATCCAAACAAGCAACTTTCGCTTCATCCACATTCATAATTCCTCTCATACATGCTTTTTTATTCTTACTACCTGGAAACTTTCGCTCACGCAAAACACTATTAATCATACCACTCCAACTAGTCATCGGACGTCCACGCAAACGTATACCATCAAAATCATTCAAATAAATCTTTTTAACTAGACGTTCATCAGACATTCGCTCAACATGTCCGAACCATTTTAACTGACTAACACCAACTTTTGCTACAACATTTTTTTCAATTTCACACTCATCATACACTAATCTATTTCGTACCCAATTTCCCCTATTTACACCACTTACCCCACGTAAAAATCTCATTTCCACAGCAGTCACTTTCCGTTTATGCTTTTGCAACCAAACCCAACATTCACTACCATACATCAACGTAGTCACCAAAACTGCATTGTATATACTCAAACAGGGGGCTTCTTTGGAAATATTTACATTCCTAGCAAAAGTTCCCAAAGCACCCAAAACCTTACAACCAGCATTTACTCTCCTTTCAATTTCACGATCAAAACGGCCTTCTCTAGACAGCAAACTACCCAAATACACAAATTCATCTACCTGCTCTAAACGTGCACCATCAATATATACATTACATTCAGTCATCAAGTCACCCTTCCCAAAAACTAAATCTTTGCACTTATCAACAATTAACACAAGATTCAAATCTTTACCAACAACATTAATTCTAAAAATAGCTTATAACTAACGATAATAATTGGTCTACACACTGGTGAAAACCACATTCATAGCAGTACAGTGGACCTAGAATAAACTATTTTTAACAAACAAATTCACAATTTTTGTATCTTTATTATTAGGTTGGTGCATAATTATCAGGGTTATTTGTTAATAAAAATTGCTGTTTTGTTTAATTTGTTAATAAAAAGAACCGTGACTTTTGCCCGTGAAATTGACCGTCTTCCAAGCAAATGGAAAGCAATTATTATAGTAGATGGTGACTTTGTTCCCGAATAATAATTTTAAATTGGTATTGTTGAAAATTTATGTTTTTTTTCATAATAAATATTGTTTAAAAAAACGCCTGATAATTATGCACCAATTCTATATTTTGGTTATAGATAGTAACAGCCATAAGCCAGTGGTAGCGTGTTGAACTCGGACTCAAAGTTCACTTGTTCACGCCATGCACACACCAGAAATTAATTTAAATATTATTTTTAGTAGTAAAACTTTGTACAACTGAGTGGTTCGTAATCTATTATAGGCTGCATTTCTTTGGACGGCACCGTGCACTCTGCACGCTACAAGTTGCACTTTGACACGCTACACCGCAACTGTCAAGTGTTTCATTGGGAAAATTTTGTGCACCGTGCACTTTCTGAACAGATCCGTGCTATTTCAAATGCACTTACTCGTAAGCAGGGGTAGTTCAATGTGCACCGACGTCAAAATGGAGTTTTCTGACAATTATGAGATTAGCAATAAGAAAACTATTAACGAATTATTCGAAATAAATTTTAAAAAATTTGTAATATTAATTTTATGTTTTATTTTATTGTATTTTGTACTATTTATAATTATTAATATTTTTCTAATAAAAAAATAGATATTTTTGTATATATATATGCATAACTTCACGATAGTATTTAAAGTAATGAAAATACTTAAAGTACATATTTATTGTTACACATAAACAGTACTTATAAAACTGAAAATATTAAAATTTATTATTTATACGAATGCATTAAAATACGCTAGGTAATTTACAGTTTTTCTTGTCGCCGTACCCCTTAAAACATCCATAAGCAATAAGCGACAAATGAGTGTTCCATTGGTAACTTCTATGCGGGTCAGCGTGCCAAGTGCAACCTGTGCGGTGTAGCGTGCAGAGTGCTCCGTGCCGTCGAAAGGAATGCAACCATAAGCTGTAAATTATTTGTTTGGCTATGGGCTAACAATCTGCACCATTGACAATTCAAGATAAAATTCTTAAGAAACCACATGTTCAGCTTCTTGAGCATATAATATATTCTACCTAGGAATTACCGGAGCTGATAATGATAGATAGTAACAAACTTAATATGTAAAACGAAATATATCAAATGAAAAATAGTATAGAATATTATAAAAAACAAGTATATCATGATAATATAAGTTCAAGTTAATTTAAAAAATAGCTCACTTCGATTTAAAGCATTTATGAAATTAATTTTATTCGAAAAAGTAATATTAATAATAAAAAAATAAAAAAATATAATAAATAAATAATTAATTTAATTATTAATAAATAAATAAATTATTTATAATTCTATAATTTAATTTTAGACAACAATTTTACTGATGCACACTAATTAAAAATAATTTTAAGCTGATTATAATTATAATGTATATTAATTGTAATTTTATAAACACATTGCATATAAAATTCTTCAGATACAACACTCTGGTTTCTGAAACAGAATTCATATTCATATATAAAATACACATTGTACATTGTTGAGTACATTTATATCTAAGGATACGATCATACACAGCGACAGCGACAGAGTGATGAGCGATAGAGCGACAAGCAGCAGAGCGATTTTATGTGTACTGGCCATACAGAGCGATGGCGACAAAATTCTATCGCTCTATTTACTTGTTATAATGTCGCGTCATTTTATTCAAACAGAACTATTTTAGTTTTTACAGAATTTTTTTTCCAAATAGTTTGAATAAAAGAAAATTTAGTATACATCACATTAATAAATTCAGATTCAAATTTTACCATTTATATCCACAATTACGCAGATACCCAAATAGATTTTATGAGTATTTCCGAATGTCAAGTAAAACATTAGATATTTTATTAAAAAAAATAAAAAACAAAATTCATGTAATATATTACAAATTCAGTGACATTAATAAGGTATTAATAAAAAATATTATGCATATTTGTAATTAAATTTGAGCAATTTATTTTCTAACAATGCTTTACAATGTAACTTAATTTATACAATCAATTCATATCTAAACTACGAATTTTATTTTATTGGTATGGTTTCATTAGATATGTTTTAAGTAAAATTTAAATGAGAAGCCCAATCTCATTTTCGTTTAATACACCATATTTAGCGTCAAAAATTACGGCTAATATTTAATTAATTAGAAACCAAAATAAAAATTTTAAATGTATATGTTATGTTGATGAAGTCCACGGGCAGGCAGGCCTCTTATAGAATATAATGCACCAGCAGAGGGCTCACGTTTTTTGTCGACATTAAAATCAAAATTAGTTGAACTCAGAAACAAAGTGTCTGCAAGGTTGTCACCGAATTGTATGCCGTTTGTTAGCGTAACGGGAAGACCAAGAACTTTCTCTATTCTTTTATTATGTATATTATAATAAATTAACTGAAAAACAATTTACATGAAATCGTGTTATTGAGAACTTTTGTAAAAAATATCAATTAAAAATTATATTTATATTTTTTCCAAAAACACGGTATATATATATATATATATATATATATATATATATATATATATATATATAGATATAGATTTGTTTTAGTGACTGGAAAAAATTTATATTTATTTGTTTCTTGGGATTTTCAGTCAGGTGTTGCCAAGACATTGTTTCTATTTCTATTTGCTGTCAGTACCATCATATGGATGCCATAACATTTGGTTGTATTTATGTTTTTGTTTGCATGTCAAAATGTTGTAATAATTTTGTTGTTTCAACTCTAAATCTGTTTCATTTACAATAATATTATTGATAAATTGAAACCTTTTTATCACATGGTTTCTTAGTACTCTGCAGATAACTCTGCCATTGTGAGTTATTTTGTTTTTTGTAATTACAGGAAGGAAATAAAATATTTCTGAAAGTTTGCGCATAATAAATTGAGTTGTTTTTATTCTGCCTGACTGAAAATTCCAAGAAACAAATAAATATATATATACCATATATATATATATATATATATATATATATATATATATATATATATATACCATATATATATATATATATATATACCATATATATATATATATATATATATATATATATATATATATATATATATATATATGATAAGATTGCATAAAAAAAATTTTCGATATAAATTTGCATATACTGAAACTCTCAATATTTACCTATTGATAAATAGAAAACTTTCAAAAAAACCATAGAATTAGCTGTAATTATTAAAAAACAAACTCATGTACAAATAATATTTTTAGCCTTATTAATATTTATATCACAGAGTATAGATGTCCGCGTAAACATAACACCATAACTGAGAAGATAAAATAACAAGTTAAGATTCCATCAATCCGGATTGAAAAAACACTAACTGTATTTTTATTATTTTGACTGAAAGGAAAAATGGTATAGTTCGATTCGGTGTCAGTAACATTTTCAAAAATTAATATATAAATATATATATATATATATATATATATATATATATATATATATATATCCTCTAAATGACTAATCCGAATTTAGTTTATGAGGGTGTATATGAGTGTGGATCTCGCTCGCTCAGTCGTTCAAATTTTATGACCGTTTAGTTAGTGTACAAGATGAGTATGTTAATTTTTTTCAATGTTGCCAATTTTCTAAGAAAAAAAATAAAAATTTATTATTGCTATATTATACGTGATATATTATTTATCCGTGATTAATCAAAATTTCACAAAAGTTTTTTTTTAGTTCCCCCATAAATTATATAATTTTACTAAAATTTATTATTGGCAACATTCCGAGAAAAAATTACTAAATTACATAAATTATGTAGTTATATTAAAACTAAATTATTTAACCTTAATTAACAAAATGTTCATGTGCTTGATTCAGATATAAAGTAGCCGATTGACATTTCCAATATCTTTGTTTATTCCCACCAACTGCCTTATTATTTTTTTATTTATTATCTTTTTAGTCCTATTTCTCAATATAATATTTATGTTACTAAACAAAAAATAGACAATGTCATTTAGAAAGTTTTTAATTTTATTAATATGAGTTTATACGATAAACTGACAATAATTATTTGTAATGAATGTAATATTTTATATGTGTACTAGTATAATTATTATAATTAAGAAATAAAAATAAAATGATAATTACCAAAAAATAAGACAAAAAACCAACAAAATTAGAAGCATATAGTAAATCATACATGGATCACTTTCGCATTATCAGCTGACAACGCTGTACAATAACAAAATTATATAATTTTCACTAATTTTATATAAATAATGAGCCCTAATAGATTTTTTTTAAATTTTTATAATTTATTTCTCGTTTAGTTGGCAACGTTGTACTTTAATAAAGTTATATAATTTATATGGGCACTAAGAGGCACTTTTGTGAATATTTGGTTAATCACAAATAACTAATGAAGTCATAATAAATTTTAAAAATTTTAATAATTTTGTTTTTTGGAAACCCACACAAATTTATCATACATGAAACTTTTATGTGGGTTTTTTGTAATCCATAATAAATATTAATGCTAAAATATTACTATAAACATGATTTTTAAAGCTTTCTATTTATCAATATTTAATTATTTGTTATATCTGTTTGTGCAAATTTAAGTCAATTTAGAATGTATTCTACCTATTCACATCGTGTAAATGAATAGAAAGTTGATTTGGAATAAAATGCTGGAACACGTCGATTTTATATAAAAAAAAAAAAAAAGAACACTTCCTAATAAAAAATGAAATTATCGACTTTTGTTCATGCGCTATGACACGTCATAACTTTTTTGAAAACGACAATATTAGTACATTAAAGAACAACTTTTTTTAAAAATTATTTTCAAAAATATAAATTTTACTTACAATATAAACACATAAAATTTAGTTTCTATTATTTATGTGATATTTTATTTGTATTTTTTTCAAAAAAAATTGTAGATACTAATGTTTTTGTATTGCTACATAGCTAATACAAATTATCAAAGTCAGTTATAAAAAATGAAATTGCAATTTAAAGAAGTTATGGTGGCGTCATAAAGCAAAAACAACAGCTATTAAAAAATTCAAATAGCTTCTATTTAAAAAATAAAATCGACGTGTTTGAAAACTTTAAATATAGCAAATATTAATTTTTTTTCAAACTTTCGGTTCACTCTGTATATGAATTTACACATATTTACAATTCTTGCTTTCGTAAATGACAGCCATAATTTATCATTACTATCCACTGCAATATCAGTAACATTCCCAGCATACTGATCCTTGTAATCGTTCATATTGAAAATAATTGATTTATTTGCTGAAAAACAAAGTAACAAATTATAAATGAAATTTTAGATATAAAGAATGGGTTTGACCAATCTAATTGAATTTCATTATTTCAAAAGTTTTATTTTATTCTATTACTTAAAATACACATATATTCTAAATATTGCAATCTAAAAAAATAAATATTTATTAAGATAAATCATTTTGAAAAAAGTTTCAACAATCATATACTTTTCAAATCTTTAACACTCCTGCCACAAATTATAGACTATGTCATTAGGTAGAGTACAGTTATAGAAAAATCGTACGGTACAGCGTACAATAATCGCGCCATAACAGTATTAACAACAACAAAAAAATATTGAAGAAAAGATGTTATAAAATCGTAAACAGCACGAAAGTTGAAAATGAATGCAAGTAACATAGTGTAAATACACACAACTTAAAAGTTATGTCTTTCTACACTGCAACAATGAATGTATAAAGCGCGTATCTTCATATTACTTTAGAAATTTAACGCAAAACTTGATTTTATTGGTTAACGGAAATGTAAATTTCCTAATTTTCACACGAATATCTACGAGATAAAGCGAATATTACCCGCTCTTGTAAGACATATGGTAAATAAGTTTGAAAAAACAAAGGACATTTTTTTTACAGTAGTTCTGAATTGTAAATTAAAAGAAAAATAGTAGAAACAGCCATTCTACAATATAAAATTATACTATGGAAAAAATCACTCTAAGCTTGCAAACACGTCATACTCTAAGGGGGAATTTTGCAATGTCAGCGTTTTTATATCTTCGGAACTGAGAGATGCGACCTCAGTTAAATTAGATAAAAGTTGCCCCATTAGTAGGCGAGTTTAGTCATCTTTTGTTTTTCCCAAAAAAATTCTTAGGTTACTATTTTAGATATAGACATAAATGCAAATTTTGCTGTTTTATATTTCCGCTTATAACTCTCTCATGCAACGCGGTACATTATTTCGGTTTGCACTTTCTTAAGACACTTTTTTTACACAGAATTTCCAGGAATAACTAAAATTTTTGTGCCATGTACCGTTTTCGAGATTTATGATACAACTTTTATTTTTCTCATGTAACTAGTATTTTAGTGTAGTGTCATTAAAAAGATATAGTTTTTCTCTTTCCAGTGATATAACATAGTCCTACTTTATTTTAAATAATAACTAGGAAAATTGAAAAAATCTATTTTGCAAAGTAATGATTTATTCTATTAGTTGAAAACGGAGTAGGCTATGTAAAAACAAATGAAACATGAGCCCTACTTTATTTTAAACCAAAATAATGTACCGTTTTGCATGAGAGAGTTATAAGCGAAAATATAAAATAGCAAAATTTGCATTTTTGTCTATATCTAGTAACCTAAAGAATATTTTGGAAAAAACAAAGGATGACTAAACTTGCTTACTAATGAGGCAACTTTAATCTAATTTAACCGAGGTCGTATCTCTGACAGTTCCGGAGATCCCCATGCATACAGAGTTATCTTGGACACTCTGTATATATATATATATATATATATATATATATATATATATGTATATATATATATATATACATATATATATATATATATATATATATATATATATATATATATATATTAGGGTGCATCGAAAAAAATCGAAATTGCTGGCTAGGGTCTCAAACGATAGTTTTTCATCTAAAAACATGCGGAACATCAAAAATCCGGTAAAAAAAATTTTTTTAGAGGGTGCGCGGGGCCCTCAAAAATGCCGTTTTTAGCACTTTTTTCAGTTTTGAGGCTATATTTCCTCAGAAAATGGTCAAAAATGGCTGAATTTTGGATATATTGTACCCAGAACTATACCCTACAATGTGATTACATGCGACAGATATGGAGATAATATGCTGATAAACTATACTTAACTTAAAAAGCACATTTTTTGCCACTTTTCATTTTTTCGGAAATTTGCGATCTTTTAAGGTAATAAGATGAAGGTAAGAAGGTCATTTAAAGTAATAAGATGATAACCGATAGTTTTTTTTTATCTAAAAACATGCGGAACACCAAAAACCCGGTAAAAAAAATTTTTTTAGAGGGCGCGCGGGGCCCTCAAAAGTGCAATTTTTAGCATGTTTTTAGATAAAAAAAACTATCGGTTATCATCTTATTACCTTAAATGACCTTCTTACCTTCATCTTATTACCTTAAAAGATCGCACATTTCCGAAAAAATGAAAAGTGGCAAAAAATGTGCTTTTTAAGTTAAGTATAGTTTATCAGCATATTATCTCCATATCTGTCGCATGTAATCACATTGTAGGGTATAGTTCTGGGTACAATATATCCAAAATTCAGCCATTTTTGACTATTTTCTGAGGAGATATAGCCTCAAAACTGAAAAAAGTGCTAAAAATGGCATTTTTGAGGGCCCCGCGCGCCCTCTAAAAAATTTTTTTTTACCGGATTTTTGGTGTTCCGCATGTTTTTAGATGAAAAACTATCGTTTGAGACCCTAGCCAGCAATTTCGATTTTTTTCGATGCACCCTAATATATATATATATATGCTGACCGGATATTATTATTATTTCCATTTATGTGCTGTACGTTTACTATTTATATACTGGGCATCTTTTACATTTATTGAACATTTACTATTTTTACTGAACATTTACAATTATTACTGAATATGTATTTGTTATTTTTACTAATCATATAATTATTTTTCGGAGCAAATATTTTTATACTGAATGTTCAATTCTTATACTGAAGATTTATTAATTATATTATGCATTTAATATTTTACCTAATTCTGCACGTTTATTATTTTTACAGAACGTTTATTATTTTTACTGGGTAAATAACTGAATATTGAAAGATAATATTATGCAGTTAAATTGTTTTTATTTTTAAATAATTACTGTAATTTGTAAGTTCCAAATATAAGAATTTGCAAATTTGCAAGAAAATGAATCGAGTTGATCTAGCAATTTAACAAAAACTTACTTGCTTTTCCGGTTTCTGGATCATATCGGTATTGATAAACTACATTTCGTGTAACATCTGCTGCATACAAATGGGTATTACTTTTATCAAATGTAATACCAGCCGTTCTTCCATAGGCACTATCGATTACTTGAACAATTTTACTTTTTAAATCAATATGATAAATTTTTGCTTCTATATCTGTTACATTCGGCAGAGCTATTTTGGTTCCTAAATTAAATAGAAAACAATTATTTAAGTAACAAGATATGTTCGGAAATTTTGTGCCAAATTAAGCGATGAGCGAAAACATTTGAACAAATAGTAATAAAAAAAAAACTATTTACTCACAAGTTACATACAAAATGGGGAAGTTTAGCGTGATTGAAGTTGCGTGTAAAATTATTTTTTCTCAAATATATATATAAAATAATAACAGAAACTGTCATTAAAATTTTTGATAATTGTTTCATTTATTTGTTATTAACAATTTTTGTAAGAGCATTACTGACGTCACAAGCCTATTGTGCGCAAGCGCAGAAGAGTTGGTGAGACATAATTTTGAAAACGTATGTCGTAGTAAATGTTGATTTTTGTTGATTCGGTTACGCCCAGCCAATAGCTTGTGTCGGTAACCATGGCAATACATGTGCGTCTGTTTCAGATGTTGACATAAGTTTTGCGATGGCATTACTGACATCATCTGGGCATCTTCGAGAAAAATGATAAATTAAACATCACTTTTTAAGCCAGGTCCAACCAAATAAAGAAATAAAAAAAATACGCTAAACTTCCCCAATACATCCACGGTCGTAAATTATAGAAATTAAAAAAAACAATTTTCTATGTAATTGTCACGACTAAATGACGCAAAATATGGGGAAAATATTATTTGTTTTTTGAAAATCATTACGGGAGATTTTGGTGCTTGTCTAGAAACTAAACATACACAAAGCGAAAGTACTGATATTATCGGTATTTTTTGATCGCAACTCATCCTAGACGATTCAGCAGATATTAATGTAATTTTCAGAAAAAATTTATTTACTGCCAGAGATGATCATGTGCTTTTATTTTTTCAAATAATGCCAACTTTTCGAGAAAAAATTACTAATGTATTTAAAAAAAATTGTGGCTACATTATTTTTAAATAAGATTCCCCTTGTGCCCACGTAAATTATATAATTTTAATAAAATAGTGTTAACGACTTTCCGAGAGAAAAAATAACATAATTTTTAAAAAATCATTATTACCACATTATTTAACAGATTTTAATAAAATCTTCATAAAAGATTGTTCTAGTGCTCACAAAAGTTATGTAATTTTAAGAGAATACAGCGTTGCCAACTTTCGGAGAAATACATTACTAAAGTTTTTAAAAATTTATTATGGCTATATCATATATCTGTAATAAACCAAATTTTCATATAAGATTTTTTCTAGGGACCACAATAATTACATAATTTTTTTCCGTACAGGATTATCAACTTTTCAAGAAAAAAATAAATAAATTATTTAAAATTTACTTTTGATTTTACTATTTATCCAGTTATATATATATATATATATATATAAGATTAATTAAATATACAAAAAAGATATCGAGTAAATATAAAGGCCCGTATTCTCACCTCACTTTTTCGTGAAAAAGTGCTTTTGTCATTAATTTTAAAATAACTTTTTGCTTCTGTTTGTCATCAAATATAAATAATTTTTCTATATTTAATCATTTTTATTATATTTGGTATTATAAAATTTAAATAAACTATTTTAAAATGCTTAATAAATGATTTTAAGTGAACGTCAAAAGCACTTTTTTGAAAAAGCACTTTTTCATATGAGGTGATAATACGGGCCAAAGTGTTTATTAAATATTAAATAAAATATGTACATAAAATGAGTAAGGTATTAATGTATAAATAAAAGTAATCGAGTCGTTTTTTTGTTTTGCGTCGTGGATTGTTCGATAGAGCACGTCGTTCACTACTCTATTCGTCGTTTGTCGTCGGTAGCTCGTGTAACACTGTACGTCTTACTTCATTGACTTCGTGTTCACTACTAAACTCTCTTCGTCTCTTCCTCACCACGTAGCCTACTAGCCGCGGTTAGCAGCGCCATACATCGTACTCATTATTTCGCATTTTTCCATATCATGATTATTTTCCTAGACCTATAGTTTTTGAGAAAAAAAAAAATAAAAGCCAAAAAATCAAAAAAAAATTTTAGCGCCCAAACGGCACATGCTAGCAAATTAAAACTAAAACCAAATTATAGAACTTTTTATTTTCTATCAAAAAGTGTTCTATGTATTTCTCCGAATTTAATTCGAGAAAGAAGTATATCGCAAATTATCGAAATTGCATGTGAAACGCCCATACGAACTTAACGAACGAACACCCGGTATATATATATATATATATATATATATATATATAAATATAAATTACAAATATATTTGCAAACGGACTTCTGCCCGTTCCGCGGTCATTTCGTTCAGAACCTGCCCAACATATTAATTAATTATTTTATTTTTGCTTCTCACTGGCTTTGAAGTGATAAGAAAGTAAATAGTGTCTTTCTGTTAACATTTTTGAGGCAATATTACAAAAATAAAAATTTGGGATTTATATTTATATCATTTCTTGTGTCGATAAAAGGTTTGTAATAATATTCATTTTCCTAAAATTTTACTACAATTTATTTCGTCAACAGACTTAAGTTTCGGCTCGCACCATTGTCAGTGTTATAATGATAATTATAACACTGACAATGGTGCGAGCCGAAACTTAAGTCTGTTGACGAAATAAATTGTAGTGAAATTTTACAATGATGAGTATTATTACAAACCTTTTATCTATCAAAGTGTTTCACAAAGTTAAACTGTCGACCATTAATTATATTTCTTGCGTCATTTGAAATATTGAGTACGTGCAGTAGCGAATATTAATTATCGTTATATAAAAGTATTTTAACATACATATGTACGAAAAAAATATGATGTATATGTGATGTATTTTAAAGCAACTTTTAGAAATTTACAATATTAAAAAAAAATATTATATTTAATATTTAAAAATTAATTGCTTTTAAAATTGGTCATTTGTTGTTTGAATAAAAATATTTATCAAATATGTAGAAAATTATAATGCGCATATGTACACTTAATTTGTCTATTGGCTGCATGTAGCTAGCCACTGCTGGCTGCGACTGGTACGGCAGCGTTCAGCTGTTACCTCAAACTATAATAATAATGATAAATCTAATGATTTCCACTGCGTTATATTTATATGACACTGGCAACACTGGTTCATTATGACATTTCAATATGACATCGTTTAGTACACAATAATAATTGTTTATGTAACAAATTTGTAAATATAGGACATAGCTCAACTTCGTTCCGAGCGACAGAGAAGTCAAAAAACACGAATGATATCAAACCAAGTTTACTTAGAATTTGAATGAAACAATTATCGACGGCCTCAAATTACAGAAATAAATAAGAATATTTTTATAAAAGTTTATGAATATGTTAAGTAACAAATGTAATTTGCAATAACTTAAAAATGCTACTTACCATTATTATATTTAATTATATTTTTTAGATTTAGAATTAGATTTAATTATATTGTGTTTATTTATGTATTTACCAAAAATATCAACAAATAAAAAACTATAAAAACAAAATGTTGAACTGTCATTGACCATTTACAGGTTAAAGTTGAGTTAAGCGAAATCAAGTTGTGGTGGTGTTGTAGCAATAACTGACTTATAAAACCACTACACATTTTTTTATTAAATTATTTTTATTTAAATATAATATAGAATTACTATTAATCCTCTAATATGTCTTTTCTTCACAGAGAAAAATGTTAAAAAACAGTTAATAATAAACATGTGGAAGGATTCTAAATAATCTTCGTAATTGTAATCGACATTATATATTAGATAAATACGGAGCATGTGTGAAAAGATACATTCAATACAGAACAGAATCGAAACAATACGAACTTAAAACAAAGAAATTTTACTTTTTTTGATCGTAAAGATTTTGCATGCTAGAATATTTATGAAACCTTTACGATTAAGAGAAACAAAATTACATTGTAGTAAATTTTCATTTCAGTAAACTTTTCATCTTGGATTACGATCACAAAAATGCTACATAATCATGCCACTGGTCTGATACCTAATGTATCATTAACATTGGAATCACTGTTTCTTTATCTAATCGTATTATATCATCGTTTGGTAAATGTCAATTTTCCATAGTGTCTATAATGTGTTAAGTGTAAATTTTTGCTGCCGTAAATAAAAATATGTGTACGTAATAGTTATTTGTTTTTCATACCCATTATTAACCTTCCTTTTACATCAACAGTTCCTTGATCAAAAACAATGTCTGGATTATCAAATACTCGCAGTAATGTTGTTACTGTATATGTATTATTAACATAATCATCGTAATCTACTTTATAAACTGTATCTGTGGCAGCTATGATAAATGACGCAAAAGTGTAAGGTACTGGTACTGCTTTGGCAAATTCTCGTTTTGCTAAAAGAAAAAAAAAATACATAAATTTTTTTCTATTATATTTCATTGAATCCATCGGTTTTGGTTTAGAATTAGAGTTAAATATTTTAGATCCTCTAATAAACTAAAAATTAAACTGTAAAAACTGCATATTTGTAAATTTATTATTCCGATAATATGGTTAGAAACTAAACATACTTTGTATTCTTAAATTTTTTACAAAAATTGGTGCTTGCCTTTTCTGAATGTTCTGTTGGAAAAAAAAAGTTACTAATCTTTTCTTTATTCTGAATATAGGAAGCCTAGCCTAATCATACTAATCAATATATTCATGCATCTTCACATCATCACCTAACACAAAAATTAGATGTTATTAAATGTTTATTGAATAGAGCTGCATCAATTTGTCATAAAGACAAAACTTCATGATTAACATACAATGCTTGAAGATATATTTTTAATGAATGGTTATAATATTCATTTTATTAAGAAAGCAATACATCCGAGAAGATCTAAAGTTGTTGAAGATATGCTTAATAATGAAAACATAATATCTACTATTACTGATTAAATAGGAAGATATTTATTGAGAAAGAATATTAAAGTTTTTTATTTTCCACACATAAAATAGTAACACATGTTGAAGAACGTACATACATACATACACAATCACGCCGTGTACCCAAAAGAGTATATATAGAACAACTTGTGAATGCGGTAAAGTTTATGTTGGTCAGACAGAAATAATTGTTTCTACTAGATTGACAGAACATAAAAAGTCAATTCATTTGAATCATCCAAATAAATCTGCTATTGCTGAATATGCCTTAGAGTATTCTCATGATGTAAAATTTGAAGATACGGTAATAATTGCTAGATCAATCAATATTAGCAACAGATTAATAAGAGAAACAATAGAGATTTATAAAAAAAAGAATAACATTAATCCCTGTAAGGGCACTGAGTTGAATAAAATTTGGTTTCCATTAATTTAAAAATTATAATTCCTGTGATCTAGTTACTTGTATGTTACCTAGTAACTTGTTGCTATGTACTTGTTATTTACTTTAATGTTATGAATAAAAATGTTTGACCTAATGAGGACAAAGCGTTTAGCTTTCGTCAAAATGTCCTATAATAAAAATAATTAACAAAATTTAAACCTAACACTGTTTTTATATTAATACAATGAATTCTGAAAAATATGTTACTATCATAATATCAATTTAGAGAACGCATTTAGAAGTAAAATTTCGAAATTTTGACAAATGTCAATGTGATTTAGAAACAAAGTCATATACCAACCCAAACCAGATAGGAATTTAATTAAATTTTATAGTGTAATACAGGTCAATAGTTTAAGTAAAATCTCAAGTTTAGTTTCGCCAAATTTTAAATGTTTACTGTAATAGCGGGCCTTGCTGCTCATATTCAAAATAGAAATTAATTTAATCGTCGTTTTTTTCAAGTATTTCTTGAATTTTAAAAAAAATATATAATGGGTAGTAAAATGTACCAACTTAGTCACGCAACTAAGAGACAATTAACGGCGCTAATGGCCCCTATTAGCACAACTACGCTGATACATGCTACTACCCTGGGTCCGCGACATTTTGCCGCCGGACATTTTGTCGAAAATTTAAAGAAAAAATATATTATAAAAAATTAAACATATAGGGTAGTAGGGACCGGGACGTTTTGCCGCCGCCGTTTTGCCGCCGGACATTTTGCCACGGACGTTTTGCCGCCGCGACATTTTGCCGCCGCGACATTTTGCCGCCGGGACATTTTGCCGCCGGGACATTTTGCCACCGGGACATTTTGCCGCCAGGCAAGTATTAAGCGTAGAAGACAAACACCTACAAACAACCTATTAACCTAACCTACCCTAACCCTAACCTACCCTAACCAATATTTCATCGAATTATCTCTTTTTTTGTTTTCTACCGAAAGCTACGCCTAATACTTGCCTGGCGGCAAAATATCCCGGCCGCAAAATGTCCCGGCGGCAAAATGCTGCGGCGGCAAAACGTCCGTGGCAAAATGTCCGGCGACAAAACTGCGGCGGCAAAACGTCCCGGTCCCTACTACCTTATATGTTTAATTTTTTATAATATATTTTTTCTCTAAATTTTCGACAAATGAACTTAGGAATTATAATTATATTTTTTTGTAATTTAATAGATTTACAACTAAGCAAAAATATGTACCATTTTAAAAAATAACTTTGATACACTCCTTAGTCATTCTCAAAAAAAAATCTTTGCAAACTCAAAATAACTCTTTCTGTAGTGGTAAATAGAAGTATACCTATATTTTTTTCCATAGTTTACCATATTTTTTCTACAGTTTGTACACGTATTAAAAAATTATAACATCAATAAAATTAGAAGCACATGGGTAAACTCATGTATAGGTCCACTTTGATATTATTACATAAATATTGAAAAAATTAGATATTATTTTCACATGAAATATATAATATTTTGCATATAGAAAAATGTATCATGGAAACTTGTGTGAAATCAGATAAATAATATACCTAAAATGAATTTTAAATAATTCCTTTTTGCAAAAATGACAATACTGTATCAAAATTACTTAATTTTTGCCAACATTCAGAAATTCTGTAAAAATATTTAATTAAAATTGAATAAAATGTAGCTAAAACTTTTATTTTAATTCGCAACACTGTGCAAATATAAAATTATGTAAATTTTATGACTATAAGAGAATATATACGGAAATTTTAATTAAAATCGGATAAATAAAACTCAAATATTTTATTTGCCAAAATTCGGCAATAATGTGTAAAAATTATACTATACAATTCTCATAAATATTAGGTTAAAACTTTCTAAATTTGAATTAAAATATTATAAATAACTTATATTTTTAAAAAAAATAATAACAGTTAGCAACACTGTGAAAAAATAAAATCAATATCCATGGGTACTATGGAAAGTAAATAAATGTATCCTGAAAATTTTATCAAAATTTGTCGAACCATCTAGAAGGAGATCAAATCACAAAATTTTGTCTGAGCATCCAGTGAGCTGACAACGAACACATACACCCTCATAAATTATATTCAGATTTATCATCTAGAGACTATATAAAAGAGTTCTATATATTTTATTTTAATTAATACAATGTTACACAAATTGTCCCGAAAATACTGTTTCTCTTTTCCTTTCAATTAAAGTTGTAATTATAAATGAAATACTTACCTAATTCTTTGATAATGCATTGTTTAATAGCTCCAGTTGCAGGAAAGTATAGATATATGGAAGCTGTGCTTCGGTCTAAGAACAGTAAACGTTGTTTATCGCGTTCGTAATGTAAACAACATTGATATGTAAAATTGTTACTAGTTCTTTTTTGAATCATTATTCCACCAATAGTTGAAGCACGAGATGCAGTTATATTATCAGGAAATGTATAATCTGTGCATGCATATCTGCAACACATTATATTATGTTACTAGGCATAGAGAGCAATCTGGGCGAAATATAAATAGAACATTCTGCTAAGCATGTCAGATGCTATCTTTTCTTCAAGCATTAAAAACAAAACTAAAAATACATAAAATTTTATGGCAAATAATCTTAACCGTAATAAAATTTGTAAAATAGTAAGCATTATTTGCATTATTTATATTTGTTATGTTATTTGTGAGAACTAATATTTCTTTGGCCAAATATATTAGGAAGTATATTTAAACCTATACTATTTGTATTATACATCAATGAATTTATTTTATTATATATTTTATTTCTTTACTAATGACAATATAATTTAACATGTAAGTAAAAAACCAGGAAAATGTTGACAACAAAGTTATTGAAGAATTACAGAATTTATCATATTGGCTGCAAATAAAAAAACTAAAATTAAATGTTAATAAAATTAGAAGCCACCCTAATAAAAAAAAAACGGTATAAGATATAGGTTTAAACAATAGTTTTTATTTTAAAAATAATTATGAACTGTATAATATTGTGTCTCAAATAAAATATCTTGCGTTTTTTGTTGATGATAAATTAAAATCTAATAAACATGTAAACAGCGTTGATATGCCGTGGTCGATCTATTCTCATTGCAGACGTTTTGTCATATATTGTACATGATATACTCAGTACTTGGTGACTGAATTATTGTCTTTCAGTCACAAAGCAGTGAGGATACCATCTACGATGTTGGAACATCTGCGACGAGGATAGATCGACCACGGCATACTAGTCCAGAAAATTTTGTAACTTTAAGGAATAAGTATATTTGTTCAAATATATGGAAATAAAAAACTGTATACAATACGATCATACTTCCACATTTTTGGCAAGCAATGATGATATGAAGAGGTTACAGTGTTTACAGAATAAAACAATGCAAATTATCATAGGTTATGATAACATACAAAGATAGTTAAAGGTAAATCAGTGCCAGTATTAAAGAGCCTACTTATAAAGCATTTGGTGCGTTGACAAAGAAAATAAGTTTATATGAAATATAAAAAAATAAGAATTTCTGTTACCATTAGTTTCTAAGCATGATATATTTATTTTTATTGTAATTTTTTATTTATATTATTAATTTTATGGTACCTTGTTTAATTTTGGTTTACACAAGAAAGTACCATTTTTATTTTATTGTTTTATTTTTTTTGTTTTTACTATGTTGAGACATATTATTATTTTTTATATATCATTACTGACAAATCAGTCGGTATACAATTCTGGCAATTTTTTCACACATATTCTATAATAAAATTCAAATTCAAGCAAAAATAAACTATGAAAATATCAATTAATTTAACTTAATAAATTTCAATATGGCCGCCGGACATTTCAGATTAAATACATGTGACCATGTAGTCATTTTGTTGATGTCAGCAGTGATGTTTATACCATTTATTTCTTGAAGAGTTGCAAAGAAAACTAACCTAAATATAATTAACAATATTCAGTTTTTGTTGTAATTTTCGCTAAAATAACTAACTTCCTAATAATTCTAGTAAAAAGTGAGAGTGGAAAGAGTTTATGTCACACCTTTTTGGGTATATGGTGTGATCGTGTATGTATGTATATATTTTGCATCTATAAAAACAAAATATTAAAATAAACAAGATTAGAAGTATATGGATAAACCCATATATAGACTACTTTGACATTTCTCGGAAAGTTGGCAACACTGTATTTTAATAATATAATAATTTATGTGGGCATTAGGAGATACTTTTCTGAAAATTTGATCAAAATCGAATAAATAATGCAGCCACAATGAATTTTTAAAAAATTTAGTGATTTTTTTCTCGATAAGTTGGCAACACTGTATTTTGTTAAAATTGCATAATTTATTTAAGCACTAAAACAAACTTTTATGAAAATTTGATTAAAATCGGTTAAATAAAATGGTCATAATAATTTTTTTTAAATTTTACTATTTTTTTTTTCGGAAAGTTGGCAACACTGTATTTTGTTAAAATTACATAAATTATATGAATACTAGGAGAATCTTTTGTGAAAATTTGAGTAAAATCGGTTGAATAACATGGCCATAATAAAAATTTTAAAAATTTAGTAATTTTTTTCTCGGAAAGTTGGCAACACTGAATATTAATAAAATTATGTAATTAATAGGAGCATTAGGGAAATCTTTTCTGAAAATTTGATCAAAATCGGATAAATAATGTAGCCACAACGAATTTTTAAAAACTTTAGTAATTTTTTTCTCGGAAAGTTGGCATCACTGGAAAAAACCAAAACCACATGACCATCTTGGGCACTAGGCAAATTTATCCTGAAAATTTCATTATAATCGGTTGAACCGTCTAGGAGGAGTTGCGATCACAAAATTTTGTCTGACGACCGAGCGAGCGAGCGAGCTGACTACGCACATCCATACACCCACATAAACTAAGTTCAGATTCGTCATCTAGAGGCTATATGAAGGATTTCTATACAAGTTTTTTTTTTTTTTGAAAATGTTACAGACACCGTACCAAACACTATACTACTTTTTCCTTGCAGTCAAAGTAGTAAAAATCAAATTTCCGGCTAAAGAAAACATTTTTTAACATTTTTGGAACAGCAAAGACACGTATATTTAAAAACAATATAATAAATTTTACGAAACTTTGTGAGAATTAATGTTTCAATGGTCGAATTTGTAATTTATGATAAATCGAACGGTGTACATTGCATTCCTGGTATTTCTTTACACATTTTTAATAATTAGGTACCAATTTAAGCAAATATAAACAATGCAACTGTCAATTACAATACTAATATTCAATGTTGTTGGTTTTTAATTTTCTTTCTGCAGTTCTTTTTTCTTTAGTTTACAAAGATTGTAAGTCGACGCGTTTCGATCTTGCGATCATTATCTTGATAATTAAGATTGATTAAGATTAAGATAAACAGTTAATCAAACTTGAAGGTCTGTTTATGTTTAATTAATACCACACCTTGTGGCATTTTAACGGAGAGCAGAAACGCCGATAAGCGGGATCGAATCTTCAATTTCAAGGGTGTGGCGAGTGTGGTAGTTGCCTCAATGAAAAATGAAAAAAGTCAGAAAGTTTATATACTCTTACAATAAATTATATATTCATTCAATAAATATATTATTTTTAATAATTTGTATTATATTTAGTATTCACTTAGAAAATAACTCAAAACTTGATGGAAAAATTGGTAAAGCAAAAGAAAACTAAATATTTGTTATTATAATATTATTTTTCTAAAATTGTTTAAAAAACTGTATTTTATTTCATTTTTATTTTATTGTGCGTATGGTGTTAATGTTTACTCATACGAGATATAAGTGCAAATATCGAAAATGTGCACAGAAAAATTTTTGCGATTTTTGGCAGCAAAAATTGTAAATTTTAATGTTTGTATAAATTATTATATTTATTTATATTTGTACAAAATATATTGTTTGAAATTTTTCAATAGTTTTTTTTTTTACTCAATTGTCAAATTTTTCCCAATATTTTTTATACTTTAACCGACTATTAATTAATTATACAGAGATTTTAAAAATATTTAAAATTTGCAAAATATAAATTTTTACTTTAATTAAAATTCAGGTAAATTAATTGTACCATCGTAATTCCTTATATATATATATATATATATATATATATATAATTCATTAATCTGGTCAGTTGATAGATATATCATTCGCCCGGCAAGCGAAAGGACCCTGGTTCGATCCCAGGTTGAGGCAATATGATTTTTTTATTTTCAGAATATTCCTTTATGATTATATTTGAGTATTAACTATATATATATATATATATATATATATATATATATATATATATATATATATATATATAGAAAAAAGTTACTTAACTGTTACGTAGCTAATTTTTTTCTCTATTTTACTGAATTTTTTCAGATTTTTTGAGCAAAATTTTGAAAATAGTTATATTTTAAAAAAATTCAAAAAATAACTTTTTTCAAAATTTGCTCAAAAAAATCTGAAAAAATACAGTAAAACAGAGAAAAAAATTTGCTACATAATAGGTGATTAATTTTCTTCTCTAACTCATACTGATTTATCAGGAAAAATTATTAAATATTCTGAAAAAACTTTTAAAAAAATTCTAGCGCCCAAACGGCACATGCTAGCAAATTAAAAATTAACACAAATTATAGAACTTTTTATTTTTTATCGAAAAGTATTCTAAGTATTTCTCCGAATTTTACTTCAGAAAGAAGTATTCTGCATATTATCGATATTCCATGTTATTGCTCTATATCAACCTGGCAAATGAACAGCCTGTATATATATATATATATATAATTGTCAATTATATCGCCTGCGTCGTTAGTTCAGATGTTTGGAGCACCCAGCCGGAAACTGGAAGGTCCTGGATTCGATTCCCAGGCGATGTAGTTGACAAATATTTAATTTAATTTTTAATTAATAATTGATGTTTATTCACTTTAAACTATGTGTATATATATATATATATATATATATATATATATATATATATATATATACAGTTACGCATATTATTACATATATTTTTACGCAAATACCTTTTACTTGTTACTTTTTTTATTTTTTTTTTGTATTTCAACATTTTAAGAAAAAATATGAGATGACTAGACAAAAATGTGCTCTTTTCGAAAATTAAAAAAAAATGGGTGTTATTGGAAAAAAACAAAGTTGTTTCAATAGCAGCGAAAATATAAAAAGCAAAATAATAATAGTAAGACATGAAACAAAATAAATCAAAGCACTCTAATTTAAATATTAACAAAACAAAATTAACATAAAAAAAAAGATGTAGCATACATACATAAATACATACATACACAATCACGCCATGTACCTAAAAAGGTGTGGCACAAACTCTTTTCATCATCCCAAAATCAGTCGCCTCCAAACACTCCTATCCAAACAAGCAACTTTCGCTTCATCCACATTCATAATTCCTCTCATACAGGCTCTTCTATTTCTACTACTTGGAAACTTTTGCTCAAGCAAAACACTCTCAATCATATCACACCAACTATTCATCGGACGTCCACGCAAACGTATACCATCAAAATCATTCAAATAAATCTTTTTAATCAAACGTTCATTAGACATTCGCACAACATGTCCGAACCATCTTAACTGACTAACACCAACTTTTGCTACAACATTTTTTTCAATTTCACACTCGTCATACACTAATCTATTTCGTACCCGATTTCTCCTATTTACACTACATACCCCACATAAAAATCTCATTTCCACAGCAGTCATTTTCCGTTTACGCTTTTGCAACCAAATCCAACATTCACTACCATACATCAACGTAGGCACCAAAACTGCATTATATACACTTAAACGGGCTTCTTTGGAAACATTTACATTCCTAGCAAAAGTTCCCAAAGCACCCAAAACCTTACAACCAGCATTTACTCTCCTTTCAATTTCACGATCAAAACGGCCATCTCTAGACAGCAAACTACCCAAATACACAAATTCATCTACCTGCTCTAAACGTGCACCGTCAATATATACATTACATTCAGTCGTCAAGACACCTTTCTCAAAAAGTAAAACTTTGCACTTATCAACATTCAACGCAAGATTCATATCTTTACCAACAACATTAATTTTATCAATCATCCTTCTCAGTTTTTCTTCAGATTCAGCCAAAACAACCACGTCATCAGCATACGCTAAAGCAGGTACAACACAATCACCTATTTGTATACCATTATTACCACAGAAAGCTTTTCAAAAAAGAACATCCATATATAAATTAAATAGTGAAGGAGACATTACACAGCCCTGTTTTACGCCAACATCTATACGAAACCAATCACTTAAACAACCATCAACTTGTACAACAGCTTCACCTCCATCATACAGAGCTTGAATTGCTCCTAAAAGATTACTATTAACACCGTACTCGCGAAGCTCATCCCACAAGATTTCCCGAAGAACACTGTCATAAGCTTTCCTTAAATCGAGAAAGCCACAGAACACTTTTTTATTTTTTATTTTTATGATTGTCGAAAAAATCATACGAAAATGTAGCAATTATTCATAATTCACATCTTGTTTATATTAGTAATTATTGACACATTTCAAAAGAAATATTAATTAGTTAACTTTGGGAAATTATTATTAAAAAGAATATTCAGAACATAATTTAAATCAAGATACTTACATGCATACTATAAATTTCAAGGAAAGACATACAGTTATATGTAACTTCATTTTCAAAAATGTATTTCAAATAATTTTGTAATAATAATCATCTATTTATACTTTAAAAACTTATTATAAATTATTCTAAATTATAGCTAATTTTTTATCTCTATATTTAAGTAAAATATACAAAGTTAAGAAATGATTGCAAATAGCCATTTATAATTATTTAAATGATAAAATGTTTGTTATTTATGCTAATTTATTTAAATAAATCATTTCAACTTAAATAATATATGTTTGGCGGAAATTTATTTTTCCTTAATTAGAAACTTTGTGCCACATTTTAATGGATACATGGCTTGATTGTCTACATATATCTATATGTTCAATATATGGAATATAAAATAGTAAAAAAGTGATAATAAGGGATTCGCTTGTAATATAACAGTGTTAAATAGAATAAATATTTAAATAAAAAAAAAAATATTTAAAAACTTCTTTAACAATATTGTACTCATAAATAAATAAAATATATTGTCATACAATGTATAATATATAATTACTAGCAATTACCTAGGTGCATTATAATGCAATTATTTTGTATTGCGTTTTGCTATAAAATGGATTTATTAATATCACACAATGAAACTACTTATAGCAAATAGCAGTATGCTATTTTTATACTGTGTTGCACATGTAAGCATTAATTAAAAATGTACTGTATTAAAATGTACCGAAGAAAGTATACTTCTTACATGCAAGTATTTTATTTAAAATCAAAACGTAATATATAAATACTAATGTGTACCAGAAACAAATAATGTATGCACTTAAATACGTATAAGTTACATAAGAACATTTAAATATGCCAAAGGAAAAAAGTTTACACATAAATAAAATTTGTGGCAAAAATTAATCACATGTTAAACGAATATATTTGCAATTTGCCCAAAAACAAGATTTTGGCCAAAGTTAGTGCAAGATAGGTTTGGTAAATGAAAAAGAATAAAAAGTTTCTTAAAAATATAGGTAATATTGCAAAAATACAAATTATTCAATATTTCCGGAACATTTACACAGAAATATTTTTGCGTCAAATCCAGTAATGTTGCAGCATTTTATAGTTATCTGTGTGAAGTATGTGTGTTTCGAATCAGTATTTTATTTGCTGTGTTTCAAAATTTTTTTATGGTATATCATATATCTATATGCCAATAAAAATTATATTTAACAAAAAAATTATAGTTGCAGTCAAATAATAATAATAACAATAATAGAAAAGTTGTGTAATACAATTACAAATAGCGTACAGCCCGCCGGAATGGCCGAGCGGTTTAAGTCTTGTGTCCGTCACCGTTCGTACTTGTGCGGGCCAGGGTTCTAATTCCGCGCAAGGATGTTGGTGATGTCTTTGTATCATCCAAACACACTTTGAAACAAGATTAGAAGTATATGGGTAAACCCATATATAGACCACTTTGACATTATCGCATAAATGATAAGAAATAGGAATAAAAAAAATTTTCACCGAAAGTTGGCAACATTGTATTTTGATAATGTATAATATTATAGGCTCTAAAGATATCGTCTGTAAAAATTTGATTAAAATCGGATAAATAATGCGGGCATAACAAATTTTTAGAAAATTATTAATTTTTTTTTCGGAAAGTTGGTAACACCTTATTTTAATAAAATTATAATTTATGTGAACACTAGGAGAGGAAAATTTGATCAAAATCGGATAAATAATGTAGCCACAATGAATTTTTTTAAATTTTAGTAATTTTTTTCTCGATAAGTTGGCAACACTGTATTTTGTTAAAATTGCATAATTTATGCGGGCACCAGGAGAATTTTTAGTGAAAATTTGATTAGAATCGGTTAAATAACGTGGTCATAATAAATTTTTAAAAATTTTAGTAATTTTTTTCTCAGAAAGTTGGCAACACTCTACTTTGTTGTAATTATCTAATTTATATGGATATCAGAAGAATCTTTTGTGAAAATTTGAACAAAATCGGTTAAACAACATGGCCGTAATGAATTTTTAAAAATTTTAGTAATTTTTTTATCACAAAGTTGGCAACACTGTATTTTCTTAAAATTGCGAAATGTATGTGGGCACTAGGTAAATCTTTCCTGAAAATTTTATCAAAATCGGATAAATAATGTAGCCACAATGAATTTTTAAAAATTTTAGTAATATTTTTTTGTAAAGTTGGCAACACTGTATTATATTAAAGTTATGTAATTTATCTGGGCACTAGGAAAATCTTTCCTGAAAATTGGATCAAAATCGGATCAATAATGTAGCCACAATGAATTTTTAAAAACTTTAGTAATTTTTTTCTCGGAAAGTTAGCATCATTGGAAAAAACCAAAACCACATGACCATCTTGGGCAGTAGGCAAATTTATTCTGAAAATTTCATTAAAATCAGTTGAACCGTCTAGGAGGAGTTGCGATCACAAAATTTTGTCTGACGACCGAGCGAGCGAGCGAGCTGACGACGTACATCCATACACCCACATAAACTAAGTTCAGATTCGTTATCTAAAGTATATATGAAGGATTTCTATATACAAATTTTTTTTTTTTTGAAAATGTTACAGACACCGTACCAAACTCTATACCACTTTTTCCTTGCAGTCAAGGTGTTCCGAAAAAATCGAAACAACTGGTTCAGTGCTAAAATCAAAGGTTTTGGTCTAAAATAGACGGCTACAAGCCCATTTACCATTTAAAAAATATTTAGATGGTCCACCGAGCTCTTAAAAATGCCATTTTTAGCCCATTTTTTAGATAATTGCCCAAAAACTTGTCACACAGGCATTGGACCAAGTCGTGCTTGTGATATTTTGTGCCCAGATAAATATAATACAACTTAAACATGCGGATAATGGGTTTGCTTTAGATCTAGGTGAGTTAAAAAAAATTAAAATCACGTTTTTTTTACGTTTTTGAAGGTTTTTTTCACCTTTATTGTTAAAAAGTTGATCTTGAGTTTATCATGGTCATTTAAATTATAGAAAATGCATTACCTTGTCGTTATGATCTTATAGCGAAATTGGTTATCGCGTCTGCCGCGAAAGCAGAAAGTTCCGAGTTCAAACCCCTGCAAGGTCAAAGCATTTTTTTTAATTAAAAAATTTGCTAATGATTTAATTAGTTTATCAAAATTATTTAATGGCGATTTAAGCAAAAAACAAAATACTAGAACCTAAAAAATATTAGTTAAAATTTAACCTATTAATTCAACCTATCTCCATCCTAGCAAATGAGCGCAACCAAAAACTTACTTCAAATGTATTGACCTTTTCTAAACAAATTAAAAATTAATATTTTACCTAACAATAAATCTGACTAAAATCTTCACACATAAGTCTTTTTAAAACAAATAAAAAATTCCAGTTTATTATTTTATCGTGCTATATTTGGCATTAAATATTGGTTATTGTTGTTTTTTTGGTTTTCCTGTGTACAGTTCTTTTTTCTTTTTATAATACAAAATCTAACTGAGCAACTACTGAGATGACAGTCACTGTCATCTCAGTAGTTGCTCAGTTAAATTTTGTATTATAAAAAGAAAAAAGAACTGTACAGAGGAAAACCAAAAAAACAACAATATGAATATACAAGTTCAGGAAAATAAAAACAAAATAAATTAAATATAGGTATTAACTTTGTCGTAAAATTTTCCATTTTTGTTGTAACATATTTGTCTTTTAATATACTAATTTTGTTGTGAATGTTGTTATTTTTGTCGTAGCATAGTTGTCGTTTGAAATTAGCAATTTTATCGTGCAGTTATATATTTCTCGAAAATATTATTTTTTTTTTGTGCATATCGATTCTATTGTGGCCTAGCAGATTTTTGTAGTTAAGATATGTTAGAAATAATATAATATGAATCACGAGCTCAAACTCTTATTTTCTGCCTTCGCATTGTTGTTACCCTTGGTTACTTTTCGGACAAAAACTTACGGTTGTACGATAAATTGTTTGTTTCCACCATAGATATACAGTGTCCCCAAAAAATCTGCATCATATGGGGTGAAATTTTTATAATTTGTTTTTTTTTTTTTAAATTTACCATCAAGGAACTTGATTTTTTTTAGTTCAACAGTGCGCGTGTGTTTCTTTATATAAATATAAATATTTGTAATTTACCTATTTGTAGTATTCAATGGTACAATTGTTCGATAGCGTTGTGTTCGTCTGAATGAGTGTAATGTAGTGATATTAATTATTTGATCTTTATGAACGGTGGGTGAGCCGAATTTTAATTTTTTTGACTTTTTATATTAAAACTTTTAGTATTTAACTATTGAAAATTTTGAAGTTTTTTGAATTTTTGTCACTGCTTACATTTAACGTAGTTGAACTTGTTTATTACGGCAGAGATCATTGTGCTACGAAATGACATTTTACCAGTGACTCTCAAAATTTAAATTTTTTGTTTTTATTAAAATTAAAATTATTTATTATTAAAATGAATAGTAATAATTGTGCAAATTGTAAACTGAAAAGATGGAAAAAGATTGATTCACTCATTGGGTGTGAAGGATGTAAAAAATGGTTTCATCCAGTTTGTGCTAACATAAATAATGAAGAATATAAAGTCGCTGAAAGTTGTCACTATTTATTTTATTTATGTTCAACGTGCAAAATTAACTGTGTTATTATTGATAATGCTAAAGTATCTAATACCTACTCTGCTTTAAATAATATTAATCTTAATCTCGACCGACTCTTGCTTACGATTAAAGATGAAGTATCTAAAATAACTGTGAATACAGTTTCTTCTTTAAAAACTGAATTATCACAACCAATTACATCTCAAGTGACTGAAATGATAAATAAAGTAATACCTACGAATCAATCAGAAGTTACCAAGTCATCTTTTTCTGCAGTAATAAAAAATTCTCAACCTTCTATTTCAATAAAACCAGTTAATACTAATCAATTATCGTCGACAACTACATCTGAGTTATTAAAAAATGTAAATCCAGTTACATCAAATATTGCACTATTAAATATTAAAAAAAGGAAGTAATGGTTCACTAGTAATTAATTGTGATAATGCTGATGAGTCCAAAAATATTGAAAAACTTGTTAAAAAAAATAAATATGAAGTTAAACAATTACCTCTTCTTAATCCTCGAGTAATAATAACTGGGATGTCTGACAAGTTTAGTCCTGATGACTTTTTACATTATTTAATCAGTCAAAATAAATCATATTTTTGCGATATTATAAATGTTTCATTTAAGAAATTGATTCCGTTAAAAAAAACAAAAATATTTATCAAGCGTTAATCCAAATAGATCAAGTTACATATCATAAATTACTTGCTTTCGGTAAAATTTTTGTTGGTTACAATTATTGTTCTTTCTGTATATGATGCAATAGATATATGAAGATGTTATAACTGCTGCGGTTTTCATCATCATGCAAAGCAATGTCTGAAAACAGATGCTTGCCCACGTTGTGCTCAAAATCACAAATTAAATGACTGTAAATCAACGGTACGTTGTTGTATTAATTGTCTTAAATATAACGAAAGTCACAAAGATACGATTAATACTGACCACAAAGTATGGGATCCTAACTGTCATGTTTTCTTGGCTACCTTAAGAAACTTTAAAAAAAGTATATTAGGTATATAGCAATCATCAAATAAAAATGATGAACCACCGTCTAATATAATCTTACAAGGGCCTAAATAAACCAAAACCAACATAACAATGTCAGTTTTTTATCAAAATATTCAAAGTATAACAAATAAAATTAATGAAATTGAACTTATGTTGCAAATAAAAAAACTTTAACGTTTTCTGTATTACTGAGCACTGGCTGTCTCCAGGAAACTTACAATATATAAAATTTCTAACCTATGTTGTAGCAGCATCATATGCTAGAACGTCTAATAATCATGGTGGCGCGTTAATTTTATTAAAAAAACAATCTTAAGTTTAAACATATTGATATATCTCAGTTCTGTATCGAGTGCCACTTTGAGTGTTGTGCAGTGCTAATACATTTAGACTATTTTGATGTGATCGTGTTGTGTATTTATCGCACGCCATCAAGCGATGTTCAATTATTTTTACTTCATTTGGAACAAACCTTAAATTACTTGTCAAAAATAAAGTCTACATCAATAATTGTGTGTGGTGATTTTAACATAAATACTTTAAAGCCAGTAATGACAAAACTAATTTGCTTGATTTATAAAATTCGTACTGCCTACAACCTACATTTTGTACAAATATAGAAAACAATTTAATTTCATCTAAGGTTATTCACATAACTCTTTCTAATTACACAGGTCAGCTGTTAATAGTCAAAATGAAAAAAACTCAATCTCAAAATATTGTAAATGTAAAAACTAGAATCTACAGCAGTACCAACTATAATTACTTTGCCTATTTAATGAATCAAGTAGATTGGTTTTCTGTAAAAAACGAAAATAATATTGACAAAATGGATACTAAATTCCATGAGCATATTATTTTCTGTTTTAATACAGCTTTTCCAATTGTTTCAAAGTCAGTAAACTTAAATCGTACTTTAAAAAACACCTGGATTAACGAAAATATAACTAATCTTAAAGATAATTTCTTTGACTTGTACTATACTGCTAATAACAGTAATGATATTTACTTAAAACAATATTATAAAGAGCAGCGTAACATATTTAATAAAACACTCTATAATGCCAAATTACAATTTAATTCCAGAAAACTAGAAAATGCTCATAATAAATCTAAATTTATTTGGCAAATAATTAAAGACAATATTGTAAATCTACCGTTTCAAACACTTGATTGGAAATTAAATATAAATGGTACAACTATCAATAATTTATCTGAAATTACAAATAACTTTAATAATTATTTTGTAAATGCACCCATTGGTTTGTTACAATCAAATACACATAATAACATACCAAGTAATAGTTCTAATGCCGAACAGTGTTATAAAATAAATAAATCTACATGAATGTACATCTGCATCTACATCTACATCTGTATGTATTTGTATCCTGTTGCATACAGTGAAGTGAGAAATGTTATTATTAGTTTAAAACAGACTAAGTCGACTGGAAACGACGGTTTAATTTATATTTTTCATAAACATGTTTGTGACACTTTTTTGTTTAACCTTTAACAGACATTATCATTGAATCATTTTTTTGCGGTGAATTTACAAGTCTCTTAAAGACAGCTAGTATTGTACCAATTTATAAAAAAGATAGCAAAGTATTAATTGAAAATTACAGACCAATTTCCCGTTTACCGGAAATTTCTAAACTAATTGAAACAATTATAGCATATCGAATTAAACAATGGCTAACTACTAATAATATTCTCACTTCAGATGAACATAATTTTACTGTAAAAAAGTCAACAACAAGTGCATTGGAATCATTACTGAATTTTGTTTATTCTAATATGGATTCAGGTAAATAAGTATTTTCAATTTTCTTAGATTTTACTATATGGCTTTCGACTGTATCAATCATAATATATTGTTTAATAAACTTGAAATGTATAGTATCAGAGGCAACACATTAAGCTGAATAAAATCTTACCTGTCAAATCGAACGCAATATGTTGAAATTAACAATATAAAATCTAACATTTTACCGCTATCACTAATAAGAGTTCCACAAGGATCTGTTCTAGGATCTTTGTTGTTTTTAATTTACATAAATGATTTACCTGAATCGCTAGAATATTGTAAGACCATTTTATATTCAGATGATACTACACTTTGTACTGCTAATAATTGTTTTACGCAGAATGTGATTAAGTCTAACTTATACTTAAACCAATTAACAGCATGGTGTCAAAAAAACAATTGATATGTAATCCTCAAAAACAAATTAATATAAGTGCTTTGCTCAAATTAAATTCTCACTCAATTTCGCATGCTGATAATGTTAAAATATTAGGATTATATTTAGATAAATACTTAAATTTTAAGGATCATTGTTATAAAATATCAAGTTTAAATTTTGCAATTAAACGGCTATCTAAAACTGTAAACATGAACACAGTTCGATGTTACTATTTTGCTTGTATAAATTCAATACTAGCGTATGGCATTATTTTCTGGGAAAATTCTACATCTGCTGGTAGAGTTTTTATATTGCAAAAGAGAATTATTAGAAGTATGGCGAACATTTCTGAAACTACTTCATGTAAGGAATATTTTATAAATTTTAAAATTCTTCCACTGCCATGTCTCTACATATTTTATTTAGTAAATTTTATATTTAATGTAAAATTAGATATTTTTAAATTTTTGATATTCACCCATACGACACAAGAAATAACACAAATTTTCAAATTCCCAAACATAAGCTAGCTTTATATGAGAAAGATCCAACTTATATTGGTATCAATATGTACAATGTATTTCCTGCGGACAGTAAATGTATTGCTAGTATAAGATTATTTCGAAAAAACTCTTTAATTTATTGCTTAAAAATACATTTTATTCTGTGGAGGAATATTTTATGTATGCACCTTATTAATTGGTTATTTTTAATACCATATTTTGCACTGTATTTATTTTTCACACTGTTTTTGTATTTTTTGTATTTTTTATTTTGTATTGTGACTTATTCTTGTCATTCAATTGACATTGTGGAAATAAAAATATATTATTATTATTATTATTATTATCCTGACATGTGTGTGCAGTGGCGACGCGTAACTTTAAAATTAAAAAAAAGGCAACAGACAACAGAGACTATTGGGGGAGGTAAGCTAGATATTAAGTATTAATTTTTATATAATAGTTTATAATATAATAATAATAATTTAATATAAACAATTTGTCCATGTTTTTTCCTGATGATGATATGCGTTTAGTATATCAAAATTTCAAATTTTAATATAAAATTAAACAGAACTTTAACCTTAAAAGTGGCAAATTTATCAACTATTTTATTGTAATCCTCTATATTTAAAGTACGAGAAGTACCCGATTTGACGTATAGAAAGCGATTTGAAAAGAATGACTATGGTAGAAAGTACCAACCTTATAAAGCTTAAGTTTGAAGTTTGACGACGCTACGTAGTTTAGTATTTGTTTGGCAGCCATCAATAGTGAACGCTCTCAGTAAATTTGTAAAGATAGAAAAAATGGGTCATCGTTATGTGATACAGTAGGGATGCGTTCCTCAAGAACATTACGTTAACCGAATTAACGTTAACGGAGGAAGAAATAACACGCGAAGGATAAGTATAGGTTACTAAATTAAAATAAAAATACATTTTTTTTTATTTTTTAATTAATAGATAGGAACAACGGAAAACAACTTTTCTTGGCAAAATTTAAAGTTTAAAATTAGTATGCATGTACATATGTATTACAAAATTAGCGGTTATATGCAAATAAACTGACAAGTTGTGAGATTTTTATTTTTTGATAAGAACGAATCAATTCCGTTACTTGATTACGTTGCTTGTCTCTTCTTTTTTACCACTTTGAATGCAAGGAAAAAGTGGTATAGCGTTCGGTACGGTGTCTCTAACATTTTCAAAAAAAAAATTGTATAGAAATCCTTCATATAGTCCCTAGATGACGAATCTGAACTTAGTTTATGTGGGTGTATGTGTGTGCGTCGTCAGCTCGCTCGGTCGTAAGTCAAAATTTTGTGGCCGCAACTCCTCCTACACGGTTCAACCGATTTTAATGAAATTTTCAGGATAAATTTGTTTAGTGCCCAGTGATGCCAACTTTCCGAAAAAAAATTACTAAAGTTTTTAAAAATTTATATTGGCTACGTTATTTATCCGATTTTGATAAAATATTTATACATATACATTTATACTAGATTATGACAATTAAAAAAAAATCACAAAATATGATGGCAAAGTGGTTCCATCCGGGATTGAACCGGAGACCTTCTGCGTGTAAAGCAGACGTGATAACCGCTACACTATGGAACCTTGTTACTTTATTCGAATGTAATTTTTAGTTTCTTTCTTTATTATTACAAATAAACTATAATTTATAGAATCTATAATTTATATAATTTCCGGTATAAAATGGTTTATTTAATTTTTTTAAATTTAAATTTTTACTTTCTTTTACATCTACATATTGCAACCTTCTTTGCTGCTCGAACTACTCATTATAAAAAAATAATTAAAAAAAATAAAACGAATAAAATTTGTTCTACCACTGAACCACCGATGCTTGTTTATTGGAAATTGTTATCTACATTTCCGATGACAATTTGTTATCTAGACTGAAGAAACAAAAACTGTGCATTGATCGGAAATCGAACCCGGGTCGCCCGCATGGCAGGCGAGCATTCTACCACTGAACCACCGATGCTTGCTTATTGAAAAATGTTATTTACATTTCCGATAACAATTTTTTATCTAGATTGAAGAAACAAAATCTGTGCATCGGCCGGGAATCGAACCCGGGCCGCCCGCGTGGCAGGCGAGCATTCTACCACTGAACCACCGATGCCTGCTTACTGAAGAAAGCCATCTACATTTCGATAACAACTTTTTATCTAGATTGAAAAAACAAAAACTGTGCATCGGCCGGGAATCGAACCCGGGCCGCCCGCGTGGCAGGCGAGCATTCTACCACTGAACCACCGATGCCTGCTTACTGAAGAAAGCCATCTACATTTCCCATAACAATTTTTTATCTAGATTGAAAAAACAAAAACTGTGCATCGGCCGGGAATCGAACCCGGGCCGCCCGCGTGGCAGGCGAGCATTCTACCACTGAACCACCGATGCCTGCTTATTGAAGAAAGTCATCTATATTTCCGATGACAATTTTTTATCTAGATTGAAGAAACAAAAACTGTGCATCGGCCGGGAATCGAACCCGGGCCGCCCGCGTGGCAGGCGAGCATTCTACCAATGAACCACCGATGCCTGCTTACTGAAGACAGTCATCTACGTTTCCAATAACAATTTTTTATCTAGATTGAAAAAACAAAATCTGTGCATCGGCCGGGAATCGAACCCGGGCCGCCCGCGTGGCAGGCGAGCATTCTACCACTGAACCACCGATGCCTGCTTATTGAAGAAAGTCATCTATATTTCCGATGACAATTTTTTATCTAGATTGAAGAAACAAAAACTGTGCATCAGCCGGGAATCGAACCCGGGCCGCCCGCGTGGCAGGCGAGCATTCTACCACTGAACCACCGATGCCTGCTTGCTGAAGACAGTAATCTACATTTCCGATGACAATTTTTTCATCTAGATTGAAGAAACAAAAATTGTGCATCGGCCGGGAATCGAACCCGGGCCGCTCGCGTGGCAGGCGAACATTCTACCACTGAACCACCGATGCCTGCTTGCTGAAGACAGTCATCTACATTTCCGATGACAATTTTTTCATCTAGATTGAAGAAACAAAAACTGTGCATCGGCTAGGAATCGAACCCGGCCGCCCGCGTGGCAGACGAGCATTCTACCACTGAACCACCGATGCCTGCTTACTGAAGAAAGTCATTTACATTTCCGATGACAATTTTTTATCTAGATTGAAAAAACAAAATCTGTGCATCGGCCGGGAATCGAACCCGGGCCGCCCGCGTGGCAGGCGAGCATTCTACCACTGAACCACCGATGCCTGCTTATTGAAGAAAGTCATCTATATTTCCGATGACAATTTTTTATCTAGATTGAAGAAACAAAAACTGTGCATCAGCCGGGAATCGAACCCGGGCCGCCCGCGTGGCAGGCGAGCATTCTACCACTGAACCACCGATGCCTGCTTGCTGAAGACAGTAATCTACATTTCCGATGACAATTTTTTCATCTAGATTGAAGAAACAAGAATTGTGCATCGGCCGGGAATCGAACCCGGGCCGCTCGCGAACGAACATTCTACCACTGAACCACCGATGCCTGCTTGCTGAAGACAGTCATCTACATTTCCGATGACAATTTTTTCATCTATATTGAAGAAACAAAAACTGTGCATCGGCTAGGAATCGAACCCGGCCGCCCGCGTGGCAGACGAGCATTCTACCACTGAACCACCGATGCCTGCTTACTGAAGAAAGTCATTTACATTTCCGATGACAATTTTTTATCTTGATTGAACAAACAAAAACTGTGCATTGGCCGGAAATCGAACTCGGGCCGCCCGCGTGGCAGGCGAGCATTCTACCACTGAACCACCGATGCCTGCTTACTGAAGACAGTCATCTACATTTCTGATGACAATTTGTTATCTAGATTGAAGATGTATACACGCAAAAACGTGTTTATCGGTTTGGAATCGAACCCGGACCGCCTGCGTGGCAGGCGAGCATTCTACCACTGAACCGTATTGAACCACCAATGCTTGCTTACTCAAGAAAATCATCAAACGTACAATTTTATAATTAGAATGATTCCTTTCCGTAGCGAGACCAAAGCAGATCCAACATTTACCGTTCCTTATCATATCTTGATATCTCCATCTTTGACAGGGTAAACAAAATTTAAACAAGTGATAGTTTTCACAGTCAATATAATTAACTCTATTATTAAAAAGTATAAGTTTTAATGAACAATTTTCACAAACAAAACATCGATCAAGTATTTTTCGAGAAGCAAGACAATAATTGCAAAATAATTCTATCGCCAATGGTACATCTTTACGAACTTTACTTTCACAAATTAAGCACTAGAGCTAAAACAAATATTGAATTTTTAGATAATTTTGACAGAAAATACACTTATAAATATATTAACTAACGTGCATTTTGACTTGAGAAGTTTTTTTGGTGTTTGCTTATATTTATTGCAAAGTTACAATAGAATTTGAAGGATAAGTATAGTATTTGTTAATCTCTACGTAACGTCAAAAAAATTAAAATTGTTAACAACATACCGATCATGTATTTATTAGGAAGTCAGACAAATATTGCAAATTTATTTTATTAAATATAATGCATATTTTTAAATATTAATTTTGTTGTTAGAATGTTCTTTTTTGCAATACGAATCTTATCAGATGGTATGATTTTCATAATATTGTTGGTGATTTCAGGTATGTATGGAAGCACATAGTTTTTCCTATTATCATGTGTTTGAGTGGACGCTGGCATATTCAGTTGTGGATTAGTTGAAGCTATTGGTTCCGGTGTAGAAAAAATTAGACGTTTTACTAATGTTCGAGGGTAACCATTATTTATAAACAATGATTGCAATTTAACAGATTATCATGTAAAGTTGTTTCAGTATGATGAGTTAGTTTCTTTACTCTATATTTTACTGCCAATATGATGTTAATTTTTACATGTGAAAAGTGACATGACAAATTATGTATATATCTACCCGAAGACAACGGCTTTTGAAACCATGTTGCTGCAGTTTGATTATTATCAGTCCTCATAAGTTTTAGATCAAAAAATAGAATGCATCGTTCAACTTTTAGTTTATATGTAAATTTTATGTCAGCACAGAAACTGTTTAATATGGTGAGTGATTGGTCAACTTTATTATCTGGGATAGCGCATATTATATCATCGACAAATTTTTTTATAAATACAGGTTTCGTTTCGAATCTAGTCACACATTGTTTAAAAACGTAATCCATAACAAATTGAGCAAAAATTGTACTCGCTTGTCCCCCCATCGGTGTACCGAACTTCTGTTTGAATGAATTGTCGGATACATAATGTGCTCGTGTTTCACTGGCCCATTAAATGTACTTTATATCGTTAAATTTGGTTAAATATGATTTTAAATTTTTGACAATTTCGAACATATAAACTATTAAAAATAACAACAGATGTCTCTAACTGTTTAGTTTGTGTTCTTTCAATTAAATTTCATGACAATGTTTGTTTAGAGTTCGTTTGACCTTGATGGTGATATATTTTTCAATATCAAAAATGTTTGATTTACATATAAAAAAATTTTTATTTTACATGATTAATTATAATTTCTTGTTACATACTTCCATATGTTTATCATTTAATATGTATAAAATAACTATTACATTAATAATTTTTGACGGAGTATAAACTCTTACATTATTGTAAGTTCTAATTTTAAGTATTCATTGTTATTTATGTGTTAATTGTAATTCTTGATTCCATTGAAAATTGTATAATATATTTTTTGTTTCAAAATTGTAGAAGGCCCGAAGAAGGAAATATAATTTTCGAAAGCTTGCCTACGTAATAATAATTGAGTTTTTGGCTTAAATCCCTAACTCCTGGCTGCAATACCATTAGTTTTTGTTACTAAATATATCTCAGCCATAATCCTCTTATATTCTATATATATATATATATATATATATATATATATATATATATATATATATATATTATATTTTAACATGCAACGTATAAAAATTTTGTTAGGCCTATGCATATTATTAAAAAATATATTTACATAATTTTATAAAGGAACGCGTTCCTTCAAATATAAAAAACATGATTCTCATTTAGCACTACATTTAATAGAGGCAGGTCACACTTGTGACATCAAAGACTTGGATATTTTACATACAATCAACAAAGGTTCGAAAATGAACTTCTTAGAAGCATATGAAATCCAAAAAGCAATAGCTATGGGTTTAAATGTACTTAATGACCAAACAGATTTGTTCAACTCAAATTCATTAGAAGTACTTATAAAAGGTTTTACCCGATTTTAATATTTCTTATACTGTTTTATTATTGTTAAATGTCTGTATCCTTGTACCGTTATAATATTGTAATATGTCTGTAATTTTAGTATATAAGAACTACAAATAATCTTAATATTTCATTCTGTATAAACTTCTGATGAGGGCCTAGAAAGCCGAAATCGATTAAGTCAAATAAATATAGTGAAACTTACACCAAGTGTTTTATTGTTTAATTTTAATACAAAGATCTTTAACATTCTTGGACAATTTGTTAAATATGAATTAACTACATATTACTTTTATTTACATTTACAGATTTTAAGTAATTTAAAAAACAATTTTTGCATATAGACATTTTAAATGTTTTAAAAGATATTAAAATCTGTATGATTGCACAAGTTAATAAATTCAAATTATCTTTAAAAAATGTCCATTTTACTTATTCCTAATGTTTCATTTATAAATTCTATAATCTACTTGTACGATTTTTTTTCTTCTAAAACTTATGTATTTGAATTAATTAAAATACTATAAATTTTTATTTATTTATTTATCAAACAAAATGTACATTTTAACCACACTGTTATTATCGTCAGTTTTATGCTGAATACAATAAAGTTTATTATATTTATATAATATTTTACAAACATGAAAACAACAAACTAAAAATGTATTATGATAAATAACGTTTTATTAAATTTATTTCATATTATTAATATTATTAGTTTATATTTAATATTTTTTAAGTCAAAATATTAAATGAAAAAATTCCTTCATTTGGCGCGAATCGAATATAAAACGCTCCAGTCGTTCGCCTAGCCTGTTAGTCCACAGGTAAATACGTCAATTTTCAGAATTAATTTTATTAAATAATTGTTTATTTCAAATACAAGTGACATTATCGAACTATCAAAAAATTTAAAAGATTCAGTAATCTATTTTGGATTACTAACTACCTAAAATAAATATTTAAAAAAAATGTTAATTAATAGCTCAAAATATTTTTTTACTGAAACATCGAGATTGTGTATACGTATGTATAAAATCAATAAGCACTTTATTTTTATTTTTTTACTAATATATTGCATCTTTTAATTCAAATGCGAACAATAAACTTTAAGCTGAAATTCGATGTATTTAATAACCCAGCATAATTCTAAATTACACTAAAATAATAAAATAATTACACGCTCGCTCGCTCGGTCCTCAGACAAAATTTTGTGATCGCAACTCCTCCTAGACGGTTCAACCGATTTTAATGAAATTTTCAGCATAAATTTGTCTAGTGCCCAAGATAATCATGCGGTTTCGGTTTTTTCCAGTAATGCCAACTTTCCAAGAAAAAAATTACTAAAGTTTTTAAAAATTCATTGTGGCTACATTATGTATCCGATTTTGATCAAATTTTTAGGAAAGATTTCCCTAGTGCCCACATAAATTTCGTAATTTTAATAAAATACTGTGTTGCCAACTTTCTGAGAAAAAAATTACTAAAATTTTTAAAAATTTGTTTAACCGATTTTGTTCAAATTTTCACAAAAGATTTTTCTGGTATCCATATAAATTAGATAATTTTAACAAAGTACAGTGTTGCCAATTTTCTGAGAAAAAAATTACTAAAATTTTTAAAAATTTATTACGGCCATGTTATTTCACCGATTTTGTTTAAATTTTCACAAAAGATTCTTCTGGTATCCATATAAATTAGATAATTTCGACAAAGTACAGTGTTGCCAATTTTCTGAAAAAAAAAATTACAAAAATTTTTAAAAATTTGTTATGACCACTTTATTTAACGGATTTTGATCAAATTTTTACTAAAGATTCTCCTGGTGCCCACATAAGTTATGCAATTTTAACAAAATACAGTGTTGCCATCTTACCGAGAAAAAAATTACTAAAATTTAAAAAAATTCGTTGTGGCTACATTATTCATCCGATTTTGATCAAATTTTCAGAAAAGTTTTTCCTAGTGCCCACATAAATTATAATTTTATTAAGATACGGTGTTACCAACTTTCCGAAAAGAAAATTAATAATTTTCTAAAAATTTGTTATGCCCGCATTATTTTAATGAAATTTTTACAGAAGATACCCTTAGCGCCTATAATATTATATATCAACAAAATACAATGTTGCCAACTTTCGATGAAAAATTTTTTTATTCCTATTTCTTATCATTTATGTGATAATATCAAAGTAGTCTATATATGGGTTTACCCATATACTTCTAATCTTGTTATTTAACAACTAGGTATGAGTTGCGATTTATAATTTTCGGTGTATACATTGTTCAAAATACTTATAAGAATAATTATAATTATAATTTTTCATTTAAAATATTAAAAATTAATATTAAAATTGAAAAAAAAAACATTATTTTAATTTGAAAATTAGACCTCTGCAGAAAATACTTTGCACAGGCTTGTTAAAATAAAGCAAGATGTTAGAAAACTTATTACCAAAAATGTATTACGAACTAAGTTATGGTCTGATTTTGTTGATACAATTAAAATAAGTACTTTATATGCAAAAAAAGTGCACAAAATATTTCGTGTATGAAATTGGTAAAGAACATTAAAGCAAACGTTGAAGTTAATTTATATTTTACCGCAAATAGACGATCGTATATTTTAAATGCATTTTTCGTATTTTGTATAGTAAAATGAAAAACTCCATTCCTTTTGCAGTAAGCATTAAAATATGTATTATTCCGTTACTATTATACATTGCAGTTTTGGTGCCTACGTTAATGTATGACAGTGATTGTTGGGTTTGGTTGCAAAAGCATAAACGGAAAATGACTGCTGTGGAAATGAGATTTTTACGTGGGGTATGTGGTGAAAATAGGAGAGATAGGGTTTAAAATAGATTAGTGTATGATGAGTGTGAAATTGAAAGAAATGTTGTAGCAAAAGTTGGTGTTAGTCAGTTAAGATGGTTCGAACATGTTGAGCGAATGTCTAATGAACGTTTGGTTAAGAAGATTTATTTGAATGATTTTGATGGTATACGTTTGCGTGGACGTCCGATGAGTAGTTGGAGTGATATGATTGAGAGTGTTTTGCGTGAGCGAAACTTTCCAAGTAGTAGGAATAAAAAAGCATGTATGAGAGGAATTATGAATGTGGATGAAGCAAAAATTGCTTGTTTGGATAGGAGTGTTTGGAGGCGACTGATTTCAGGATGATGAAAAGAGTTTGTGCTACAACCTTTTGGGTACATGGCGTGATTGTGTATGTATGTATGTATGTATTATACGGAAACTTCAATATACTACGTATATTCGTAAAAACCAAAATTAGAGGTATTGTTAATACAGCTTTGAAGATACTTAAATGAATAAATCATACTTTCGTAGTTGTGCAATTTATTTGATACTGAAACGAAATGAAAATTTTATCAATTTCTTCAATTTGATCATATTCTATTTGAACGTTTTTGATATCGATAGTTGAATATGATAGAAGATTGCCATCTATACGCTAAGAACGTCTGGAAATAAATATTCTATTATTTCGAAAAAAAGACATATTGCGCATTTAACTCCATAGAGAAATAAACTAAATGCAAAAAGGTTTGGAAGAACTTGCATAATTAGAACAATTATTTGATATTTTGTTGAAGTATAAAAATATACTCCAAGTATGGTGTTTATAATTCGAATTGATTTTAGAATGCCACGAAGAGTATAATGTTTCTTAAATCTGCACTTTTAAAAATATGCGTAAAATTGGTGCTCTTTCTAAATAATACCTAATAATCTTTGTTAACAAACGTCGAAGGCGAGGCTAAAATATTATTGTTTTGTAACCATTATGTTACAAAAAATAATATTTTAGCTTTAAGTAATAAATAACAATAAAAATAATTAATACTAAATAACAATTTAATGATTCAAATATAGAGCATTTAATTATATCTCATAACGTTAAAATATTATTATATTGTAACAATTACATATTTTATATATATATATATATATATATATATATATATATATTATATATATATATATATATTAAACGATTATGGTTAGAATCGTATCATATAACCCAAAATCGCAATTGTGTGATCAATAATAATGAAAATATGCTATAATTCTTCTTCTTCGTAGCTTGGTATATGTTTCATATTAAATAGCGCCAATTTTAAAATATTGTAAATTGTTAGTTATTTGATTATAGTAATTTAAGTAATACTGATAACATCACAACTTTAAATATGAACATGCGCACATTGAATAAATTTAAGTAAAAATCATTAATTCATATAAAGTTTAAACATGGTTTTATAAAACATTATTTCTCAAATTTTAATTTTTTTTTAATTAGTTGACTGTATACAGTTACAATTTATATTTTTGATTTAATTTTAACTTTCGACAAAACTAATTGCATTGTTTTTAATTATTTATTATATTTATTTATTTGTTTTTAAATTATTGACTCTCTCGTGATTTTATATTAAGTAAAGTTTTGTTGTTATTTTAATTAATGGATTATGTTTATGATCCTACTGTTTTAACAAAAAAATTTTTTTTATTATATTGACTTGAAGATGATATCATAAGTTAAATTAAACCATTTTTAAACATTTATACCTTTTTTAATAACAATAGCATTTAATTCTTTAATCGTACATGTAAGTCTTTAAATAAAAATGTATACATCATAATACAGTTTGGTTTTTATACAATAATTGTTACATATTAATAATATGTTTTAATGCTTCTCTGAAGAAGCCACGAATGCTGGCGAAATATTGGACTAGTAATAAATTGACAAAAATTTAAATGCTTGCATTTTTATAATTTAATAATCAATTACCGTATTCCGTTACAATCGTTATATATATATATATATATATATATATATATATATAACTGTATTGTTTTCTTGACTTAAATATTGCAAATATGGTTTTTTTTTTGTTAATTTAAAAATATTATAATTTGTTCATAGCACATTAGTTGTATTTACAATTATTTAATAAATGGTTTTATTTTTCATGTGCAGCGACTTAAAAAAGGCAATAACTTTGCCGAAAGCTCGTCTTAATATTAAATGAGTGTTTAATTTTCCTAACTATCAACTGTTTTGGCTGCTTTGCCCTCAAATAAATATTACAACTATATATATAATGAATATAATTTTAGATTATAATAATCCTCTGTATTAATAATGTAATTCAGTCTTGACTGAATCTCGTCTTTGACGATAGTTAACAAAGATTAATAAGTATTATTTAAGAGAGAGCACCAATTTTACGTATAGTTTTAAAATGTGCAGATTTACGAAACAACATACTTTTCGTAATATTCTAAAATTAATTCGAATTATAAACACCATGCTTGAAGTATATTTTGATACTTCAAAAAAATATCAAAAAATTAGTCTGATTATGCACTTTCTTCGAAACCTTTTTGCATTTAGTTTGTTTCTTTATGGATTAATAACTTACATATGTTTTTTTCTCGGAATACTTGAATATTAATTTTCAGATGTTGTTAACGTATGGCTGTTACTTTTCTACTATTTTCAACTATCAATAACAATTATCGCACATTTCTATCAAGGAATCATCTATTACAAAAACATTCAAATACTATATGACCAAATTGAAGAAATTGAAAAACATTTCATTTCGTTTCAGTATCAAATAAATTACACAATTACAAAAGCATTTTTTATTCAATTAAGTATCTTCAAATTGACCGTATTAATACCACCTTGCATTTGGGGTTTTATAGTTACATGTAATATATTGCAATATCCGTATGTGTTTAATAATATAATACAAAATTTTATATTAAATTTTAATAAAACACTTGGTATATTTCACAAATTTTCTTTTTATTAAAAAAGTCTTGATCATGCGATTTCGGCAGTTACGCCATCATCAGAAGAAATGATGATGGCGTAACTGCCGAAATCACGTGATCAAGACTTTTTTAATAAAAAAATTATTTGTGAAATATACCAAGTGTTTTATTAAAATTTAATAAATTATAACAAAGGTTAGAATAAAATAAAAACCACAAATACTTGATTGTTTCACTATATATATTTTACTATACGTAACGATCGTTTCGTCTTCGCAGACATCATCAGACTGGTGTACAGAAATATTATTATTGTTACAATGTATTTAACAATGGGGAGTGGCTTACATCTAATTGGTCATTGGTTATATTTTTCTTTAAATTAACGGCTTTCCTAATCTCCAAATTTTCCAGTAAGTTCAATCGCAAACTTTTATTAGCTGTGTGTAGAATATAAAATTCACCGAAATTATGTGTATTGTCTATACAGTGGCAGGAAAAACCTGTCACTCTTTTTTCTTTTTCTATTGATTTTATATGTTCTTCTAACCGAAATTGAAAACAGCGGCCACTCTGTCCTATGTAAATTGCATCGCAGTTCCCGCAATTAATTTGGTAGACTCCTGATAATTCTAATATATCGGTTTTTTCTTTGTTATTTAAGATTTTGCCGATATTTGATTTATTAATTGTCATAATATTTATATTAAATTTATTTAATGTGTATGCTATTTGATTTGATAGATTCGGAATGTGATTAAGATAATGCCATGTGGTGTTGCGACTGACCTCACTAGTTTTACAATAAATTTTATTACAGAGTGATAGTTTTGTTTTTCTATTAACTAACTTATCTATTAGATTATGGTCGTAACCATTGTTCGCTGCTATATTTTTGATAATATATAATTCGGTGTTGTAGTCATCTGGCTTTAACGGTATAGTTAACAGTCTGTGTATCATACTGTGAAATGCTGCCATTTTTATAGACCAAGATTGATTGGAATCTTTTGGTATAATAATATCCGAAAAAGTGGGTTTTCTGTAAATTTTGAAATTCAGAGAACCATGTTCTTTAGTTACTGTTAAATCTAAAAAGTTGATGGAATTATTTATTTCTTTCTCTATTGTAAATTTAATATTGTTATTTATGGTATTTATATATATTAAAAATTGATCTAGTTGTCTTTCAGTACCGGACCAGACACAAAATATGTCATCAACGTATCTACACCAAAATTTAATAGATTTTTTATATTTATTGTTTTTTAAAATAATATTTTCTATGTAGTTCATGAATATATCAGCGAACAATGGTGACAACGGTGATCCCATCGGAAGTCCTGACTTCGATATATAAAATTTGTTTTCATATTTAAAATAATTTTGTTTTAAACATTCGTCTATTATTTGTGCATATTCTAATTGTTGCAATGAGTTGATGTTAGGGCTATTGTTTAACATATTATGTAATATCGACTTCAGTTCTTCCGTAGGAATCGACGTAAATAAACTACATACATCGAATGATACTAATTTATTATTAATATTAATTTTAAGATCTTTAACTTTATTTGTAAATTCTATAGAGTTTTTTATTGTGTAATTTGGGTTGTAGTTTAATATGTCTGGTAGTTTTTTATTTATATATTTACAAACCTTGTATGCCGGGGCGTTGACATACGAAACTATTGGTCTCATCGGATTGTGTTTTTTATGAAGTTTTGGTAATGTGATTAGTTGTGGGGATTTTGGATTCATCAGTTTCAAATTTAATATTTAAATATGTTTCACCGAAAACCCACAATAAAATTTAGCACTTTGCTATAACATAAACTAAATTTTTTAAATAAAAACTTAGCTACTATTAAAAAGTACAAAATACAAAATATGAAAAACGCATTTCAGTTGTACGATCATCTATTTGTGGTAAAAATTTAATTAAATTCAATGTTTGCTTTCATGTTTTTAACCAGTTTCATACACGAAATGGTTAGTCTACTTTATTTTGCATATAAATTACTTATTTTAATTGTTTCAACAAACTCACTTCAAAACGTAGTTGGCAATACTTTTATAATACTAAGTTTACGGACATCTTCTATTATTGTAACAAGCCTGTGCAACGCATTTTCTAGACAGATCTATTTTGTTATATGAATTAATGTTTTTGTTTTCTTAGTTTTAATATTGATTTTTAATATTTTAGATAAAAAATTGCATAAGTATTTTGAACAATTTGTACACCGAATGCTATAAATCGCCATTTTTTACCTGGTTGTCAATTAATAAAAATGCAATATTTTAGATTTTAACTATTTTTTCCGCTTATGAATTCTTTAATGTTAACTTAAATCTATTTTTTGAGGTAGGACAAAAACAGAATTTATCATTATATGTTTGTAATTTCTAGCCATGTGTCGTCTTATTGGCGCCGGTAGAATGTTTTGCAAGGGGATGCAAATAATTTTGAACGCGACGGGGGTGTATAGGTTCAAAGTCATATTTTATGAAAAATATTTAAATAATAAAAAGTTGCGTTTCAATTATTGATATTACCCGGCGCCTATGTATTTATATATATAGATATATATATATATATATATATATATATATATATATATATATATATATATTGTATATATATGGATATATATAGATTTAAAATAAATTAAAAGCTTGCCTATTAAACTTGAATGAGTTTGATTTAACATCCTTTTCCAAATTGACTGATATGCCCATTATTTACTTACCTACATAAATTTATTTACTAGTCACTAGCTATTTTATTTATGTATATATATATAAATATATATTTGTAATAATTTTATTTATTATTCCAGCTTATTTCTGTGGCATGTAACTATTTTATTGCTTTATTACAATTTAGAATTATTATGGGTTCTTATTTGAATTAAAAGATGCCACATATATATTAATAAAAATAAAATAAAGTGGTTATTGATTTTATGTATACATACAATTACAGGCATTGTTGGCAGATTGAATAAAAAAAAAATTACCTTACTTTAATAGGTTTTACAAAATCTATCAAAATCATAATTCCATTATAAGTTATTATATTATAATATCAAAGAATTAAAAAAAATTATTTATAGAAATGTTCGACAAAAACAAAGAATAATCGAAAAAGTGATTTACTTATATATTTTTCTATTTTTTACATATTGTACATACATATATAATACGTACATACACAATTACGCCATATACCCAAAAGAATAAAAAAAAAATGGCAGAATGAATGTAGATTTGCTACTTCGAATGTAAGAGGAATAAATGGAAAAAAAAGTTGAATTGATGTATTATTCAATAAGCTTAAATATTTAATGATTATACACTAGTATGAATTAATTTTGTTTTCATTTAATGCTGACTATATATTATTTATTGCAAAACAGCGATCAATTTCAAGGCACAGAATATAAAAAGTCAAAATAAAAATATAATTATGAAATTAATATATGAATAATGAACAAATGACATAAAAATATGGTAAAAAAAAGCTATATAATAATCAGGGCTGCATTATAGTCTTATGCCCGTATGCATAAACATTTTCCTTAAATATAGGTAATGGTTCCTTAAAATGAAAATTCTTGGATACCGTAATAACTGTGCAAAATATAATATTATTTTATGTTATTACATTAGTTTTTATTGAGTTAAGATTTTCTTATGTATTTATTTATTTTTTCGCATTCTTATGTATATTATTGTTATTATTAAAAACAATTTTTATTAAAAAAAAAATAATCTCTAAACATTATGTTTTTTTTTTTCAAAAAACTACGTATAACTTTTTCATTTGCCCATGCAATTTAAAATTTGTTTTATGTTTTTGAATTATTTAACAATTTCTTAAGTATATAATGGACTTACATTTATAAAATAAAACTTATAATAACACATTTTTATATCGGCTGAAAATTTTTAATAGCGTTAGGTACACATGAATCTTAATCCGACCCTTATAATTATGATGTAATATAAATACATATAGTTCATTTATATAGAATATTTAATTATATCGCATAAAGCTAAAATATTTTTATATTGTAACCATTACATAATATATATCACTTAATGATTTAGTTTTATATTATAATAAACCTTTGTTCTAATACTGTATTTCGCTCTTGGCTGAATCTAGTCTTTAAAGTTAGTCAATAAAGATTATTATTAATTAAAAAGAGCACCAATTTTACGCATAGTCTTAAAATGTGTAGATTTACGAAACAATATACTCTTCGTGACATTCTAAAATTAATTCGAATTATGAACATCATTGTTGGAGTATATTTTTATACTCCAACAAAATATCAAAAAATTGTTTTAGTTATACAAGTTCTTCGAATTCTTTTTGTATTTGGTTTATTTCTTTTTGGAGTTATAGTCGCAATATGCGTTTTTCTCGAAATAATAGTATATCCATTTCCAGATCCTGTTAGTGTATGGCTGGCAATCTTCTGTCATTTTCAACTATCAATAACAATTTTTTTACATTTATATCAAGGAACCATCTATTACAAAAATATTCAACTTGTTTACGATCAAATTGAAGAAATTGATAAAATTTTTCTTACGCTCCAGTATCAAATAAATTACACAACTACAAAAGTATTTTTAATCCAATTAAGTATCTTCAAATTTGCTGTATTAATACTACCAATCTTTTGGGCTTTTACGAATATACATAGTATATTGGAGCTTTTGTTTATTATAAATGGACTAATACATAATTATATGCTTGCTGCCAAAGGAATGGAGTTTTGTACTTTACTATTTGACATAAAAAATAAACTAAAATTTTTAAATGAAAATTTATCTACTATTACCAAGTACAAAATACAAAATATGAAAAACGTATTTAAATTGTACGATCGTCTATTTGCGGTAAAAGATAAATTAAATTCAACGTCTGCTTTAATGTTCTTAACCAATTTCATACACGAAATATTTACTGTACTTTTTTTTGCATATAAAGTACTTATTTTAATTTTATCAACAAAATCAGACCATCACCTAGTTCGTAATATTTTGTTGGTAATAATTTTTCTGGTATCTCCTATTATTGTAACAAGCCTTTGCAATATATTTTCTAGAGAGGTCTATTTTGAAATATGAATAATGTTTATTCCAATTTCAATATTTATTTTTAATATTTCAGATGAAAAATTATATAACTATTTTGAACAGTTTATACACCGAATGCTACAAATTGCAAATCATACCTGGTTGTCAATTAATAAAAATGCAATATTTAAAATTTCAACATTTGAATAAGAATTTTTCCGCGTATGAATTCTTCAATGTAAACTTAAATCTTTTTTTCGAGGTAGAACAAAAACAGAATATTTTATTTATATATTTATAATTTTAAGCCATGTCGCACAGTCCTGTAGAACTGAATTGTACATACATATTTGTAATAATTTTATTTACTGTTCCAGCTTATTTCTGTGGCGTGTAACTATTTTATAGTTTTACTACAATTTAGAATAATGCTGGGTTATGAAATAAATTGAATTTCACCTTAAAGTTCATTGTTCGGATTTGAATTAAAAGATGCAATATGTTATTAAAAATATAAATAACATACTTATTGATTTTATACATACATATACACAATCACGTTGTTTCAGTAAGGCAAGTAAAAGGAAATATTTTGGTTTATTAATATACATTTTCCTAAAATGTTTATTTTAAGTAGTTAGTAATCCAAAATAGATTACTGAATTCATTAATTTTCTTTACAGTTTGATAATGTCACTTGTATTTGAACTAAACAAATATTAAATAAAATTATTTCTGAAAATTAGCGTATTCACCTGTGGTCTAACATGCAAGGCGTTCGACCGTTGCGTTGTAGGTTCGATTTCCAACAAATTAGGAAATTTTTTCATTTAATATTTTGACTTAAAAAATATTAAATATAAATAAAAATATTAATAATATGCAATTGATTTACTAAATCGTTATTTATTATTATTATACATTTTTAGTTTGTTGTTTTCATATTTGTAAAATATTATATAAACATATTTCAAACTTTATTGTATTCAGCATGAAACTGACGATAATCACAGTGTGGTAGAAATGTACATTTTCTTTGCAAAATAAATAAATATAAAAAAATCTAATAGTATTTTAGTTAATTTAAATATATATTCTTTAAAAGGAAAAAATCATACAAGTAGATTATGGAATCTATAGATGGAACTTTAGAAATAAGTAAGAGTGAAAGATAATTTGAATTTATTAACTTGTGCAATCATAGAGATTTTAATATCATTTAAAACATTTGAAAAGTTTATATGCAAAAATTGTATTTTAAATTAATTAAAATCTGTAAATATAAATAAAGTAATATGTAGTTAATTCTTATTTAACAAATTGCCCAGTAATGTTAAAGATCTTCATATAAATAAATTTAAAATTATTCTGAAAGAATTTTTGATTACGCATGCATTCTACAGTGTCAATGAATTTACAAATTGTATTATAGATATTTCTATTTCTGTATAGCTGTGAATGTTATCTATATACCTTGCTGATTTTTGACTTAAGTATATGTACTTTTTTTGTATTTACGACTTTAATAAATAAATAAAGTGAAAAATTATATTTAAAAAATACAAATACATGAAATTATTTTAAGCGTAATTATAACTTTAATAATATCTAATTATTTATAAACTTTACGAATAATTTTACATAATGAGATTATAGAAGAGATGCTAAAAATTTATATCTGGACACAATGGCATAATTGATTTTTCTTCCAATTTGCTATTTTCTGTCACACAAACAAAACGTTAATCTTCATATAATTTCATCTAAATTTTGTCAATTAATTTTATTATTTTTAAATGACAAGTTACATTTTAGCTATTTTTTTTTTTTAATTTTTCAATTATTTTCTTTATAAAATTACGTAATTATATTTTTTTTAAATATTCACAGGCCTAAAACAATTTTTATTTATTACATTTTAAAAATATATATATATATATATATATATATATATATATATATATGTATATATATATATATACATTAAAAATTTAACATTAACCTGATAGTATAAGTTTTATTATTAAATAAACTGCCTCTTTAAGTTTTTGTTAATCAACATTGATACACTGCATACAATTGTGTTTTATTTTACAGAAACGTTCTTTTTCAAATATTTTTATTTTTATACATACATACACAATCACGCCATGTACCCAAAAGGGTGTGGCACAAATTCTTTCCATTATCCCGAAATCGGTCTCCTCCAAATATTCCTATACAAATAAGCAACTTTCGTTTTATCTACATTCATAACTCTTCTCATACATGCTATTTTATTCTTATTACTTGGAAATTTCTGCTCACGCAAATACTCCAACTACTCATCCGAAGTCCACAAAAACGAGTACCATCAAAATTATTCAAATCAATCTTTTTAACCAAACGTTCATTAGACATTCACTCATCACGTCCGAACCATCTTAACTGACTAACACCAACTTTTGCTACAATTTTTTTTTAATTTCATACTCATCATACATTAATCTATATTGTACTTGATTTTTCCTATTTACAGCATATACCCCACATAAAAATCTCATTTCCACAGCAGTTATTTTTCATTGTGACGAAATTTAACATTCAGTACCATACATAAAACTGCATTTTATATACTCAAACGGGCTTTTCTGGAAACATTTACATTCCTAGCAAAAGTTTCCAAAACACCCAAAACCGTACAACCAGCATTCACTCTCTTTTCAATTTCACTATCAAAACCACTATCAAAACCATCTGTAGACAACAAACTTTCCAAATACACAAATTTATTTACATGCTCTAAACGTGCACCATCAGTATATACATTACATTCAGTCGTTAATTCACCTTTCTCAATACTAAAATTTTGCACTTATCAACATTCAACACAAAATTCATATTTATTAATAATCAACGTATTACATGCGTACGTCAGGAAAAATTATACAATTGAGGACGTACGTTGAGTATACTGAGTACGTCGATTATTAATAAATATTAATACAGAATTATAACTTGAGACGTTTTAATTTAAAGTAATATAACCCAAAAAAATTAATAAATGAAAAAATAAAGATAAATATATCGTAATTAAATTAATTTTGCCAATTTAATTAATTTTTAATATTTGAACTTCAAGACTATTTTTCTCAATTTTTTTTAAAATATAACATATTAAAAATTTTCAACAGTTGGAAACGAAGTAAAAAGTACTACCAAAATCAATTATAAAAAATATAGGTTATTTATAAAAAAAGTCGATGACGTCATAACATGAAAACAAATGACATAAGATACTGGAAATAGGCTGAAAATATTCGCTGTAATCAAAATCGCCTATGCCGTTTGAGCGCTAAAATTTTTTTTTTATTTTTTTTTCTCAAAAACTATGAGGTGTAGGAAAATAAGCGTGGTATGGAAATATGCGGAATAATGAGTTTGAGTACTATAATGGAGTGAAGGAACTATTATTCTAGGATGCATCGTTTAGTAGAAAAAAATTAAAAACTGAATTTTTGAACATTTCTCAAAAGGGTAAGCTTGGTATTTTTTTCAAAATAAGACTTTTGTCAAAATTTGCTCAAAAAAATCTGAAAAAATTCAGTAAAATAGAGAAAAAAAATAGCAAATTTCATGAATTTTGCTTTTTCTTTTGTGTTGTATAGTGTTTCTTTTGCTGTGTTTTCCTATTATATATATACATATAAATTCTATTTTAATTTTTCATTTTATTTTTCTATTTCTTATTTTAATATTAATTAAGTTTTTGGTTATAATTATATACATTAGTGTAGTTTATAGTTTATTTATATACATTAAAGTAGTTATTGTTAAAAATGGCTCAGATACATAGGGATGATAAAATTACAAAAGAACAAAAAGAATTATTAGTAATTTTTATGGAAACTAATTTAGAATTTGCCAGGGGAAAACTAGTGAGCATAGAAGGAAGGATGGAGTGTAATAGACTGTGGCAAATATTAAGATATTAATATTCAGGGACCGGAAAAAAGTGTTTAAAAATACCAAAGAGTAAGTAGAAAAAAAATAAATATGTTAAATTTTAATTCTATATTTTATATAAGATCTGGACTCATAATCAGTTGAAAACAAAAGTCAAGAGAAAGGTAACGACTCTGTCATCGAGTCGTGAAAAGACCGGAGGTGGACCTCCTATTAAGGAACCAGTTCTGTCTGATATTGAAGAGAAATCATATTTATAATTTCTAAAGAAGGAATCTACGGACTAGAGAAACCAGATGGTGTAAATTTAGAAAGTGATGTGCCATTCGTGGACATTCATCTACCATTTACAACTACATCAACTAGCATATCCGAAACATCGTGGATAAATCTAACAGAAACTTTAAAGATAACCGAAGGTGATATGGAATCATATACAACCGGTGCTTCCACTGTAAGTTAAGGGGGTAGTACACTTTGAACGTCCAAAAAGTAAGGCATTTTCGTTAATTTTTTTAAGCAATAAAACACTAAGGGAGGGCAAATATGTTATAACCCATTTATTACTCATCCTTCGAACTACAATTTGTATTTTTTTTGAACTCGATCGGCGCCCCCCCGTGGCCGGTGCACCAGGTCGCGCAGACGTCCTCGCGCGGAAGTCGGAAAACGGTGTGGGAAAATACTCCTTCCCATGTGATCCTGGTACATAAATCGAACTAAATCCTAATTAGTAATGAAATTTGGGTTAGAAATACGTATTCCGATTTTTTTTAAATTGATTTTTTCAAAAGTTGTGGCCTTAGGAAAAAAAATCCATTTTTTCACCCTAAAAATGCTTACAAAATCGTGGATTAAAAATCCATTTTTGACAAAATCAAAAATGTGGATACGTATTTCTAAGCAGAATTTAATTCTGAACAAGAAAACCTAGGCGATATCCAAATTTGATGATAACTGGTTAGAGTTATTTCCCACACCAGTTTGAAAAACCTCGTTTCGAGATAAACGGCGTTCATTTTTCTCGTGGAAAAGTATTTACCTTCAATCGGCTATGCCGGCTCCATACATTTTTTAGGAAATCGCTTCGTAAAGCGGTAAGGAATATTCTGGCGGACTTGGAGTCTTTTCTAAATTAAAGTATACATCCCAAGGAACATTTTAAGCCAAAAAAAAAAATGCATTTTTTTGAAAAGTCAAAGTGTACTCCCCCCTTAAAAGAATGACAGAAAAAATAAAAAAAAAAAGAACGAAAAAAATCAATGCTCATATAACTTATTAATATGTATTAGCCTTTGTAAATATTTTTATTAGTGTTTTATTTTAAATTTTATAGATTTATAAAAAAAGAAATATGGGTATTACTTCAATTTAATTTTTGTATCTAGTAAAGAATCTTTCAAGACTTATTAACCGCCACTGCAAATTAATCATTTCTTGCTTTTTTGCTTCGCTGGTTTGATGAGAAATTAAACTTTTTTGAAAAATTTTAATAACTCCAGTAGTTTTTAAGTTGGCGAGCAAATAATGAATATATGGTGTAAATTTGCGTTTTCTAGCATAAATTGACAATTTCTTGCTTTTTGCTTCGTTCGTTTGATGAGAAATTGAACATTTTGGAAAACTTCAATAACTTCAGTAGTTTTTAAGTTGGCGCGCAAATAATGAATATATGCTGTAAATTCGCGTTTTCTAGCATAAATTGACCATTTTTTGCTTTTTTGCTTTGCTGGTTTGATGAGATATTAAACTTTTTTGAAAAACTTCAATAACTCCAGTAGTTTTTAAGTTAGCGCGCAAATAATGAATATATGCTGTAAATTCGCGTTTTCTAGCATAAATTGACCATTTTCTGCTTTTTTGCTTTGCTGGTTTGATGAGAAATTGAACTTTTTTGAAAAACTTCAATAACTCCAGTAGTTTTTAAGTTGGCGAGCAAATAATGAATATATGCTGTAAATTCGCGTTTTCTAGCATAAATTAACCATTTCTTGCTTTTTTGCTTCGCTGGTTTGATGAAAAATTGAACTTTTTTGAAAAACTTCAATAACTCCAGTAGGTTTTAAGTTCCGCATTTTTCCATATTATGCTTATTTTCCTACACCTCATAGTTTTTGAGAAAAAAAATAAAAACCAAAAAATCAAAAAAAAAATCTAGCGCCCAAACGACACATGCTAGCAAATTAAAACTAAAACCAAATTATAGAACTTTTTATGCCCTATCGAAAAAAATTCTAAGTATTTTTTCGAATTTAACTCGAGAAAGTAGTATATCGCGATTTATCGAAATTACATGTTAAACGCCCATACGAACTTGACGAACGAACACCCGGTATATGTAATCCAACGCATCGTATAAATTATGCACCGCGAATTGCATATTGTTTGCACCTGGCATTGGTTGGGTTAGAAATAAGGCGATGAACAAGTACAGAGTTTCTTAAACTGTTTGTCTTTGTATAATAATTTAGTAACCATTGTAACAATTTGGTAACTTTGTGTAACTTAAGATGACAAATTTTCTTCTGAGTAAATTTAGCATTTATTTAAAATAAATCCTTTACCTGAGTAGATAAAGTTGCACTTGGATCTTAGTTATTGAATAATAATTACGATATTAAAACCGCTAACGATGCATTCTAGCTAAAACAATTTATATTATCGTTACGAGGTAAAATTACGTTAAACTGGCTGAGAGCCACTGATTTAATTTTCGGTAAAAATTATCTCTTTTGCTTATATTAACCCCCCCACCCCTGCTTTTTTTTAATGTAATTTGCCTAACAAATCACAGCTAAAACCTAAATTCCCTCGCTAGGTAGGTAGCAGTAGTGAAAAAGTTGACGTGTCGCCTGAGAAAATAAGAAGAAGAAGATATACAGCGTTAAGTTTCCGTGGTAATATTGCATGTTTGGTTTTTAGATACCGTTAGTGCTTAAACTTTATAACATATTCTTGATATGGTAAAATTGGGAAATTGTCGCGAGTTTGTTTTGTTATTTTGTTACTAGGGGGCGACACTTGCTACTTTGCTGACTAATTAAGGTAACTAAAATATTACGTAGTATGTTTCTACTCTCTATATTTGGATAAATATATAGTAAAGAATTTTCCGAAACTCATTATATGATAAAATGAAATAATTTCCCTTAAAACACAAATAATAATTTAAAAAAGCTATACACGTATTTCGAAAGCTATAAGCTTTCATCATCAGCAGCAAAAGATAAAGCTAAAGTTCTGATCAGTGGTCAAAGATCACTGAAACACATCGTATATAATTACCGTCGCATATTTATTTTGAATTTCGATGAAATAATACAGCCTATAAAATGTTATTTCTTTTAACAAACATTTAAAAATGTATCATTTCTTTAAACGCATGATATTTTAAACAGAAAGTAGATATTTTATAACTTCTCCGCACACTTATTTTAATAATACAGGTCGTTTATGTATATTTATATATTTTATAAAACATGCATTGTTCGCATAATGTGTGTAAAATCTATTTAAAATTATAGAAACACATAGATTCGGATACTCGGATCTGAAATCCGAATCCAAGACCCAGATCCGAGATCCCGATATCTGAATTTGAAATCCGGATATCCAGATTATTTTGGATCCAATTCTAAAATTATCTAGATTCGATTCCCAGCACTAATAAAAAAACAACATCAGGAAGACGAGTAAGACGAGTGGGGTAAAGTCGAGTACGGTAATACGTAATAGGGAGACTTGACCACGGTTATGCAGTTCATTAATCATGTATGTGCGCTTGTTTAGGAGCAGTGCCGCAAGAATGAGCGACGTATACGAAAACTGAC